>QJSC01004509.1:635074-683383 GCA_003697955.1 Calidris pygmaea | reverse complement strand
TCCTATACAATTACTCAGCACAACCACCAGGGCTGGACTTGGCTCAGAGCATCTCACGGACCAGCTCGGTGGCACAGGAGAAAACCAGATGCTTACGGGCAATAAATCCCTCCCTGGGAAAGCTCCGCTTCACTTCCAAAGGCCCACCGTCTCCCAGTTTTGCTCTGGCACGCTGAAAAACTTCCTCATCAAAAGGAAAAAGCAGCCTGAGCCTCCCACGGCATCGCTTTAAGGGAAAAAAAAAAAAAAAAAAAGCACCTTGCAAAACCCACGCCATGATGGGATGAAGTTTGATACAAGCCGCAGTGAAGGATGGCTCCATGGGATTTCGGATAAATAAAGGGACAAAGGCTGGTGAGATTGGACTGCCACCTTCCAGGCTATGCTTTCCTGCCCCTACGCCTTGAATAGCAAATCCTCCCAGTCCCCAGCCCCTGAACCCCAAGCCCCGGAGAGCTGGGTGGAAGGGAGTGATTCCCGGTGGGGGGGGATAGCAGGAGAACCCCAAAGTCTCCGCTGTTTATGGAGCGGGGATGAGAGAGCAAGGGAAACCTCTTATCAAGGATCCCTGCTCCTGGTCCCACATCACCATCCTCCCACGGGACACGTTCTCGCCCAGCTCATGAGCTGGCAGGGGTGGCAACAGCAAATAATGGGGCTTCAGGGACCTGACGGCGAAGCTCCCGAGCTGCCAGCATCGCCCCCGGACGCTACTCTCACTAAAGAGAGTCAATAAGGAAAGAGATTACAGAGAAGGAGTGTGGAAAAAATCAGTCAGAGCAAAGAAAAAGCTGCTGTAGAGTATGAACCACCACCAGGCACCTGCCTGCAGCTGAGCAGGGTCTGCAGGTACCACAGGCTGCTTCCCTGGAGGTTCCGGGTATCACCTGAGCTGGAGGACAGCATGGGATGAGCGAGGGATTCGGGGGGTTCTGTGCATCCTTCCTCTGCCTTCAGCGCCTGCCTGGCTGGCCTGAAAGGGCCAGAGATGGAGCACGGGGTGATGGAGCACGGGAGCACTGGGTCCAGTTCTGGGCTCCCCAGTTCCAGAAGGACAGGGAACTGCTGGAGAGGGGACAGCAGAGGGCTACCAAGATGATGAGGGGCCTGGAGCATCTCTCTTATGAGGAGAGGCTGAGGGACTTGGGTCTTTAGTCTGGAGAAGAGAAGGCTGAGGGGGGATCTGATCAACACCCATAAATACGTAAAGGGTGGGTGTCAGGAGGATGGGGCCAGGCTTTTTTCAGTGGTGCCCAGGGACAGGACAAGAGGGAACGGGCACAAACTTGAATATAAGAAGTTCCACCTGAACATGAGGAGGAACTTCTTTGCTGTGAGGGTGGCAGAGCCCTGGCAGAGGCTGCCCAGGGAGGTGGTGGAGTCTCCTTCTCTGGAGACATTCAAACCCCGCCTGGACAAGTTCCTGTGGGACCTGCTCTGGGTGGACCTGCTCTGGCAGGGGGTTGGACTGGATGATCTCCAGAGGTCCCTTCCAACCCCATGGGATTCTGTGATTTTGTGATCTCCCATGCCAACCCCTCCCAAGCTCCTTTTCTCGAGCCATCAGACTCGCATCTCACCTGGAGCGCGGCAGATGAGTGCTTTTGTTAACACAAACCACACCAACAAAGCCCGACGCAGGGCCCACAACTGCAGCAAAGTCACTTATGAATGCTGATAACTTCATCACCCGACGAGGAGCACGTGAAAGGCTTCTCTTCTGCTATGGATACGCCGGAGAAGCGGTGAGCTGAGGCGGGACAAAGGGCCCGGGAGGGCTGGTAACGAAGAACAATAAATAGCGCACAAAATCAGCCCCGAGTTCCTTTCAGCAGCCCTCGATCGAGCGGCGCCCCGCCAAATAATGAAAATCTTGCTCCATTGTATCCATGCAAATCACAGGCGACGCTTGAAAGCCCGTGCATTAATAACTTATCTGTTGGGCCAATAAGATGTAAAAAAAAAAAAAAAGTATCGCATTATCTTGTCCACTTAAGCATTAGAGCAGCCCTGAAGTGCATTCATTCACCTCCTACGATGCTGGTGGCTCCCGGCTCTGCTCCCAAGCACCGCGTTTGCCACCACCCCTGATGGATACCAGACCCATCCTGGAGCCAAATGGGCACAGAACCGGGTCTGAAGCCTTTAGGGCTGACTACGACCGTCCTGCTGTTTCCCTGGGGGAGCTCTGAGCATCAAAAAACCCACCTTTACACCCCCCCAAAGGCAGAGGGGTCCGGCAGCCTTCCTGCCGCCTGGGCTTCTTTAAGGCCAGCCGGCGAAGGATAACGTTATCCAGGAGGAATTACACGGGGGGATTCAGGTAAAGCAGACTGTAATTAACCGAGCTGGCACGTCGCCACCTCCGACAGATGTAGAGCTGCACCTTGGGAGGGAGGAAAAGGAGGAAGGAGAGCAGAGGAGAAGAGCAGAAGAGGAGCAATGGATGGCAACACCCAGGGAGATGGGCTGCTCCCTGCCCACGCGTCCCCAGGGGATGCGGGGAGATGGAGTGGGTGCAAAGGGCTGTGTGGCACTGCCTTCCTCTTCCTCCTCCTCCTCCTCTTCCTCCCAGTGGGCAGGCAGGAGGAAAATCCCCCAGGAAAGGCAGGCAGGGAGTTTGAAAAGCACCGATGGGTTGGCAGGAGCTGGAGGTTGGGTTTGTCCAGCATCCTCGGGCAGGGATGGCCAACAGCTCAGGCAATCGGAGTAGGAAACGGGGAAAATTGTGCTCCTTCGCTCCAGAAGGCTCAAGCCACAGCTTTGCCGTCGGGCGCATCATGTCCAGCTTTCCCTAAGCCACCAGAAAGCAGGATTTGTGTGACTGACCTGGAACCAAGCAGCAGTAATCTCCTTCCAGCCCAACTAACTCCCATGTCAGCCCCACTCCTCCGGAAAGAGCTTTTAAGAAGAAACTGGCCCAGGCAAATGCCTGTCCTTGATTTGTTCTGCTTTGGCCTGTTCTCACGCCCACACCCACACCTCTGAACCCTGCAGAGATGAACCCTCTCCATCCCACCACGCCCGAGGTGATGGTCCTTCCAACCCGAGCCTGGACAACATCCTCCAAACCCTTCAGAGATGAACCTTCTCCATCCCACCATGCCCGAGGTGATGGACCTTCTAACCTGAGCCCGGACAACATCCCTTTGCAAGGGCATAAGGGCAGTCCTTCCTCCTGGTCCTGCCCTGGCCACGCACCCGACCTCAAACGGGTTTTTTTTTTTGCCCCCCTTTTCTCTTTTGGCTTTGTTTGATAATTTGACTTTTCCCTGCTCTGCCCTGTAATCAGCTTGGCAGCGACTTACAGCAAGGGTGGGCTCCGCTCCTTTCAGATGTCAGAGCCTGCGGTAATTGCGGCACCCACTTAAATTTATGTCAACGGGAGGAAGCCTTTGCACAGAAGAGAGCTCACCCTGCCAGCGCGGAGCCTGGGAGAGCCCTCGCTCATCATCCCCGGGGTCTTGCTCCTGCCTTCCCACCAGGAATACAGGCAGAAAAGCTCCCCATCGGAGGGGAACACCTTCCCCAGCTCAGTCCCGCACCAGGCACCCACCTGAGAAGCACAGCAGCCCTGGCCACCCTCTTCCTGCTGCCTCTCCCCACCCTGTGTACGCCTTAAAATGAAAAAAGCAGATGCTTTCTCCGCACACAGACTCCCAAAATCTTCCAGAAAATCTTCCCCTGCCCTCTCCTTTTAGAGACAGCCTCGGCTCGGCGTTTCCAGACGCAGGATCATTCGCCTCCCGCAAGGATGTGGCATGGAGAGGGAAGGAAGGTGGGAGGGGGAGCTGAAGTCATCCTGACTGTGGGAAATTGGGCTCTCCAGGTGGGAGCTTTGCCCGTCTGCAGCAGCAAAGGGTATGGCAGGGGGTGGGCAGGGGAGCACGGTGTCCCACCGGTGGGAATTCTGCGCCAGCGCTTTGCCCAAGGGCACCCAGCTGCTGGAAACGCTCCGACGGAGCCACCAACAGCTCGTTCTCCTGCAGGAGCAGAGCCTGGGCTGGGAAAAAGGCTCTGAAGGACCGTTGGAAAATGGTCCAAGAGTTTCCCGGGCTGTCACCTCCCCAATGCCGCCCTCCTCCTTCAAGTAGAGTGACACAGCAGGAGGATGAAAAGCCACATTAGCATTCCAGCCACAAAAAAAGGTTTTGCAAGTGCCAGTCTTTGAGGGACAACATTCCCGACCCCAGCTCTGCCCAGGAGCCACCAAAGGCTTCGCAATGTCACATCATGTGCTGCCACCCAGACAGAGGCTCCTCCTACAACAGCAAAACACCAGTCTCCTCCCCATCAAGGGCACTTATGGGGCAGCCGGACCCTTCCCCAGCAGCAGAGCCGGCTCAGTCCCCATGTTTCCCAGGGGTGGACATTGAGGGGCGGCCACACACGGGTGGGAACCCCACAAACACAGGCAGGATGGACGTCACCTGCACCCTGGCATGGTGGCACATGGGCAGGGGTGGTCCCTTGCCTCTTCTTACACATGGGAAGGAACATGGGAAGGATGCAACCACCTCACTCCAGCTGGAAAAGTGGATGGAGGAGGATGAGGAGAAGCAGCAGGAACCTCACAGGTCAGGTGGAGTTTCTAGCCACCTCAGTGTCACATTTGTCATCTCACTGCCTTCCCCTGGCCTCTCCAGAGAGCTCCCATCCACCCTGAAAATGGGAAGCTGCTTGTGAAGAGCAGTGTAGATTAAAAAAACAAAAACAAAAACAAGCCAAAACCCACAATGGCAAAAACAAACATTGCAAAAGACAGAACACATCAAATATTAAAGGAATCAAACTCCTCCTGTCAGCAAGGAGGACACAGAAGCTGTTCCCAGATGTGGCAAGGCTGTCACCTTCTCTGATCAACTCGGCTTCAAACAGCTTGTCAGAGGAATGTTGGCGCTTTCGGGGTCCCTAACCCCGCTGTCTCTCCCACCCTCAGCTCCCTGGGAGGGACAAATCCTTCCCTGGTGAAAATCAGCCCGGAGCTGCTGCAGGGAGAGCTCTCCTGGCAGCCTCATGGCAGGTTTCACCGGGTCACTAAAGGGGAATGAAGTGACAGATTCCCGGAGGGGACAATCCCCAAAAATGCCTGGTTTGGCCGAGAGAGCTCATGAGGAGGGCACAGCACCCTTCACACCCCTGGCACCCCTCACGGTGTGCACTGGAGAGGACTTTCTGGAAGGAAGGTCCACCCCACAGGGCGCATCCCAGGGACTGCAGCCCACGGGCATCCCACGCCGGGGCAGGGACACGACACCGAGGGACGGGATGGGACGGCAGACACAAACCATTTTGCTCATGACCTCAGTCTCCTGCACTGCCCTTCCCCTTGCTGGAGGGATGGGGATGGACTGAGTCACCATCCTTGGATGCGTTTAAGAGTCGTTTAGATGTGGTGTTGGGGGGTATGGTGTAGGGGAGAACTTTTTAGAGTAGGGTAGATGGTTGGACTCGATGATCCCAAGGGTCTTTTCCAACCTAAATGATTCTATGAAAACAAGGAAAACTGGGATTAGGAAATAGGGGAGAAAAGGTGTTTGGCTTAAGAAGCCCCTTTCTGTGGTAGTACCCCATGGGGGAAAAGTATGCAGGTATTTTGCTCACCCTAGGAGCAGGGCTGTCCTCCACAGACTGGGATTTAGGCTCTTACTGGGAAAGGAGGAGATGCCACGGCTGGATCTTAGAAAAGCAGCCCCTTTCCCAGTATATCCACCCCAGGTGGGTCCCACCTCCCCAGCCGGCGCGGCTCCAAGCACGGCAGCAGCTCGGAGGCTGGATCGTGCCCACCATCACGGGCAGACAGGGAGCCAGAGAGCAGCCCTGGGCCGTCCCTGGCACCTCCTGCCATGTCTGCAATGTCCTTGATAAGAGGTGGCACACCCCGGCCATAAAGCAACCCTCATTCTACAAGGGGGAGGGAGCGGAAAATGAGCTGTCTGGGACCGGTCCCAGTAGCTGGACCATTTCTCCAAGCACCTGGATCTCACCTTCCCAGGCCAAATATTAAATATCCCTGTCCCAGCCACCTGGAAACAGGCACTCTCACATGGGGCATGCTTCTATCTGACATCAAACAGCCACGCAGAGCCCTGTAGGGCTGCCCTTCACTCCTGGGAATGCTAACTCTGCATCTCACAGGGGCATCTCCAGCCCTGAGATTTGACATCCCAATCCGGGCTTTCCAAGCCTATGAACTTCATCTTTGCTCATGGCTAGTGCCAGGAATATTATTAAAAAAAAACAAAACACCAAAACCAACAAAATCCAAAAAACCACAACAGGCTTTGCAAGGTGGCCGCATGCCAGGTTCATCTGTTCCCCAAATTGCTCAAAGTCTCGTGAAATCCTTCCTTCCCTCTCCCTGCAGCACAATATGTGCCTCCCCTCCCTCCCAGACGCCACCAAAGACCTCCCCAACCTTCCCCCTCCATGGCATAAAGCTGCCCAAGGCTGCAAAATCAAGCGGGTTTGGGTTGAATCGTCCTTTTCACTGTGCCTTGCCTTGCCCCGTGTCCTCAGCCCCTGCCACAAAACCTCTAATTGCGGCAGCAAATTGCTAATGGCCCGGCGATGATATTGGCTTTCCCATCGCAAAGCAGCGTTGCAGCCATCTCCCCAGGTGACACCAGGGGAACCACGGCCCGGGAGCTCCTTCCAGCACTAATTTAGGCCCATTAAATATTCAATAACCCCCCAGAATAAAACACACAGATCATCTTGTGGCCACCCGGGACCCCCCGGTTCAAGCCGAGAGCTCATCAGCCCAGGGATGCAGTGCCAGGATGGGGTGAGAGGAGCCAACAAGGCCAAGGAGAACCAGCTTTTCCCTGCCCCAGTGTTGGCAATAACCCAACCCATGGGCTCTGTCAAGGTCTAATGAACAATTTTAAGACCAATTTTGAGCGTCCAATGGGCTCAGGCCCCAAAACAGGTCTTCTGAGGGCAACACCAACCCCGAGAAGCTGGCTCTCAAGGGGTGCCCGCTCTCAGAGCCAGCCCCGGGACCTCCCTCCCTCCCTCTACACCCTCTAATTTTAACTTTTTCCAGAGCACAGAGCGATCTGCTCTCTAATCAAGGGAGCTCTAATGTGGTAATGCCAGTAAATTGTAATTAATTTTCCCCCTAATTGATGCGTGGGAATATCCGGGACCCTCATTCTCCTGCCTTCAATTCCTTTATAAATATATGATTTGACAGGTTAATTTGAAAGTAAAAGTTCGGTTCTTTACAGCAATCCAAGCAGAAGCCCCAGAACACAGCCTGCTGTCTCGCTACGTGAGGCGGAATGAAAAGGGTTGAAGTTAGGTTACAGTCGTCGTCATCATCATCATCTTTTTAATTTCACTAATTTAATTTCTGTGTGTCCCCCCCCTCTTCCCTCCCCCTTTCGTGGAAGATAATAAAAGCTTCATTTCACAGTCCAGGGAATTCGGCAGCAAAAGGTGACAGTCAAGGAAAGATGGGAAAGGCATCTAAGAAGGGTAGGCTTCCTTCAAAGTTAAAACCAGGTGCTCAGCAGCCCGGAGAAGGGCAGAGGAGGGCACGCAGGACACGGCAGCATTAAGAAACATCATTCCCAGGAAACACAAAATCATAGAATATTCTAGGTTGGAAGGGATCTTTAAGATCCCTTAAGAAACATCATTCCCAGGAAACACAAAATCATAGAATATTCTAGGTTGGGAGGGATCTTTAAGATCCTCCAGTCCAACCATCAACCCAACACTGCCCAAACCACCACGTCTCTCAGCAGCACCACGTCCACCCGCCTTTTCAGTACCTCCAGGGATGGTGATGTAAAGGCGATCAACATGAAAGATTTCCAAATCTTTCTCGACTTGTTCCTAATTAGAAATGAAGCATCAAAAACGACCCTTTTAATACGAAGAAACAACCCGTTTTGATGTATTTAATCTTTCTAATGAGAAGCTGGGTTGAAACATCCCCTTTCCCGCTTCTTGCATGAGTTTTAGAGCTGCTTCCCATTTCACAGCCCGCTCCCTGCCCTCTCCAGCATTGGGTCTGGCATCGAGTCCCTATGGAAATGCCATCTCCATCCCCTCCATCCCTCAGCACCAGCGGACAGGGGGCTCCTTGCCCCGCCATTCCCATGAGGGTTACGATAAAAGCTCAAGGAGATGAGGAAAGAAAGGACTAAACTCATCCCAGACACTCCCCAGGGGAACTGCAAAGGATAAATAAATGGATGACTGGCAGAGAGTCCAACTTCAATACCGGCAGCCGAGGATATTTACTGGAAGCAGATCCGGACTTAGCAAAGCATATGGGAATAGTCTTCCTCCAGCATCAACACCAGGGCTGACTCCAGCCAAGCTGCGTTTTGGGGCTTAGGGGACATTTTTTTTTTGGTGGAAATCTGTAGGAAAATGTGAAAAACATGCCTGGATTTATGTCCCCATCCTGCCAAAGAGATGTTCAAGTGGTACATTTTGCAAAATCCCTGCTCCCCTTTGCTGTTTTCTAACCCCGTCTCTCTCCCTCTCGGTCACAAACTGCCCTTTTCATCCACAAAGCCAACTGCAGCGGCAAAACACCAACAAAATCAACCGACAACAAAGGCGGGCAGAGAGAAAGAGAAGCTTTTCTTGTCCTTTTTGGAATAATTCAGAGATTTGGTGGTGTTCCAGGAAACGAGACAAAACTATCAATTCTCAGTTCGGAGGGCAGCTGATCTGATCCCTGTCCATGCCTACGCCCCAAAAATTCGTGTATAAATCAGTGCTGATTGACTAAATTCAGGGTGGAGGAGCTGCTCAGCCCCATCGAGGAGCTGGGAAGTTTTCTGAGCCCTGGCAAGATGCAGCAGGGACCAGGTTTTTCCCATCACATGCATCTCCCTCTCCCTCCTGCCGTCTCTCATAAAGGGGAGAGATGTCAACTGACAATTTCTCAGCGAGAAAAAAACAGAAAAAGAGAGGAGAAAGAGAGTTTGTATCTACTTTAGGTTATATTTTTATTGCCAGCCGTTACTGTAACATTTCCTCTGATTACCAGATTAATCACCAGATTGCAAAGCCCATTAAATAAAATCAAGTCGGACAGTTGAGGTGTTCCAAGAGCCATGTCTCCCGGTGCATGTCCCAGCCTGCTTCTCCCTTGTCCTTCTCTTCCCCGTCACCCAGCCCGAGGGAAGACCCTTCCCCATCCAGGACAGAAGGGGAAATACATTTCCCTTTCTCTTGGGAACGTGATCCATTGGGAAATTCCACTGTAGCTGCATCCCAGCCGCCTCGGCATCACCCCACCTCCTGTCCAAGCCCTATTTCCCAACCAGCACATCATCAATTAGGGTGATGGACAGCCCAAACGGGTGAAAATATGTCTCACAACCGTTGGCTCAGGTCTCTACAAATGAATGCTGTAGATCTCCCCTTCCCCTAATGTCACCTGTCAAAGCCTCCACTCTTCCCGGGAACCGGATCCCGCATCAAAGCACAGTTAAATGGGGTGTAAATGCCTCTTTCATGCACAGAAAATGGGCTGGTTGGCAGTAATAGGGGGAACTGTAAACGCTGTCAGCGGCTACATTTTGTTTATTGATTTACGCCGTGTAATGGGATGACTCGATTTGAATCATATACGCAGGTGTCATGTCCCATTCATCGCCATCGGATTTAATAAGAGGAACATTGCACCGCCGAGCTCGGCTCTGCGGAAGGGGCACAGAAACTCCTCAGGATCCTGAACCCCTCAGGTTTGTGAGCCCACCAGCAAAAAGCCGGAGTTAGGAGACTGGTAGCCTATGGCTGGAGCTGGCCATCCCGTATGGACAGTCCTTGGGATGCTTGCTACGGCACGGGGGCAGTTTTTGTGCTTGCTTTAATTCTGGGCCATGTAACTCCTTGCTAAGTGTGCACAGATTAACTCACCTACCACCCTAAAAGACCTTCCAAAATTCCCCATCTCTGCTGGTACAACCCAAACACGCCAAGTGCATGGCTCCTCCACCTTTCCATGAAGCTTCCTAATGCCTAAGCCACTCCCTGCACCATCCAAATCCCCAGGCTGAATTCATCCCGATGTGGAAAACCCAAGGGATTTCTTGTTTCTGCACCGCCTGTCTCTCAAAACGACACAGAGGAATTAAATTCCACTGCTTAATTTCTGCGGCATCTGCCAGGCTTCCCCCCACCCTGCTCCCGGCCCCCAAAAAGTAGGAATCCAATCAAGAACCTCTGAGCATATCACCCCAGTGGTTACGACACCAATTAGGAGAGAGTCAACCATTCAAATGGCCAAGCAAAACAAGGCAAATGACAAGTAATTTAAACCCTGCTGGGCACTCTCCGACCGAAGGCAGGCTGCTGCGTTGCAGCGAGCTGCGGCAGCTGCTAATTGGTAACCACCCAGAAGCCTGCAAATAGCCTTAAAATCATGCTCCAGGTCGGGCGGTGCCAGACACACAGCAACAGGGCATCAGGTCTACCCCAGCTCCCATCACCCCCAGCCACCACCATTTGTCAGAGGGGGGGCAGAGGGGCACTGCAAGCTGATGCGTCCCACGCAAACGCGTGGCAGGGACAAGACCAGGACATCCCGCACCCTGGAACTGCATTCCCATTCCCTTCCCATTGCCAAACCTCCAAAGCAACACAGAGCTGCCTCTGCAGAAGGAGTGGGGCCGTTCCCGAGCGCGGCAGGGACACAACTTGGCACCCCAGCCCTGAGCCCCCTTCCCTTCACTGCCCCCTCCCTCGCCAAGCGAGCGGAGGCAGGCCAGGTCGGCATCGTCTCCGTTTTCCTCAGGTCACGCTTCCCCTCGAAATACCATCACTCGGAGCAATGAAGCTGTCACTTTTTGTATTTTTAGTTTTTCAAACCTTATATTTCATTCCACCGCCAGCTGCTGAAAAGGACGAGCAAAAGGCCGGAGCAGGGAGCAAAAAATCAATACGCTGCAGGAAGACAGAAGATCTGTTTCTATTCTTCATCTCTGATGCCAGGTACCCAGGGAACGTGGCTGCAAACAAGGCTGGGGGCTCCTGCCCTCCTGCTGAAGCCCAGTCCTCTGGTTCCCCCCCTCAGCCACCGCACCGAGGGACACTCACTGCCAGGGAAGGGGCTGGCTCTTTGGAAAATGCTTTTCCTACATGGAATTCAAGAAGCTGAAGGGATCCTACATGGACAGTAGGCAAACAAGGTAGCCCTCAGGTAGGTCCCACCTTACTCCTTTCTCTCCAAAGCCATGTCCTCCTCACCTGCTCCATGGGCCCTCCACATTTCTCATGAGGCTGCTCCTCCTCTAACTCATTCCACACAAACTGCACATTTCTATTTTCCACGCCATCCCCAACAATAACCACACCCCAGCTTTCTGCTCTGAGCTTGTCCATTGCCAGACAGCTCCATTTTCACCTAATCCCCTTTATCTTCTCTTGCTCCCTCCTCATGGGGAGCGAGGGCCCCCGAAGCCACCTTGGCATCACGCTCCTTCAAGCTTCCCTGGCTCCTCTGCGAATGCAAAGGATGAGAAGTCACTTCATGCTCTGATGACCTTGTACAGCATGCAAACGTACTGGACACGTCCAGACAAATCATGCTCTCCTCTACAGGGCTCGATAAGGAAACCAGTAGCTACAGGAGCTCTCAGAGTGGAATAGAAATGAAGGGATTTGGCTCCCAGAGAGTAGAAACATCTCTTGGAAGAGAGTATATCTCTCAAACCAGCCCAACCTGAAGGGGTTGGAAAGACCTTTCTGCAGCAACTGGTCAAAGGATGGTACTCATAGGGGCTTTCTTGGTGGCACGGAGGAGCCAGAGGATGAGCAAGATGCAGGACTGAAGGCTCTCTCCTGTTCTAGGCATCCGTCAAAATTCAAGAGCTACACAACACATCCATAAAACCTAGAAATTGAGCTTATACAGCAGTTGAACAGGTGAAGTCCTGAGGAACAACATGATGTGATGGCTGGTATTAGCCCAGCTGGGAACACCATCCATCCGCTCTTTCCGTCGGGGCCCCTTCTCAGCGGTAGCCTCCCCATAAATCAGGGGGTGAGGGATAAGCAGGGAGCACAGGAACTGCAGAAGCAGCAGCACCGCAGTCATAAATCAGGATCTAATTCAATCTTGCGAGATGCCTCGTTTGATTAATTTATGTCAGCATTTTCCGTTCCATCAAGCGGCTGCTGTCCCTCTCCCTGCATCGCCTCTGCCTCCCACTCTCCTCCGCAGCCCCAGGCCGGACAAGCCGGCAGGCTCCAGGTGAGATGGTTGGCCAAGCAGGGATGCAGCCAGGCTCTGTTGACCATCCTTGCCCGGCCGGAGCAGGTCCCCGTGGGACTTGACCAAGGCTGAAGCCCACAGACCATGGTGACCGCGTCCATCTGCCACCCCCAGACCAGTGGGAGGGCAGGGCCACCAGCTTCCTTGGGAGATGGACCTCTTTGATAGAAGAAACTTCTCCTAACACCTTCCCAACATGGCAGAGATTATCTCTTGGATCTTAGCCTTTTCCCATGTATCACTCTCACCGATAGCACCAAAATACGAAGAAAACCTGTCCTTTAAAATGGGGAAGGAGAGGGTGGTTGTTTTTCCACAGCTGGAAACCCAAATGCCTGTTGCAACCATAAAATAAAGATGGACCTCATTGAAAACCCAGATGCTGCATCCGAGCCTGAGTTTCCTGAGGGAAAGAAATTACTGAACTAAATGAACATGGAGCAGGGAAAAAAAATAAAATAAAGCCCAAGCGTGGTGTCCCTGCTGAATCTCCCAATAATGAGAGTCTGATCAAGAGCTGAATATATTAACTGGTATCTCAAGACAAGAGGGTACAAGAGTAACATCCACAGTGACCCCAGCAGCCTCAGACCAGCGTTGCCTGGAAAGTGCACACCCTGAGAGCACATTACACAGCCCCAATTTCTCTCTGCACCGCTCATTTATTTCGTAAGGAGGTAAGAGACAGTGAGATTGGTACTTGGGCCATCTGTTTGAGCTCTTCCTCCTCCCTCCCTGCACAAAATCAGCCAGAGCCCGCAAGAAGCAACAGCACATGTTTAATTCAGCCCTGCAGATCGCCAGAGCCATCTTTTGGGCTTGGTTTATGGCGGAGTGAACTCTGTAACGAGGGTTTAAATAAATCACGGGGTCAGAGGTGCAGACAGCCCAGGCACCGCATCCTTTTCGGGCAAGTGATGGACACGGCTCTCGCTCTCCGTGAGCGTTCCCCTCTGCCAAAGCCCGGGGCCAGGAGTTAACACGGGCACTCGGATGGCTTAACCCGGTACGGCTTGGTTAGCATCAAAGGGAGCTCAGATAAAGCTGCCCGTGAGATGCAATGCCTTGTTGCAGAGCAGCCAAAACCTGGCAAAGATCAGTGCCAGGTCTCAGGTTGGAGGATTTGAGCTTAGCACTCCCCGTGGGGCTGGCAGGAGTTTGCTGAAGTGCTGAAAGATCAAGGGGCTCTGAAAGATCAAGGTGCCCTGACACCACGGTGGCAGAAAGCAGATGGTTAAAAACACGCCCGCTGACCCGCAGGAGCTCTGGACATCTCTGTCCAAGCACCAGAAGGCTGGAAACGGCAGGGGCTGCAGGTTGACATGTTGCCCAAGCAGCTCCTTGCTGACACCTTGCAGCTCGTGCCATGGAGAAGGTGGCGAGATGGGTTGGTGGCCTAGGGACAGCTGTGCCTGCTGGGTCTTTGTGTTTAGGACCAAAAAAACGTGGTTTCACCCATGTGCTCCATCCCTCAACATGGCAATGGAGAGGCCCAGCTGGGGACAGCCACGCTCTGCTGTCACCCGAAAGCCAAAACACACTCGCAGACCTTCACTAAATAGGAACCAATGTGATGGAGATGTTCTTACATCTCTCCTCCTCTGCCCCCAGAGAGACAAAGCTGCATGACACCCAACTAAACACTGGGTCTATGTTCTACTACAACCAGGGACAAGGCTGCCTGAGCATGTAGCTAATGTAGATGCAGCTGCACCATCCCATCTGCCTTCCTCAGCCCTCATCCTACTCCAGAAGATGGCCATCCATGGGAGAAACCTTAGCTCTTGTCACCCCCAGCTCAAGGCAAAGAACAGCCGCTCGGGTCCCATGTCCTCCTGCTTCAACCTTGTCCCTCTTTGCCTTCATTCCCACCAGCTTCAGCCCTCTCCTACACATCACCCTGGGACTCGGTTCCCACTGGCACCCCGCAGTGAGCCCCCTCTGTCGCTCCTCGCCCAGCAGCCGGGAGGGCTCCCCGCCGGCTCCTCTTCAGGTGAAACTCCACTCAACCCATTTGTATTCGTAGCAGCAGCAACTTCCAAGGTTTGGAGCAATTTCAGAACATCTTCACCGGCAATTCTCTCAAAGGCCAGTCTTCAAACGGCGACAAACCTGCCTTGATCTTCCCCGCGGAGCAGCAGGAGACGGGGCTGAGCCTGTCCTCTTAATTGGTGTTACTCTCCCATTATTTCCAGGCTGGTAGAAATCCCGCAGACCAGCTGGTGGGCAGAATGGGATTTCCTTGGGACTTAGCGGAGAGCAGTACTCGGAGTCAGTGATATCTCAGTACATACCTCCCCGGGGAAGGAACCCGCAGCCAGAGGCTTACAGGCACTGTCATTTCACGCCTGCCTTGATGTGCAGCGGAGACGCTCTCCGCCGCTCCACAGCAAGCCATCTCCATCAGCCTCCGGCGTACAGATTGGGAATGCCACCCAGTACTCAAGACGGAGACGGGTCCGTTGCTCCCGTACAGGGTCAGGGCACGCTCTCAGACTGAGGTAATTTCTCAGAAACTCAACTGGCTTTCCTATATATTATTCAAATGTCAGTCTCGGCTAAAAGCCGTCCGAGTTGCCAAGGCAGATAACTCCCTGCGCGCTGCAGATGGCAGCCGTAATGTCCCCATCGCATCCCAGACTCGGACACAAAGATATCAGCACCTAACAGCTACCATCAATAACTGCGAATGGGCACTGGCACAACCGGTCACCGAGTGCTGGCACTGATTTTTCCAGAGGCGAGGGAAACTGCTATAAACCGGCATCCTGGTAGCCAGGAGCCCAAGGCGTGGGTCTGCTTGCCTCCCAGTCCAGCCCACTGGAAAGGAAAAGCCTCCACGTTTGAGCAAAATTGTGGGGAAGGAAAATCCCTTCCATCAGTGTTAACCCGGAGTTATGGCAGCAAGGACAAAATGGAAGCAGGTTCCCAAAGGCTGCGCGATTTACACCGAAAACTCAGCCAACTTTGAGGCAGACCTCTTCGTCTTAAATCAACGCAATATTTATGATGGATCACAAAAGATTATGGGCCAGAACCTCAGCCAGCGTAAATCAGCGCAGCTCCATGCACTTGCACTTGACCCAGCTGAGGACCCAGTTCTGGCTGTCGGCTTTTAAGTCTGTTTTTCTCCAGCACTGGCAAATGCTTCGGAGCTTTTGCCAGCCAAGTCCAGGCAAGAAAAACCCAGATACGGGAAGAGACGGAGACCTATTCACATGGTCAAGGCTCTGTGACGCTCTCCATAAATGAGGAGGAGGAATATTTGAGAGGTCCTGGCCTGGGAGGGTCTGGGAGCACGTGAGCTGGCAAAAACCAAGGTAAATTTAGAGTAGTTGACGCAACAGACCAAGAAATCTTCCCCTCGTGAACCCTGCCATCCCCACAGAGTTCAACACCAAGGGAGTGGGAGTTCGGCTCCACTTAACTCTCCCTTCGCTTCTGCTGGAGCCCGAGAGCAAAACCACTCCATTTAAAGCAGCCTTGATTTCCTAACTACGTGTCAAGCATGTGCAGATACTACCTACAGGCAACGGGAAAACGCAGAACCTGATTTTTACAGGTTTTTTTAGAGATGCCAAGTGCAGGAGGATTCAACAGCCCTCTGCCCGCCCCCCTGAGCTGCCCCCCTCCAGATTTAGGAGCCAGAACTTGGCCTCAACAGTCTCTAGAGTTGTTTATGCTGTTCTCCTGTTGCCTGCGTGCCCTTGAGACGGAGGAATTCTGATAATGTCCACCCCATCATCCGCGTGTAACCCTACGTACGGCTAATCAAACATGTAGTGACGAGCAATTAGAGCAGGATGCTTCACTTCAACAGGCCCGTCACCGCGCGTTGCCCAACAGCTCGCTACAGAAAGACAACGTGATGGATATCAACTACATATTACTTATTAAACACCTAATACAGCTTTAACGGTTCTGTTTACTGAAGAGTGTTAATCTTAATGAAAACAATATTTGAGGCAGACTGACAGGATAATTCTCTACCCTTTTATCCAGGGATCTCAGCATACAGAAACAGTAATTGATCCTCACGGCATCTCGGCGGGAATTACACCTTTTTAAAAGGGTAAACAGAGGCACAGAGGTTAAACGGTTTGCACAAAGTGCATTTGCTTCTCTGAGAGTGTTTGTAGCGCAGTCCCCGGGCCCTCGGGAAACCCACGGAAGCGTGTCTCTAACAAGAGAGGTCTGTGGCTTTTTATCCCACTTGCCTCTGACAAGCCTGGTTTGAGCTCTGCGACGACGGAGGAGCAGAAATAGTGTTTCACAGGAATTAGAGATGGAGGAGACCTCATAAGGAAGCTCACCGTTATACCAGAAGAGATAAAAACGCGACAGGGATCTAAGCCCTTACTCTTTGGCACAGAAGTCAATCACTAACTGGCTGAGATTTGCAGAGAGAATCCTTCCCAGGTAAATGATGATATTTAGGGTGCTGTGAGCCTTTCTCTGAGGTACCTGGTACTGGGAGCCATCGGGTACACCCAACTGGACCGGCATCCCTGATATCTGGGGGCTGCCAGAGCATCTAAGGCACTTGAGTACCCCCGAGCATCAGCATCCTTCATGCTGCCCAGACCAAAGACCATGGGCACAGGCAGAGCTGATGGGGAAGGGAGGAAGAAGCTCCCTCAGCCCAGAAAAAAAATCATTTTTCTCTCCTTTACAGTCAGCCTTTTCAGCCCTGCCAAGCCAGGAGAGGGCCTAAAAGAGGAGGCACAACAGAATATAGGAAACACCACCCTGTGGCATGTTCTCCAAGTAGTTCTCCATCACCAAGGCTGCCTCCAGAGTGGGAGAGATGCCAAGGCCCCTAATATTTTCCTATTCCTCAACAGAAATACTTTTTACCATCCCAGAGCCTTCATTATCACTACTTGGGTCCATCTCAGAAAATTCATACATCTTGCCCAAAGTATCCCCCCAGCCAGAAAAGCACCGGTTAGTCTAAATTCTAAGCAATGCACAGACCCGTAATGGCAAGCTCCCGACAACAAAGGCACTCAGGTGTCAATCTATCAATCCGGGGACTGGCAAAAAAAACACCTTCAGAAAAGGCGAGGAGACACAGAGAGTCGGAGCTGAATCACCAATTTCATCGGGATAATCATGGCCCAGACCCATTCGCGTTTGTGTAAGATTATTTGATTTCCCCCAGCACTAAAAGGTCTTTCATTACATACCAGCAGCACCAGAATAACAGCCCTGGGAGGGGAAGGAAAGCCACCTAAATTAATACCGCTCTTGACTTCATTTCCATATTAGTGGGGGCCCTTGAAGAGCCCCTTCACACCCAACTTTCAGGTCTGAAGCCTGCTGACACTTACATATCTATGTCTATATGCATGCCTATATCCATACATTTATGCACGTACATACATACAACCAGCTCTTCAGCAGGGGTTTAATTTCAGCCAGGTATTCTCCTGGCCTCAGAAGGATTTATTCTTTTTAATCACACCAGAATGCCTTAGCAGGCGCTCACGCATCTGCAGAGGAAACCTGCATATTTAAAAGCCCTTTTATCTGCTTTAGTGGAACTCTTGTCCCTGAGGCCACAAGTATGTCCATGCAAAAGAGGAAAAAAAAAAAAATTAAAAAAACATAAATAAATCAACCCAGCGTTTAAAATGGGTGCGTGCACGGAGAGCAGGTCTTGCAAATCCGGACCTTTCCAACATCAGTATCTCGGGAGATGGAGACTGAAACAAATTGTTCTTACCCCAGAGTAATTTCACGAGATTTTATCCATACAGCAAAGTCACTTTCCACCACTGGAAATGATTTTCTGCCATGCCTGCAGATATCACCAGAGCACACTCTCCCAGCTACTGCAAGTCTGGCACGTTAAGAGGGGAACCGCAGACATGCAAGTCACGTCCATCCGGATTTAGCCTGGGAAATGCATCCTTTTGCAGCCAGGGAGCTGACAACCTGTTAGCATCACCTATTAGCCCGATCCCGAGCGGGCTGCCATCTAACCCGCCGCAGCTCAAGGGTCTATCAGGTAGGAGAGACAAGGGGAAAGCAGGGACAGCAGCTCGGGGACTGTACAAAGGCAAGAAAGCAGCTGAGTATTTACATGTTCACAGCCTTGTTAATGGCCTCGCAGCTCGCACTCATCTGCTCCGGGTCCTGAGGAGATATATATATCGCTGATATACACCACCATCAACATCCTCGCGGCTTGCCCTCACTGAGAAACGAATTCCCAGCCCTTCGCTAATGCAGTAGGAAGTCTAAATAAGTGCTTTCCACGCACTTTGGACTTGTTTACAGGCAGTTCCTGTACGAGCTGTACTGGCTCAGCAAGAAACAGTACAGCCCGATCCGATGGATATAGTCATTCTGCCGTAAAGGCGCTGCGTCAGGGATAGCTGGTTCACACATGCATAGAGAAAGACGCCAGGCAGCCCTGCCCGCGGGCGGCTCCGAGGACTATCCATCATTAGGAAGTCCAGGAATGAGCCTGGAGAGGCTCCAGGGAGGGGGAAAAAAAAAAAAAGCAGGTACCTATCGCCGAGCTCTGCAACCCCAAGGGATGCCCAAAAGAAGCCGCAGCCCCAGGGGACGCCCGAAAGAAGCTGGAGCCCCAGGGGATGCCCAAAAGAAGCCGCAGCCCCAGGGAAGAACCTCACTTTTTCTCACCCCTCGCTGTAATGCAAAGCTCCCAGCACCTTCCCAGTGCGATGCTGGGACCTGTATCCCTCTCCCCGCGTGTAGGATGCTCCCAGCAAAGGCTGCATCCCCCATCGCTCAGCAGCGAGGCAGACGGCAGCATCCCTCCCGGTGTAGGTATTTTGCTGAGGAACTCGTAGGGCTTGTCTGGCTAATGAAAAGCTGCTTCGGATCCCCCTTTGGGCTTTTCAGGAAGGATTAGCAAGGTTTCTCCAAAGCAGACACGGCAAGACAAGTGTGTTTCTCTAAATACATCAGGGACTTCTCCGGCGCTCGGCTTTGGCAGGGGCTAAGTGCGGTTGTCTGGCAAGTTGTCTCCTTGCTGGGGTATACAAAGAGGAAGGTGCTGTCAGGCTGCGTCGATACGGGGCTCGCGAGGGCTGTACCTCTCTGGGGTGCCCGCACAAAGCCAGCCCAGGCTAACGGCAAGCGAAAGCTGTCACCTCCTGCCAGCCCTGCCAAGGTCCGGCCACCCGCTCTCAAAGCACCGTGGGCTGCGGAAAAGCTTCCCTGCGGAGGATGCTGAGCCTCACCCAGGGCTGCCAGCCCCATTGGGGAGGTCAGCAGGGCCCAAATAACCCCTCACACTCCACAAAGCCACTGCCTCATCCTCCACGTCCCCGGGATGCAAGACTCGGGAAGGGCCACCCACCGCTGACAGCTACAGAGCAGAAACTCTGGCTTTAACTTGCCATCTTCTCAACCCACTAGCCAGCACCCCGCAGCCTTTTGCTCCAAATGAAGCCACTTGCCCACGGTCAAGCAGCAAAGCCATGGCAGAGCTGGGGCCACGGCCAACCTCCATCTCCGTGACCTCCTCGAGACACCAGGTCTTTCGGGGACCGCTGGAGAGCCCTAAAACTGGTGCTAGTCCCACTGCTCCTCCCAGCCCCAGAGGGGTTTTCATTTCATTCACTCGTATTTCTCATTTGGAGTAAGTGGGGCAAGTAATTAGTTGTCTCAACAGCCCTTACGGGAAGCTGCTGTTGGCAGGGGTAATTGAATGTTATCCCAGTAAAACACGGGGAACAATATGTGATAGCCATATCGTCTCCAAATAGGCTACACACGGGCCATTCACCCTGCCCTCTGGGGGCCTGCCTTTGTTTGAGCAAGATTATGAACTCCCCCCCCTTCAGAAGAGCTTCATCATTTCCACATATTTCCCACTGGCCATGGGCAGGCAGGATCAATAAAGATATAATCCGAGAGACAGCTGCAAACACAAAAGTTCCTAATGAATTCCCGACCAGCCAGCCAGCCCAAACACGCGGCCCCTCAGCTGGGAATTTCTGCAAAGCCATCGCTCCGACACGCTTAAAATTTCCCCAGTGGAGGGCCAGGACCAGAGGCAAAGATAGTCTCAGCTGGCTCCCAGTCCATCTCGAAGTCCGGCGTTGTCCCCGGAGCAATTACTCCACTAGATATCACCATCCCCGACCGAGGGAAAGGTAGGAGGCAGAGGCAAGTCTATTTGAAGAAAAGACTATGGGAACGACCTGGAAGCGTGGTCCTGGGGGCCTGGAGGGGAAGGGAAGTTGATGTGTGTATAAAAAGGACAAGTTACAAAATCACAGAATGCTATGGGGTTGGAAGGGACCTCTGGAGGTCATCCAGTCCAACCCCCTGCCAGAGCAGGTCCACCCAGAGCAGGTCCCACAGGAACGTGTCCAGGAGGGTTTTGAATGTCTCCAGAGAAGGAGACTCCACCATCTCCCTGGGCAGCCTCTGCCAGGGCTCTGCCACCCTCACAGCAAAGAAGTTCCTCCTTGTGTTCAGGTGGAACTTCTTATGTACAAGTTTGTCCCCGTTCCCTCTTGTCCTGTCCCTGGGAACCACTGACAAAAGACTGGCCCCATCCTCCTGACACCCACCCTTCAAGTATTTAGAGGTGTTGATCAGATCCCCCCTCAGCCTTCTCTTCTCCAGACTAAAAAGACCCAAGTCCCTCAGCCTTTCCTCAGCAGAGAGATGCTCCAGGCCCCTCATCATCTCGGTAGCCCTCTGCTGTCCCCTCTCCAGCAGTTCCCTGTCCTTCTGGAACTGGGAAGCCCAGAACTGGTCCCAGTGCTCCAGCTGGGGCCTCCCCAGGGCAGAGCAGAGGGGCAGGATGACCTCCCTCCACCTCAATTGGACAATTATTTCCTCTAGCAAAGCTAATCCACAGGCTGCACTGCTGGTACCACCTTGGCTTTCCCTTTCTTCCTTTTCTTTTCCTAACTCCTCCTCCTCCTAAATGCAGTTTTGTTTCACTAAAAGTACATATTGTGCCTCCACCTAAACACTTTTACTAGTCAGATGTAGCAAGAAAAAAAAGAATACACATGGATTTACGTGTTCTTAAATTATACTGGACAAACTGACATCTCTATCGTAGGTAAAAGTTGTGCGGAAGGGGACCGGTAGAGCTTTATTTCACGACTGCATCCTCGATTAAGCCACAACCTCCCACAGCTGCTAATAAGTCACAAGCCAGTCAGCCAAAATTCACTGTTATTCTGGCAAAGTGCATTTTCTGGTGGTTTTCCAGGTTTTTGTAAAAATGTTCATTTGGAGAAAAAAAAACACAGAAGACAACTTCCTAAGCCGTTTGGGAGAACTCAGGAATTAAAATCCCATTCAAATGGCGCGTGCACCCACAACCCCTGGGCGGGTTTGTAAATCCCAGTTAAACTCTCCCAACTTTGTACTAAGCCTGTTGCTCCCCCAGAGCACCCCGTGGATCTACTGCCGTTATTTAGCCGAGAAACTCCTCCAAGCAATAGAGATCTGTCATTTTCAAAAGCTAAAGGAACAACATGGTTATTCCCAGCTTCCCTGAAGTCGCTTTTTGTCTGTACGTGGGACTGCAGAGGTTTCCACCCAAACGCTCACATCCCTCAGCTACATCCACAGAGGGGAAACTCTTCCCCAGTGGGACAGTGGTGCCACATCTGGGCAATGAAAAACGCTTAGTGGGCTACCAAAGAGCAGCTTCATTCAAGAAAGTGGTCCACTTGATAGCAGACTGATATAAAATATCTATGAATAAATATATGGAGAGACACAGTACAATTACAAGGGTCTGCCAGGAGCAAGAATAAGTACAGGGGAATTTGAGCAAAGCCCTGCGGCTAAAGGTCCAAAAATCTTTAATTCTACTTATCCCGAGCGCAACAAAGCATTTCCAGACAGCACTAGTTCAAGGCAGGGCAGGTAGAAATGAAAAAGGTCTTGCATTTTCCCATGTTAACGCAGAGGTCGAGCAGTGTGAGGATGGCCTCCAGCCCCACGGCAAACCCACGTGGCTGGGGGGCTGTGGGCAACGACCGGGCTTGTGGCTATTTGTATCTGCTCTCTGCTTGCCAAGCCCTTCCCAACCCACCAGCAGAGCCTGGAATCAAGTCTTAGAGAGTAGATACTCCATCTGGTAGAGAAAATTCGAATGCCCAAGCAACTGGGATGATACAACAGGCTTTGCTACCACTCCCCAAAAAGTTTACAAACGATGTTCTGGATGGCAGTGGATCACTGGAATCAATAAGTGCTCTGCTGCGGTTTGTATCGAGCTAATAAAAACACCCCACTTGCAAACACCTCCCTCTGATTGACTCCAGCGGCTCCTCGGTCAAATGGTGGGAGGATTAGGAGAGCAGGAGGTCGCCCTCAGCCCCCGGCACCGGGGGCCCTGCGGCTGGTGTGCCAGCTTAAAACCAAAGGGCTGGGAAGAAGACCAACTCTAAAATAGCCGGAATTATCTGCCGTTTCCTAGTACCATCCCTCCCAGGCTCCCTGCAAACTTCATTAACACTTATTTGCCAAGGTAGGTGATGAATTTGCCAGCTCTGGCCAGTGGGCATCACTCCTCCCCGCAGTCAGGAAGTCAAGCTGTTCCAGACCTTCCGCAAGCCCTTTGTAGGTACGTGATGGGAAGGATTCGAGTGGCAGGACGGGACGCTTTGAAATCAAACACCTTCTCTTCTATTATAGGTGTTGCTGTGATTTTTCTGAATGGCCACGGTGTGCCTGCGGCGAGAGCTCGTGTACCTAGCGGTACTCAATTTAGCTGTATGAATAGGATTAATTACCGAGCGATTAAATGACTTGCTCAAAGTCAAAACGAATCAGTGGCAGCGACAGAAAAATCACCCAGCGGTCCTGGCTCCCCATCCTTCACACCCGACAGCGGATCACACCACCCCAGTCGCCCGCTTGGTTGATATTTATTGACTTAATGGCATACGCTCATCAGTCTCTCCCTGCCCCGAGTCTATGATTCTATAACTGAGTAGCCAAAGGAAAAAGGGGGCTCGCCCCGTTGAAAAAAAGCTGCTTTATCGCCTGCTCCTCTCCAAAGTTAACTGTCAAGAGCATCTGGGCGTTTGGCTGGATCACTCCCTGATAGATGAGGAGCGTGTTGAACATGTGCTGCCTGCAGTTGGTACAAGGTTCTTTGTCAACCCAAGCATTGCCTAAGTGCCCATAACAGGGAACAGGTTGCCCACCAGTTCCTCCTCCCCGATATCGATTACGGGGCTGTAACACTCCATAGAGCAGCAGCAGCTGTCTTTCACCGGCTGGATATTACGCATAATAAAGCACTGCAAGTTCCTTCTCTCGCGCAGTTATTACTCGCTGCACCACGACGGCTCCTGCAAACGAGCTGTGGTGGCTCAGACTCGCCACAGGGTCTCTGCCTTCCACAAGGACACAGCAGGGACCGGGTTGGGGCCACAGGGACTCGTAGGGCGATAGCCCATGGAGTCCAGTATCCTATGGAGGCGGAGGAACATTCACAAAGCTGTATGGAATCACAGAATCACTTCGGTTGGAAGAGACCTTTAAGATTATCAAGTCCAAGCGTTAACCCAGCGTTGCCAAGTCCATCACTAACCCACGTCCCTCAGCACCACATCTACACGCCTTCTAAATACCTCCAGGGATGGTGACTCAACCACTTCCCTGGGCAGCCTGTTCCAAGGCTTGACAACCCTTTCCGTGAAGAAATTTTTCCTAATATCCATCTTAAACCTCCCCTGGTGCAACTTGAGGCTGTTTCCTCTTGTCCCATGGCCTTGTCCCTTGGGAGCAGAGACCGACCCCCCCACTGGCTACACCCTCCTTCCAGGGAGTTGGAGAGAGCGAGAAGGTCTCCCCTCGGCCTCCTTTTCTCCAGGCTGAACACCCACAGCTCCTTCAACCTCTCCTCATAAGCTCTCCAGACCCCTCACCAGCATCACTGCCCTTCTCTGAACGCACATAAAACATGTCTAAAAAGTCCATGCTGCATGTGCACACTGAAAAACAAGCAGAAGGTTTCAGCGTGGGTTCCCTCCTGCCTTATTTCCCGTAGGCTCCTTTTCCTTACAAAACACTCTATGGGTATTACGGCACCAGCTGGAACGAGAGGCTTTTGTGTGAAGTTCAATACACACACAGAGGAACAAAATCTTTTTACCAAACCTGCCTGCGACGAGAGAAGAAGAGCGAGCAATGCGACGTGCTGCTGGGGAGGAGAGAAGCAGACTGTAGAACGATTTGCTGAAGGTCACGCCGTCAAGGCTGCGACAGAGCAGGGGCTGAGTTCCTGTGTCCCAGGTCAATTCTTTGGCCAAACCACTTTCTAGCTCTCATATACATATGTTTTTACACCTTTTCGTGTGCCTTCCCGCAGGCTGTGAGGGGCACTCCTCACCCAGAGCGGTCCTCTAAAGCCTCCCTCCTCGTAGGAGATGGCTCAACACCAGCCTGGAAGCCCAGACCTTCAAACAAGAGGCCAAAGAGAAACCCTTGGACACCTTCAACCATCTCTACTGCCCTGATTTTTATTAACAAGTTGTTTCCATAATAAAAATGATCTCTCTCGGGAAGCCAGCCAGGGTTGGCCAAGGAGGCAACGTGCGCTGCTACAAGCTGGAGCGAAGACTATCCCATGGGAAGACCCCACATCTCTGCACCTCCATCCACGTGGACACGACCCTTCCAAACTGCTCCCTGATCCCCCATTTGCCCCTGGATGAAGGCAGCTCCAAGCCACGGCTCATTTTGCCGGGCTGTCACTCACCGCCTGGTTCATTACAGGGAAATGAACTCCGTTCCCCAGCGTCCCGGGGACAGAGAGTAATTGGGTTCTGTGCAGCCTTTTCACTTAATTTACTCAAGTTGTATTTATTTCTTACGGAATTAGGTTTTAGCGGCTGATGGACAAGACATCAGAAAAAGACAGAGGCAAATGGATGGGATAATAAACTGGGATAGAGAAAAATGATGTCTCTCCATCTATCCTTTTTGCTTTCCCCTCACTGTCTCTGTCATCTCCACCACTCTTTTATCCTTTTCACTAAGGAACGTGGAGGGCTGCCGCTAAAAAGCTCTACTTCATTACCATGTGGCTTTGTAAAAGGTAACCTTATTATCTAAGTTCATCCCAATATGGGAAAAAAGGATATTTAGTGGGGGTTAAAACATGCCAGCAGAACAATCTGCTGAATTTAATGAAATCAAAACATTTGCAAGAACCTATTGATTGTGTTGACATTTGCAGTGAAAAAATTATCAAAATGTTATTTTTGATAAGGTTGAAGTGCTTCATTTCAACATATTATAATTACATCTGATATCCTTATGGAGAGAAATTCTGAATATAATATAAAAGTCAGCAGAAATTGCCTCAACTTGCCAAAATGAACCGTGCCAGCTGACACCAGGACTTCAGAAGACTTTCTCACGGTGACACTCAGGGCGAAGCAAGACCCCAAAACCGAGAAGCCCACCCCTGCCACCTGATTTTAACCCCTCTTCCAGCAGCACAATCCTGCTCCAGAAAGGCTGAAGGAAGGGAATATCACGGGCTAATTAATCCCCATTATCTCTGCCCCAGCAGACAGGGACCATCTTGATGGGCTGAACATCAGCATCTCGCACCTCCAATGGTCACAACATCCCCGTGTGCACAGTCCTGTGATGTTAAATCCCATTTTGGAGTAAAAATGGGATCTGAAGAGCTGCCACCCTCTAGGTTTTGCAGCAAACCTGGTGCCACTGCCTCCTCGGCTGGCTCGGAGAAAGGACCCGAGATGGCACAGGGGACAAGAAGCAGAGGAAGAGCACACACGGCTTCACCTCACCCCGTGGCACCATAAATTATGCAGCTGTCTTCATCCATTATTCAGCATAATTTATTTTGAACATTTAGATCAGCAGTTTGTGTGAGAGAAAAAAAAAGTAGAGGGGAAAGAGGGGAAAATAAAAAAGTAGAAAGGGAATTCAGTGAAGGAGAGAGGGAAGCGCCAGAACGGACGGTCTGGTCATTAATCAAAGACGGGCAGGGAGATGACAGGATGAGAAGGAGCAGCTGGAAAGCCACTTAAATAATAACAGGAGCTCCAATTCCCCCGGCCTTTGAGGAGCAGAGAGTGAATGAAAAGCCCTGTGCACAGGCTGGTTTCAGGCCATAAACATCTTTAGCCCATCTTCTTCCCAGAGCCCCTCGCACGCCCGACAGAGAGCAGGGCTGCAGAAGCAGCCCCATTTCCAACACCTCCAGCAAAACCCTGGGTAAATAAAGCCTTCAAACAGCCAGGTTTTCCCCCAAAACCTCAGCCTTTCCAGGGGGAGGACACCAGCCCACATCTGCCACCCGAAACTTGCCAACCAGCCCCGCTTTCTGAGTTACAAATGCTTTCCAATATCTAAGTTTCAACGCATATTAGCGTATGGCTCCACGACTAATAAACTGAAGGCAATAGCAGCTTGCCCAGCAGACATACCCCAAGCTTGAGACTGGTGAAATTCAATGAATAAATGGAATTATTCGCTCAAATCTAACACGGACAGCCCCGCTCAAGAGCGGCCGCCCCAAAGCCACAGTGTTATCAGCGGCTCCGGCGTACTCGGGGGCAAGAGGGGAAAATTGTGACCAAGATAAGCCAGGCCAAGTTATCGCCACGAAATATCACTTACTGCAAAAAGGAGGTGCCCTTGGTTTGTAAAAGCCTCCCTCTGCCAAGGAACTGGCGGGTTCCCTTGCAGGGACCTTCATCTGCATCTCAAGGGGCTTCTCAGACACCCCCGGTGCTGCAAGATCCTCGTGCGGGAGCAAGTGGTGGACTCGGGTTAGGGGTGTTTGGAAAAAAAAAAAAAAAAAAAATAAATCACAGGGGGTTGCCCGAGCATGTACAGAGGAAACGCGAGCTATTCTCTGGAAGAAATCAATAAAAGTTTTGTTTTGTGCCTTTCGAATCCGCAGGGGAGCGCCGGACCCAGCTAGGAAGAGCAAGTTTTGTTTGCAGCTGAAAGAAAAATGTTTCTATTGTGGAATTACCATGACACCTGAGGTGCTGGCTTAAAAACAAAATACCCCCCAATTCCCTTCCCACCACCCCAGGGTTTTGGGAACACGCTGAAAAGCGCTATAACCGCTCGCATCCCAAGTCGGTGCAGGGGGACAGTGTCCCAGCCAAACACAGTGGCACCAGGATGGGCACCAGGATGGGCACCAGGATGGGCACCGGAGCTCGGTGTGAGCCAGGCCAGCTCTGGGAAAGCCACCAGAGCCATCAAGCAGAAGGCAATTTAGTCTACTCACACCCCTCCACTCCTTTTTTTCCAGGCCAGAGCCCTGAAAAGGCAACACGCAGGATGGGGAAAGGGCTGGAAGGCTCCAGGAGGCTTGCCCAAGGAAGCAAACACCAAAACAGGAAGATGAAAGCTCCAAGTTTTCATAACTCAGTATCTTCTCTGCTGTCAAGGTTGGCATTGCCAGCATCACCGGAGCACAAGAGGGACAACCAAGCACTGAGTCTGCCAGCTCTAGGGCTGCAGCTCCTTTCCTTCGCAAAAGCAAGGTGGTAGCTGGACCTCGTGCATCCCAGCAGTCCAGGGCCATCGATGGGGCCCAGGTGGAGACATTAATGTCCCCAAGCAACTCATCCCTTTCCTGGGAAAGGCATTTGCCTTCTGGTTTAGCCATTTTTTAGGTTGTCATCGCTGCTTTCACAAAGTTACCAAGGTCTCCTTCTCTCTGAGGAACCCCAGAGGAGAAGACACTGATGGTGTTTTGCTGGAGAGGAACATTACAGCTAGAAAACCAGTTACGTTCAGGGGAGATGCAGCACGGAGCCCCGTTACCATGCTGCCCTCAAAATCTCTATCTTTCCTCTCACCCTGACGGTCTGTCGGGCTTATCAGTGCTCGACACGCTTCATCCACACACCTCACCTACTCCTGCTTCTCCTCTTCTCAGCTCCTAGGAAACTCCATCCAACCTGAGATGACTTTCAAAGCTTTAATGGGACCAGATGGTTCCATAAAATATAAATGTGGTGATAAAAACACCGACAAACCTCCTAGTGATTAACTTCGGATCTACCCTGACTAGGAAGGATTCAACTGAGCTTCGTTGAACCATCAAGCCCTTCCTCCTGCAGATGGGGCCATAAACTCTCCCCGTGCATTTCATCCGCCTCAAGAGCAATTGCCAGAGGTCTCTCCACCTCTTTATGGTCCTCCAGCCCCTTCCGAAGGTCTGGTCTGCCAAGAGCTATCATACTGTCCAGCTCCTCCTCAAAGAGGTGTTACCAAGGGAGAAAAGCTACAACAGGTTCCCCCCTAAAGGCCATGTTACCAAATGGTTTCATTTGCTGCAGGAGAGGATTTTGGGCAACGCAGAGGAGAGCAGATCCTTTCATGTCACTTCAAAATACCCAGAAACTTTCACATAGATTGAAAACTAAATTAAGACTAAAATTACCACACAATTTCACTCGGTAATTTTTGCTGGCATGGAAATGATCGCTCCTTGCTCTGGTAGCGAACAGATAATTCCAGACTTCAAAGGCTTATTTCAGCATTACGTAAACTTGTTAAATTAGTGGTTTGAAAGTTGTAATAAACTACCGAGATGAACATGACATGGCAAACAGCATGGCTTTTAGAAAATAAAGTCACACCTCTCTAATCTATTAAGAGTCCTTTGAGGAAGGCAACAATACCTTCAAGAAAAGCAGGTATAATTTAT
Organism: Calidris pygmaea; assembly: GCA_003697955.1. Lineage (NCBI taxonomy): Eukaryota > Metazoa > Chordata > Aves > Charadriiformes > Scolopacidae > Calidris > Calidris pygmaea. Next base: position 654,455 of record QJSC01004509.1, on the reverse strand, counting down.
TGGGCCTTCAAAAATGTCTTAATTAATAATAACCAGTCCCCCTGAAGAAGCAGCAGGCTACGGAGATGAAAACCATCTTCCCGCAGACGCCTTGTGAAGGGATGTCATTTGAACAAGGGAATTTGGAGCGCAAAGTACACAAACCAGACGGCAGCTGGAGAAGAGCAGCAGCTTGTCAAAAGCCATCCCAAGCGGGGACATGGGAGAGTGAAAAATAAAAAGCCAAGATCTCCTGAGTCACGGCTCTCCCACCCCTAGACCAAGCAGATCCCAGATTTGAGCCACCACGGCTGAGAAAATCATGGTTTGACAACCCAAATCCACGTCCCAGAGCTCCCGCAGGGTTTGCACCGCCTGGGAAGTGGAAACTGGAGCTCTCCTCACCCATCCCAGATAAATCCAAGGTGTGCAGGACACCTCCTACCACGGCAAAAACACGCCACCAAGGCAAGCAGACAATGAGAGCAGAGCAGCAAATGGACAGAGAGATGGAAAGGAAAGAAAGCCATGATTAAAATGAGGAGAAATTGATAGCAGATTAAATCAGCCAAGCCCGGGTGAAGTTTTAAATGGCACGGGGGAAAAAAAGGTGTCAAGTTTGAAGCGTTTGTGATACAAATGCTATTCATTTTAGTCAGGAAGAGAGGACTGTGGGAAATTCAGCGTTATCTAACACAGGCAATTAAGAAAACAATGACAGCTGAAATTTAATACAGACAAGTACAAGGTAATGCCTATCAAAAGCAACATTTCCAACAACTCATACACATTGATGGATTCTAACTTAATTGTAACCACTCAGGGAAAGGCAAAAAAAAAAAACAAGCTACACATCACTCTGGACAACTTAACAAAAACATCTGATCAACAGACAGCGGTGGCCAAGAAAGCAAGACATAGTGAGAAAGGGAGAGGGAACAATAACTGAAAATATTGTGATGCTCTAATGGAAGAAAACAACAATCTCAACCTGCAATATCTCCTTCAGCATTGGACAGACAGATATATGTAAAAGGGACAGGAAGAAACAACAACAAAAGCTGATCCTAAACATATTTCTGTGATAAATGAAAACATTGGGAGAGGTTCATTCGAGAGGAGGATGAGAAAGGAGAAACCCAGATCGCAGAACAAAAAAACCAAGGTGAAGTGGTGCCTTTTATTCATCCTCCCCTAATGAAAAGCGCATATTCACTGACACCGAAAGCCAACAAATTTGGAAGTGATAGACTACATCTCAGCAGAAATGCTAGAGCCACCCTGGGAGCCTCTCCCACGGGCTACCAGAGATTATCAGGTTTTGCAGTAGCAGGAATACTGAAGCCCAGAGACCTGCTTGTAGGATAAAAATCTACCAGGATCCAAATGGAGGCCAAGGCAAAACCCCTGGGAGTTCCAAACCATTTGTGGTTTTGGGTAGTGTTTGTGTTTATTTAATGACAGCTCCTCGTAGAGGTCCGAGGCCAATTATCAATGGCCTGGAGTTGGGAAAGAAGGTTTTCCCTTAGTTGTCTCTTGGGAGGACTTTTTCCCTTTAAGCTCACGAGGAAGCATCAGAAGCATCCCCACGACGACGGCTGCTGGAGGCAAGCGATGCTGACAGCGACAGAGGGGCTTCGTGCAGTGGATTTACTTGGGAAAAGACATAAATCGGAGAGAACAACGTGGCCTTTCGCAGGGAAGCACGTTCCTCGCCGCGGTGGCAATAGCAGGGCTCAGCAGCGTGAGGCACTATTGACTCAGCTTTGATGGACGGCAAAAAATAAAGCCCTGCTGGCCTCATCTGACCCGGAGGGAGACATGACACAGCTGAAAAGGGCCCGGGTTATTCCATGTACAGGTTATTCCATTTCTAGGATGGCTGCACGGGCAGATTAATAAGGTCAGCACCCCAGCTGCGGGAGGGTGAGGAGGATCCATGGGAGGAAGGCCTTAGGGGAACCCTCCCATCCATCCCACTACCAGGGGGAAGAAGTCCCTTTTCCAGCAGGACACTTGATTAATTCCTTAAAGTGTTGACAAGCTCATTCGGGAGGCGGGGAGAAGGGGGGGGCAGCGTGTTTACGGGGACCTGCGACGCGCAGCCATGGTCTGCCACCACTCATAACCAGGGGTGGATGTGAAGGGCAAGCCGAGCACATTTGCAAACAGATTTAATAATAAGGGGCTGTCTGCCTCGATGTGTCAAGCTATCTGCAAGTGCTGCAAAGGAATATCATCGAGTGTGACATAATGCAAAGCAGGATAAGGTCATTTGCTTTGCTTTCCTCTGTTTTAAAGCATCAGAAAAATTCTTTTCAGCATACATTCTCACAGAAACATGACCGGCTGCCTGAGGAACGGCTGGAGATCAAGCGTTTGATATTCAAAATTAATCCCAGGAGGACGAGGCGCGATACGTTCCCTCTCCCTTCATCCATTTCCAGGCTGGAGATATCTCTCTTCCATTAACTCAGCTCTCCCCCTCCTCTCTTATCCCCCGACCAGGTTTTCTTCACGGGCTCAGAGTTCACCTTGTTTTTCCTGAACCACTGATCTAAATGAGGGGGTCTGGCCCCACGCTCCTCATTCAACAGGGATTTTCAGCAGAGTGAAACCTTCACGTGCGAAATCTTAGATTTTTATCACCTCCACAAAGCCAAACGCCCAAATTTGCAACCAAAACCACTCAAGGTGAAATTAGGATAAATCAGGGATTCTCACAGCTTTCATCTCGGGAAAACCACCACGTGGGTGCCCAAACCAGAGCTGCTGAGCGTGGCTGGATGCTCCTGGGATGCTCCCAGTGCATCCCAGTGCCCCACCGCGGGAATGCACGAGTACACGGCACAGCGAGGCCCCAGGGAAGAGCCGAATTTAAGGAGGGGAAGTTAACTTTGCAGAATACAAATGCTCCTTATGAAAACGAGGCATAAGAAATGGAGCCCTGCCATCTCAAGAGGTGTAAAACATCCTGTGACGGCGATCGCTAGGGGCACCCAGTAACTCACCCAGCACGGATACTTGGGGAAGCGTCGAGGATGGGGTGGGACATAGCTACGAGGCAAGGCTGTCTACCTGTTGCCAGAAGCGGGCAAGGGCAGCCACGACACGTAAATCCTTTCTTCTCAGGTGGGAAGTCCTGCTGGGAAGACATTGGGGTCTCTGGACAAGGCTGCGGTGCAGAAGCCCAGCTGCACACATCTGGGCAGACTGGTTCCAGGTGAAGACTCACCAAGCTTCCCTTTGCTGTCTAACCCCTGGCTCACTCCTAACGTTATCAATAACACCTGAGCAAAGCTGAACAAAAAAGAAAGCAAAAAAAAAACACGCAAGCTGATATAGCTGATATAAGCAAAAAACCTCCAGTCCCTTTCTCCTCCCAAGGTATCAGCTGAGCTTTCAGCTGAAATTTTCCCACAGCGAGTGGTTTTAAAAGCTTCCAGCTAAAGGCAGGGCCCACAGCACTGGCACCAGAACCCCACAGCTCCTGGGTTCCAGCCCATAGGGCCAGGGAGGTGACAACCAGCACCTGGATGGGCTGAATTCTGACCCACCAACAGCAAAACTCTCAGCAGACTTTGGGAAGCCAAATGCCACCAGCATGGTCAGTGCAACCCAAGGGCTCGTGGTAGCTGGCACCACGGCCACCAAACCGAATGGTTAAATCCATTCAGGCAGAGGAACACAAACCCCATGTCCAGGAAGAAAGAATCAGAGAATGGTTCAGGTTGGAAGGGACCTTGAAAATCATCCAGTTCCAACCCCCTGCCCTGGGCAGGGACACCTCCCACCAGAGCAGGTTGCTCAAAGCCCCATCCAGCCTGGCCTTAAACACCTCCAGGGATGGAGAGCCAGGACATTCAGCACCCACCCAAATTCAGTGCCAGCCACGAAGTCACCCTGGAAGATGACAGGGGGGCAAGGCATGCCCAACCTGCTGTCTGGCCACCTGGGCTCACTGTTCATACCCAAAGCAAAGGACCCCGACCTCCCCTCCTTTCTCTCCTTGCCCAGCTCTGGCAAACACCTGCAGTCCCTCCTGCATGCCCAAATCCACCCCACGGGCTTCCCAAAGGTCCTCCAACACTACACCTGTCCCAGCCGCTGTCTGGGGTGTGTTTAGCTTTGCCAAGGAGACTTATCCTTTTAAATAAACGTGTTAACATAACACACAAAACCCTCCAGCTCTCAAATTTCTCAGGAGCCCCAGAGTAGTACAGGAAATTCTTCTTAATTACAACGTGCGCGTTAAATAAGGACACCAGGAAAGCAGCAGCTTGTAATACCTGGAAAAGGTCAAGAAGACATCACCGCTCCTCCCGTTCGGGTTTAAAGGGTGACCACCACATCTAAGGGCTGTGGAATGAGGGGTCTTCAAAGGGGTTGACATTACGGCAAGGCCACCACGACCATCATCTGAGGGGACTTCAAACACAGCGGGAAATGGGAAGAGGTGGCTGGGTGCAGAAGCAGCAGCCCCCGACACAAGGTTTTAACTAAATAATTCCAAGCAAGTCCCTATTTCTTTAACGACAGACCAAGCCCTTGGAAAAAGTAGTTGCAACGGCACCGCAGCCACGGCTCATTTGTCATCTGGTGAGGAATCACTCACCGTCACAGGAGTTTAACCCTGCCACAGCAGACGGCGGCTCCATCATTCCCGGCAGTGACACGGCACCCAGCGGGGATGTGTCTGGACAGATCCACACCAAATTCCTGAAAAAGCTGCTTCTTTCCACGAGGCAAAAGTGTGTGCACATCCCTACCTTACCCCCGGCCAGTGGGATGCTCACCGTGACCCGGATGGGTCCAGCCCTGCTCCTCCCTGGAGCGCGGCCACTTCGGATTTGCTAATTAAGACCTGTTAATCAGTTCTCTCCGATGCCTATTCACAGCATGTCTGTGCTCTCGCCAATCAGTTGGCTGTTGGGAACTTGTCTGAAATCTGGGGGATGGTGCCAAGAAAGCCCGTTTTGGCTTCACGGTCATGAACGCTCAAGCCAGGAGCACAGTTTAGTGTTGCGTTCATCCAAGGAGGGAGCAACCCCAGTCTGCCTGGCAGGAGAAGAAGAATATGACACATCATCCATTTTTTATCAGGTCATTTTATGGCTACAAGAAGTCCCTACTCCCAAGCAATTGCCTACAAACACGCTACACACCAAGTCCCGCTGGCAAATAGTATCCAGCCACGGCAACCGGCGCTGAAGAAACCATCCACCAGTGGAAGAAAACCAAGCTGGGAAGGTGAATTATTCACACAGACAACCACCCAGCCCTTCTTGTGTTCTCCACCACCGATACCCACGTACAGCTAACACGGGAGCAAACAAGGGCAATTCGGATACACGCTCAGCCGACACTAAATATGCTTGTTCCTCTGACACTTCTTTTCATCCCCAGGATGTCTCAACATCTGAGCACGGTAAATCCCCAGTGATTAACTTCCTTATTTATTTAAAAAGAGTAGAGAGGGTTTTCAGAAGCGCGACTGTCACTCGGCATCTCTCACCGACAGCGATGACGTGTGACAAGCGCTCGGTGCCAACGGGGGGGTGTCTCCTCCAAAGGGAGGGATCCCCTGACCCGGGGAAGGGGGGGGTACGTGTCTTGTAACCATCGAGTGCAGAAAGAGCTCCCAATTCAATTATACTCAGTGTCTGGGCTCCTCCCCCCTCCTCCAACACACCAAAAACCCACAAGAGCATGAGGCAAAGCGCATCAGACAGCCCATGAGGGACGGGACACAAGCCCGTGGTGGTGACACCCACAGAGCATCCCTCCGAGACAACCCTCCCCGGGGAAATACCCGCTGGTGCAGCTCGGCGCAGGAGAGAAATGTCTTTAAACACTGAGAAAACGCCACAGAGGCACTGGTAAAGCTTTGCAGCTGGTTTCCCTGCCTTCCCAGAGGGTGGCCAGGGCTTCTCCTGGAGAGAAAGAGGAGAAATGAGAAACGCTACTGCTTAAAATGAATAAAATATGTCACTCCTGATCTTGTAGCTATTAAATCACTGGCTATACAATTACTTAATTATGTAGCGGCAAAAGAAAGGGGGGTGGGGGGGAAAGATGGTATTTTTCCTCCTGAAAACTTCAATTTGCTACCTCAAGAAAATAATTACTCGATTCAAACATTAAATAATTGAGACATTCATTAGCGGTCCCATTGTATGATTAGCACAAGGAAGGTACCATTTAAAGGCTGAGAAATTGATTCACCAGGGAAAATGAGAGCCGGCCTTAATGGGCTAAACGAGAGCGTTGGCTTCGAGGCCAGACAGGAGCACACCGGACCCTCCGCGCGTCGCTCCCCCGGTGGCACAGGTCTCTCCAGAACGCCCTGGCCTCCCCCTCAGACCCATCACTTGGCACCTTCATTCCCTGCCGGGAGGGGAACAAAAAAAATGACACCTGAGCTACACCTCGACATGAACCCTGGGCGAATTCACCGCCGCTGCTGCAATAACCTGCTGCCAAATGATTTGATGCGGGAGACGGGAAGCAGGAACCCTTTATCCCTCTGGATGCAATCGAGCGGTTTACAGTGTCTGCAAGAAGAAAAAAAAAAAAAAAAGCCCAACCCTGTTGCAAATGTGCTCGGCAGAAGGTGGGAAGAAAACTAAGCTGGGAGGGGGGACAGTCGCTCCCGTAAAAGAGAGAGGGCAAAGGCAGCACCGAAGGGAAAGCAATTACAAGCAATTATTGGCAGAGGCTGCCATGCGGAAACACTCTCATTGTTTAAAATTTGACCCACTGTGAATATCTCCCTTAAAATGGTTATTGCCTTATCCTCTCGGATCTAAATAGCGCTCTCCACACTTGGCTGCTCTCGGGAAGAACAGAGCGGCTTCGAGCAGTGGCTGGTGAATGCAGAGGGTTGTCGGTCGGTCGGTCGCTATTTCCCTCCCGACCCACCTCAGGAGGGTCCCCCAAGGCGAACTGGAGGCACATCGCTGCCTGAAACCCAGACTTCTCCCAAGGAACAGGCAACAGGACTAGAGGAAACAGCCTCAAGTTGCACCAGGGCAGGTTCAGATTGGATATTAGGAAAATTTTTACACTGGAAGGGTTATCAAGCCTTGGAATGGGCTGCCCAGGGAAGTGGTTGAGGCACCATCCCTGAAAGTGTTCAAAAGACGGGTTGACATGGTGCTGGGGGACATGGTTTAGTGATGGTTTTTTTCTGTTTTTTGGTCAGAGTTAGGTTGATGGTTGAAGTAGATGATCTTGAAGGTCCCTTCCAACCTAGATGATTCTATGATTCTAAAACCATCCCTGCTCCATCCCACCCGCTCCCTCGGTGTGTTGACGTCCCCACCGGGCAGCAAGGGTCAGGGAAAAGGCCATGGGGAGGATGAGCATCCCTCCGCTCTTCCCACGGAGGAGACACGTGGGATGGGGAGAGCACAGAGCAAGCCAAGCTGCCGCAAAAGCCCCCCGACTACGTGACAGTCACCTGTGATCCTTCAGCCCCGTTTGTTCCCCTTTAACATGCAGGGAAACCGGGGAGTTTGAAGCCCTAGACAAATTATTTATCTCCAATTTAAGCCTGGAGTTGAAAACTGCAGAGAGACAGCTCAGAACTAAGCATTTTTATAACTTAGATCACGAGATTGCTGCTTTCATGAGCTGACACCTTGCAAATACATATTTTTTAGTTGGAGAATACCATTACACGTACAAAGACGGGCTTTCCTAGCGAGGGAAAAAAGAAGAGAACCTGCCTTTGTCTCACTTTGAACAATTCAAAACCTCACCAAAGACTCAGGCTCTTCCCAGCAGCGTATGAGGCAGCTCGGAGCCTCTTGAGGAGGAGCACGAGCTGTCGGAGCATCAATGTCACCTCCCAGCGATGCCACCGGCACGAGAGCGGCGAGATCCCAGCGCAACGAGGCGCCGTATTGAAGGGAAACGGTCGCAGAACAAAAGTGGCCGCGTTAATCTCGTCTCCATTAAAAAAGAATAATGGATCAAAGTTTGCCAAATAGAAAAGGACAAAATCAGCAGAGAATTACTTTAATTATTACCTTCAAGCTCACACACGCAAAAAAAAAAAAAAAAGGGTATTACAACCAAGAGCACACACGAAAGAAAAACTATAAAGGAAGTACTTGACAGTGCCCCTTTAATTAAACTGCTCTGAATATCATTAGCAATGGACCTTTGGAATTTAAAGCCAATTACGGCCTAAATACAAAAGTTACTTGCTCGCCAAGAAGCTTACTCAACGTCTTTCAGAAGTGGGCTGGGTGCACAGGGAAGAGCTTTTCCTCTGCAAAAGCACTTTTACACAAACCGGGCATCTCAGCAGGGAGAGATCAGAAATTTAAAAAAAAAAAAAAAAAAAAAAGATGAGCAAGTGGATTCCTCATTAGGCTGCAATTAGGGATGTGGAGATGCCCATCATACCCAGCCATCCACACAGGGATCATCAGCCAACAGATAATGGACCTTTAACCCAACCTGGTGGAGCTTTTGCCTCGCAGGGAAGTCAGATGGGGCTGCTGAAGAGTTAAATATTTGGGTTATGGTGGCCAGAGCCTTGGATAGCATCTCGCGCAGACTCTTGGTGCTCCTGGGGCCCGTGCCTTCAAACACCAGAAACTCAAGCCTCTGGAATAAGCTTCCCATGGCAGTGTTTTCAAAGGAGACTCTCCACTGCTCATCAGCCCAAAAAGGTACAAAAAATCCCTTCCTTTGCAATCACAACACGAGCTGCTGAGCTCAGGCATCTCCGGGGACGTAGCTCTACCTACAGTAAGACCTGGGATAGTGCAAAATAGCAGGGACATGTCCTCAACAGGCAGAAGCCCATCGTTACCAACAGGATAACGGAGGAAAAGAAGGAGCCCTACACCCCGGGGTCAAAGGCAGGCTCCCCCCTGCCGTCACTGCTTCTCGCCTCCCAGGGATCTCTCCGTTTCCATAAGGTTTAGATCAGACCCTGATTAGGGCACAGCAAAACTCTGCAGTTTATCTTCTGGACAAAAGAAGGTGGCTGCTATGACAGGAGACAGCAGCCATTCGCATGGAGACGGCTCTCCCCGTGTCGTGCCGGTGTCTCTTCTGCGATGGGGTTTGGAGGGAATGAGTAAAACAGACGGCACGTGGCACAATTCACCCCCCAAACTCAGACCACAACAGGGCCAAAACCATACCTTGGATAAGCTGTGATTCGCGTGGGGCTCTTGGCATCTCTGAAAATGAGCGAGAGGCCCCCAACTTCATGTGTTAGGGGGCAGGGAGGGGACCAGGAGGCAAAAATTGTGTTCTTTGGTGCCCCAAGGTTCTTGTCATCAAAGCAAAACAACCATTAAGGATCAACAATCGTTTTTCTTTTCTCTCACACCTTTCATCTTCCCGGAAAAAATCCTCCAGCCACGTTACAGACCACCCGGGTGTTTGGCTTTCAAAGCCAAACAGGGGAAACATCTCCCTGTCACGGTATTCGGTGGGACAGCAGCAACGAGCCCAACAGAAATATTCATAGCCATATGTTCCAGGAAACGATTCCCACCAGACGTTCATTAGTAGCATCGCCATGAGACTCTACAGGACTTTCCTGCGAGGGAAGCGACAGTTGCTAATTAAATTGCAGACGTCAGCCCGAGCGAGGAAGGAGGGTTTGATACCTCCAGTAGAAAGCCCAAGAAAGGGGAGAGTGATGGAGCATCCTCCAGATACCCAGCTCTGTCCCTGCTTGTATCCCCAGCTCTTCCCACCCATAAAAAAACAGGCTTTCCAAGGGAGAATGATGATATTAATAAGCTCCATAGATTTATGATTTTTGGTAAACAACCCAGAGCACGGAGACACTCTCTCGCACAGCTTTGCTCATGCAAAGTTACTCAAATAAAATTCAAAGAGAACAAAAAAAAAAAAAAAAAAACCAAACCCAAACCAAAGCACCAACCCTATAATTAAAATAAAAGTACCCAGCGGTTTGGGAAACCAAGACTGGTACTTTAGTGATATTTAATGTTAACATTTCCAGTTGATTTATTAGCTAATTGTGGGGCAGATGAACATCTCGAGGGCCTGTGTGTAGGAGAGCTGAGGAAATTGCTCCTCTCTGTCTCCTGGTTGATGCTTCACATCAGCTCTGGTTCCCAGTAGACCAAGCTGCTGCCCAGGAATGCTCCATGGAAGCCATGGGAAAGCAGAGGCAGCCAGCAGTGGGCAAACCCAAGTCTCAACGCCTGGAAAAAGCTTCTCCAGACAACCTGAACCACAAATCTCACCCGATTCTGGGAGATGGCCGGACCTAGGGGTGCCACAAGGGCCTTTGCAGCGAGAAGAACCAACTCATGATGGAAAACAGAACTGTTATTCCAAAGTTGCAGGCTTAGTACAAACTCTCAGAGCCTGAAACAGCAACTCAGGAGGGAATTAGAAGTGGGCTGACGGCTTTTCCAAGCAATTTTTCCCATCCTTAGCTGGACTCCCAGAGGGGCAGCACAAACAAGAGAAACACAGCAAGAGGAGGAGGACGAAGCCAACATCGCTGCTTGGGCGCGACGACTGACTCTGTCATCGTGCAGCTTCCAGCCTCCCTCCAGGGTCCACCACACGCCTCTTCTACCTACTCTGAAGCACGATTTGCTCTTCTCGGCCCTAGAAGGGAGCGTGGTGGGAGAACCGTTGGGCTCCGTTTCCAAATTGCTCCTGACTTGCTGCGCCATTTCGGGCTCTGCCTCGCTTCCCCCCGCGCGCGAAGGAGACCTCGGCAAATTGCTCTTGAGACCCCTCGGGAGGAAAGAGCGTGGCAAACGCCGCTGTTAATAATGTAATCCTCGCTGTCGTCCCGCAGCTACCCCCACTCAAGGATCTGTCTCCCCACGGAGCCAGCCGAACACGTGAGCAAGAGGACTGCCGAACACAGCTCTTTGGAGAAGATGGATAGACAGGCAAAAAGACAGGGCTTGACAGCGAGCAGAACATTTCAAAGAATCTCTTGCTGTTCAGTAGTCCATCCATCATCCCCCGAAAACACCAGCCAGTCAGGGCTGTACAATCACAGGAGAGTATTTAACATCTGTGTTCAACCACAGAGAGCCCCAAATCGCATCTCTTGGGCGGGGAGGGGGGAGGGGGGGCACCCAAATCTGGCCCGTTGCCACAGAAATGTCACCGGGGACACCACCTTGAATTTAATATGCAGAGAGTGAAATGATGTTATTCTCTAATACACATATATGGACCTGTTATGGATTTCAGGTCCATTTCTACATACATATCCATCCCCAGGTACAAAACAAAACAAGGTAAATCTGAAAACCATGAAGTCTGAGCCTGAAAACCATGTCTTCTATCCACAATCTGGCCACCTAGTCAGTAGATCACATTGCCTTTTTTCCCCTCTGACCCCAGTCAGACAAGTAATTTATTTTTTTTAAACAGGGGCTGAGCAGACACTCCTTTTTGGTGGACCCCAGGGGTGGCAGTGATGAAGTGCCATCCCCTCCCAGCACCGCAGGCAGCGCAGAGCAAAGCCCCATGATGCCGATGAGCGATGCTGGGCTTCCTCCTCTCCCTCCACCTAACAAAGCACAGGATCACTCCAGGAGGTTTGCTGGTTTTAAACAATACAGAAAGAAAATGGCCATGTCCATTCCCTTCCAAGAGAGAACAATATCCCCTTTCTGTTAAGTTAAAGGAGCAAGATGGAGTGTGAGCTCCTCAAGGGAAGAACCACGTTTCCAAATCCCTGAGTCTACCTTCAAAATAAAGAGGAAAGTAATGAAAAATAATCTTTTATTTCCTTTTTCTCTTGCTGCAGCAGCACTTACAGTCTCCCAACCTGCAATTTCCCAAGTAACATCCTGGAGAAATCACTAGTGGGGTCATCCTTGTCCCAGCCCTGATGGGACTCCCGTGTTCTTGGGGGGGTTCAGACAGCTTCTGCTCAGGGCAGCTCATCATCTTTATGGACAGGGGGACATAAAGCGACTTTGGAACCCCTTTGCTCCTTCTTTCCCCTCCTTTTCTACCTTTACAGATGCCATCCAAAGCCAGCTTAATTTAAACCTCTCCAAAACGAACACAGGCCTGGGGAACACAAGCAGCCAGAAACCCTCCTGTGCTGGGGGACAAAGCAGTCCCTGCATGAGACATCTCTCCTGGGGAGGGACCCAGGCAAGAAGCCACCTGCAAAACCATCCCAGTGGCTCCTGCAAAGCCCTTTCTGCAACCAAACAAGCCCCCACCTACCAGTAAGAGCCTTTGGTGCAACAAATGGGTGTCCTAGAGGTGACCCACAGCCCTGTCACCTGGATGCACCTTCGCTGCAGCACCCACGGAAACCCCGCTCCGTGAAAAAAAAGAGGTTGTAACATTGGTTTGAAGGAATGAACTGGAAGGGAAGAGAAGGACCTGGCAGGCAGACGAGGCTTTGGACTCTGCAATCCGTATAATCCATCTGAAACTCCGAAAGCAACTAGGGGAATGGGAGGAGGAAGGGAGAAAAAGCAATGAACAAAATAAAAAGGAGCACAAAGGGGTCTGCAGCCATTTTACCTCCAGTGCTCCAACAGACCTGTGAGCTTCCCTAGGAGCTAGGGAATATTCCCTAGGGATGGTTAAGCTATTTGGGTAATTATACCCGAAACACACAAACATAATCCTACTTTGGTGCTCCCTTTCAGGGCAGGAATCTGCAGAGCCACGGCTCCAGGAGTGACCAACCCCACCAACTCACGATCCCCAAGCTCCTGCACACCCCAAAAAAACCCAATACCTTGCTGGCCAAGGAGGGAGGGAGGGAATGGGGATGTCTGGAAGGAGAGACGGACAGCAAGGAGACGCGGTGAGAGCCCCACTAACAGATTCCCCCTGTCTCATTTAAGGAGGATGAATCTGTGGCACGGGCGAGAAAATAGAGAAAAAGCACATCAGCAGAAGAAATCTCTAACAGATGGGACTGTGAGCCTGCAAGAGGAGACAGGGATGGAAGTTGGTAGCTGCACGTACAGCAAAAACCTTGGCTTGTGCTCTCCCTCCCGCTACCAGAAGCTCAGAGCAAATATTAGATGCATTGCTTTTCTAAACACCTTCCCCGGGAGTTAAACACCGCGGAGGCCGGAGGAATTCAGAGCAATTTCCCGCAGGCGTGTCGCTGTCAGGGCTCCAAACGGCGCTTGAGACGGACACCCCGGCTGGAACCCGCTGTCTGCGGAGACAGCACCATTACCCGTCTCTGTCTCCCTCCTCCGCGGCACAGAGGAGGAGGAAGGAGAGGACGAAGCAGCCAGCTCCTCGGGATGCCTGAGGTGGGATGTCCCCGAGATGCTGAGGGTGACACCGGGGGGGGGAAAGGCTTGAAAAACAGGGGCCATCCGAGTCATCAGGGTACAGGAGCCTGACAGGAAGCTTTCCACCAGTCCAAAACCCCATATTTTTTTAGGGGCATTATTAAATTAGAAGAATTTAGTGCCTTAAAACACACAGATGCTCCGACTTCAGGATAAAAAGCTGTTTCACTGCTCAAATGGAGGTTGGCACAGGGCTCCCAGGCTCCCAGACACACTCGAGTGAGTAGTTGGTGGCTCCCTCCCTTTCCCATTCACGCAGGGGGACAGCAAACCCCTGTCCGGCTGGACTAAAACCCCACCAAAAGCTGTTAAACCTCATTCATCCAAAATTAGGGCTCGGAGGAGCGTTCAGTACCCACCCCAGGAGCTATGACCCATCCAACTCAAGCTGAAGGATGGGTTCTGTGCTCCACGGGGGGACTGCTGCCATTAAAAAAAATAAGATGCCTTGAAGCAGGCGATGGCAATAACACAGCCGAGGCTTAAAAGGGAGTTTGGTGGCAGAAATGGGGCCGCCAAAGTGGAGTTTCTCCTCCCAGCCCACCGAGGCACCACGCGCTCCCTTTGAGCTTTTAGAGGAGGTGGTGGCGGCAAAACCCCGACTTGAGAGGGGAAAGCCCTGCAGGGCAATACGGCGTTTAAAACGCGGCAATTAAGGGAGCATCTTTTGAAGGGCACTTCCCAAGCACACCACGGTTCCGTAGCTGTTAGAAGTGGTTTTGTTTTCCCCCCCCGAGATGGGTCTGTTAAGCTGTTGGCATCCCCTCTACGCACAAGATAACTCATCTCCTCCGATCACAGCGTAGGCAAGTTCACAATTAATTTAGATAACTCCTGACAAGCTGGGTTATTAGAAAAAAAAAAAAAAAAGGAAAAAATTAAGAGAAACCTGGAGATTAAGACTTATAAATCTGAAGGCATTAGGGAGAATTGAATTCTTTCTTATACAGATGTAAAATCAAGTCTTTTTTATATGATTCAATTATAGATTGATGGGAAGGCTCAGAAACATGGATTAATGATCTTTTCTTAAAGGAAAAATTATATAAGAAAAAATAAAAAGAGAGTCATATAACAGAAAGAATTACTACTCCCCAAACCATGATTAAGGTTTAGTAGGTTACGTTCAGAAGAGCGTAAAAGGGAATTTGTGGATTCCCAACCACATTAAGCGAGTATAAGCGGAGATAAAGGCAGGAGCATGGCACAGTAAATTATTGGCCCTGCAACGTGGCAAAGGTCTCCAGGTGCATGGGACAGACAAAGGAGCCCACACCAGGAAAGAGGACGTGGTTTAAGGGACCCCGGAGCCTGAGGAAACATCTCCAAGAGTTTTACGGACATGGGGTGATGGCACTGATGGCAGCGGAGCTGGGCTCCGTCCATTCACGCCAGGCAGGGAGGGGGACATCAGCTTTTTCTAGCAGAGGGGAAATGGTTTGGATGGGGTCTGAATGGCGGGGGGACGGCTCAACACAGTCCTGACATTCCCACCCTACAGCAGCCGGTGCTTCATCCCAGTATAACTTCTGGAAAAGAAACACAACCCTCAAAAAACGCTCCAGAGCTTTTCTTGCACAATTTTGAAAAAAAAAAAAAAAAATTAAAAAAAAGGATAACACCACAGGGTTAACATAAAAATAAGAAGCCGCACGGAGCTCAGATACTATGGAAATAGGGGGCATCCGAGTACCTCGGATAATCTGGCTCCGAGTGACTCTTTCCCTGACGCCGAGTCCCAGCCCCGCTCAGCGTGAATTAGCAGCCAAGCACATCCTCGGCGAAGCTGCTGCTTATTGCTCTGTCCGAAAAACACAAGCGCTAGCTGGGTCCCTCATTAGAGGGGAGAGCCGTGTAGGAGAATGCGGGAGGCCCTACGGAAATAAAGGCAAGGAACTCGGGGAGAAGAGCGGGGAAGGAGGCGAGACGCGCGGGAAGGATTGCATCCGAGGGGGAAGGCGGCGGAGACGCAGCTCCCGCCCCGCGACGGCAGCCAAATCTAATTCACACCTCTCTGCTGACTGCCCTTTGGGTTCACAAGCACAGGGGGGAAAAAAAAAAAAGAAAAAAAAAGAGGACACCGGGGCTTATTTTTAAAGCTCGCCTCCAAAGGTGAAAAAAAATCATCCTCCGCCGGGAAATGGGAATTTGCAATGAAATAAATAAATGTATAGTCACATAAGTAAAAGGCCCGTGGCAGATTTTGATGTTTGGCTTGGGTTCTGCGCAGAGCAATTAAAAGGAAAAGGGATGCCAGCGGGGAAAAAGAGCAACTTCCCCCTCTTCAGAAAGGTGAGATCTCATCTCTGATGAGACAAAACCTTTATCTCGCCCAGGATGGAGCAGAGCTAAAGGCCAAGGAAGTATTTAAGCTGGCAATTAATTCCCAGTCATTTCAGAAGGCTGGGATCGGTGAATACTTTGAGGGCAGTGATTTTATGTGACATGTGCCTTGAGGACCGGGGGGGGCAGAGGTGCTGCCGGGGCACCCAGGAACATGGAGTTGGCTCCAAAGAGCTATAAAACCCAGGCCACTGGGAACTTCAGCAGAGAATTTTCTATTTTGGAGGGGTTTTGGTTTTTTTTTTCCCTTCCCATACTGTTATCCAGAGACATTGCTAATGGCAACTCTTTTGTCTTTAATCCCAGGGAGTTTGCTCCAGCACTTTCCTCCTCCCAAAAAAACGCCCCTGCAGCCTATTGCTCACCACCCCTACTTCCATTAATTGATCCATCCGGATCCTCCTGTCAAAGAAAATTGCCTGAGAAGCCCAAACCCTGAAGACAGTCACCAATTTTAGAGGGCGAAGGCTTCGTGAGACGGTAGCAGCCAGTGGGAGGCGGGAAACGTTATTGCTTCGCCTCCTTGTTTGAAAATTAAGGGTCTGGGGTTAAATCAAAGTTTCTCTCTCCCTCTAATAAGATGACAGCCCAGACCCGTTCGACTGACTGCTGAGACACCGACTCCTCGCTGGCTTTAGATTACTCAAGTGCTCAGAATTTAATCTCAAATGGCTGTTATCGGATTTTCGCTGGGACTCGCTGGCTGGAGAAGCCAACCCTTAACGCACCCACCCAGCCTCTCAGCTCCAGAAGCTGGAAAAACCTCCTGGTTTCACAGGAGCTTTCACTCCAGCGCCTTCCAGGAGGGAACAAGGACGGCTCAGGAGGAAAAGAAAACACCGGTTATAATTTGCTCAAGACAGGGGCTGCTTCTCCACGCGCTGCTTCTTCCACACAAAGGTATTAATTGTAAGCAACAAGCAAGGAACTGTGCGAGAAGTGATCCCTCCAGATGTGTTTAAGCTCACGGCGAGGCGAGGCAATTCTCCAATGTACACACGTACCTCGGAAGGGTAAATGTTTCCCAGCTTCTACCGGCGTCTTCATGTCATTTACACAGCGCCGTCAATCACCGCTCTCCCAAGAAGGGGAGCAGTGTAAACTCATGTTTAATGCCAGATTTACACACATTTCTATTCGCCAGTAAATGAGCCCATTACGTATGTTGTGTCAATTGATTTTTATAGTCTTCGCTCCGCGCACCTTCGCACGGGGGACGTGCAAAGGAAGGCAGCCACTTCAAACCGGACCGGGCTCCTGGTCTCTGTGCATCACCCCCATCCAGGAGGCACATCCTGACCTTTACCTCATGGCATTACATTGCTCCTGGCCACCAACCTTCTCAACTTTATCAGTTCATCCCGTCTCTGCTCCGCTAACCCTTTCTCCCTCACCCCTTCCTCGCCTAGAATCTGCCCCAAGCTTTTCTTATGTCTGTACTGTAAAAAGCACTTTTTAGGCCTCATCAGAATGAAAACTCAGACCTTCACCACTGCAGTTGCACTTTGCTAAGGACAGATGCACGGTGGCCACCACAACCACGGTCCAGGATGCTGTTGTTCCCCCCTCCATGGTGCCAACACAGCTGACAAGTTGATTCACCATCCTTTTAAGAAAGTGCCTCTCCTTGCGCTTTGCCAAAATAAAAGTAACCTTCCTCGCTGAAATCATCCTTTGTAAATACCCCCCAAGGAGTTAGCAGTTCCTTTCTCCAAGATGACTCATCCTCCCACACAACGGACCATGAAAAGAGCAATCACAGTGGCGTGTCAGTCTGCCGCGGAGACAGTGCTCCCCTCTCTGAATCAGCCCCTGAGAGCCGTTAGGGGCTCTACCTGCTCCCCAAAGCATCACCCACCCACCGTGTCCTGCTCCTGTCCCCACCGTGGAGGAAGCTCCTTCATGGGGTTGGCTCGTGGTACAGCATGGGGCTCGAGATGTGCCCCAAGATGCCACCTGGCCACAGCAGATGACCCTCAGGAAGCATTTTCCTGAAGACTTCGGTGCTTTGCCTTCGTCAAAATGCACAGCAGCACCTCCCAGGGCTGGAGAGAAGGAAGATGATCCTTTCAGAGGTAGGTTTTCATGCTCCCCCCCAACCAAGCAGAGCCTTCACTCCATAATTAACTGCTCCGGCTGGCATGTTGGCTGAGCTCCACTGGGAACAACGACCTCCAGGAGCAAAGCCCTGGATTTTGTCTCCTCATCACCCAGACCAGCCCCACAAAAGCCAGGCTGCAGCTGGAAGAGGCAGCGGAGCCATTCGAACCACCCAAACCACCCCATCAAAAGCCAGGCTGCGGCTGGAAGAGGCAGCGGAGCCGTTCAAACCAGCCACGGGCAGTTTAACAGAAAGAAGACAGCTTCCCATCCAACATTAATTTGCAGCATCCTGGGCTGAACGCTTTAGATAAGAGCCGCCGGAGCCAGAGAGATGACAGAGAAAAGCTCGTGTCTGTGGCACATCCCTGTGTCCCCAAAACACCCTGCCTGGGGTCTGCTGTTCGGCTGCCAACGACCCCTATAAGAGAATAGCGCCCCTTCTCCAAATCCCCAGCAACATTTATTTTCCCTTCCCTGCAGGGCTTAAAGCCTCATCCTGCTCCAGTTATTCCGAAAGGGAATTTAGTGCCTTGCCATAAATTACGCCAGCATTGGACATAAGCATCATTTATGCACAAATCACTGTTCCCTAGAACAAAGCAAGTATCAGCCTCCTGACAAAACACTTTTTAGTGGGATTGGCAAACGAATAAAACCTCCCGATGAATACCGACGTGCCGATGAAAAAGTCCTGCTGATTTTAATAGAAAATGATCATTTTCCTATAGGATTTTTTTTTTTTGAAGCATCTCGTTGAATTTAATGGAGATTTTCTATTCTGGTCCACAATTATCCAAGAGTTAAAATACCTCCAGAGACGAGGAGATTATCTATTACATTCTATAGGATTGCAGGGTAATTTCCATAGAATCCTGTTATGTTTCTATAGAGCCTGACAAATTTAATCCCCATTGAACTTTACAGGGACTTTTCCATAAGGGACAAATAGGCAGTGACATCTGTTAGCTGCAAAATGAGTAATACTCAGAAAATAGAGGCCTTACACACCACTGCTGTACTCAAAATGGTCGAAAGATGTCTTGAACAAGCAGCTTAATGGGGAAAATGCATTAAATTGGTGTCACATGGCTGCATTAGGACGGTTGTGTTGCAACATTTCTTTTATACACAATGTCATTTATACAACCAACGCTTTACAAATTGCATTTGCCACCAACGTGCACTTGATCTCATCATCCCATGCTGGGACTTTCCTGTATCAGCGCAGAAAGAGCGAGAGCAATCTAAATTGAGGGGGGAGGAAAAAAAAAACAAAGCAAGCCAGTTTAAAGCCTGGAGCTGGCAACGAATCTGTGCACATTCCTCTGCCCTGATGTTACTAATAAATGCATCGACTCCAAACCTCTCTCTCATTGAACTCCACCGCGGAGCTGGAAGAAGGGCTGCACTTCTCTTTCATGCCCAGCACTAAAGAAGAAAACATTCAGCTGAGCTATCTGGAGACTCGAGTCTTTTAAACTTCACTGTAAAGTAGTTATAACAAGGAACAAAACAAGCAGGGACAGCCTAAGGTTCCCTCCGCCAACACGCTAATTTGTCCTAGACTGGTTCAGGGAACAAATTAAAAGACACAACAACCCCCATGGGTCTTTTCCCACCTTTTCTTACGCAAGCTGGCA
>QJSC01004509.1:590871-634974 GCA_003697955.1 Calidris pygmaea | reverse complement strand
GGTTGTAATAAGCCCTTGTAATAACATCATGGCAGCAGCAATAATGTAGTAACAGCCAAATTAACCTCCAAATTGTACAGCTCGCAGGGGAAAATACCCTAAAGCAGTAAAAGAGGCCTCTTGGAGAGGAAGAGCACCAGCAATATGGACCTAACACCCATAGTCAGTGGAAGCTGAGGGGACCAAGCCAAAACGGGCACCCAAAGCCACAATTTTGAGGACACGGCAGGCAACACCCACGGCAATCAGAAGAACAAGCACCTCCATATGTCTCCCCAACTGCCTTTCCTCTCCAAAGAAAAGGACAACGTGGTAACTGAACACAGCAATAAAAAAAATATGGCTTGAATATTTTCTCATTTGCCAAATGCTAGCAGGGTGTGGACGGTGGGTGCAGGGAAGGCTGTGGGTTGGGTTTGCTTTTTTCTGTCTTCTGAGCTATTTACAAAGGAATGAAGTCCTCAGTGATGACAGGGCAAGTCTTTCTGCTGGTTAATGCCCAGAGACCCCTTGGAAGGGAGCACAGACCCCAAAGGGGACGCACGGCATTCCTGGCATGGCAAAAATCAATATATACATGTGTCTGGGTACATCTCACACTCACGAGCTGCCCCTGCTTCTTCACAAACACACTTTAATCAACGCCTGTGTTTCTAGAAACCAAACCCAGCTTTAACACAGACAGACTAATAAAGATGCCTCATGTCCTTTTTAAGATCCCATTACAGGTTATGCCGCCATCCACGAAGAGAAAGCCTCATTGACTCTTCAATCCTAAGTGTCATCAGATTGAAAAGTGGGAGAAACGAGGGAGGCTCGTATTTCTAATACCCCAAAGGAGCAACGTGACGTAGCCTTTGATCCAAGCAGGCAGCCGTGGGTTTTCACACACACAGCTCAGGGGGAGAAGTAAAAAGCCAGCTACAGAGAACGAAGAACAAGCCAAGCAGACACCAGACCTCAGCACTTAAAAAGCATCTCTCTAAATAAGCGTTTAGGAGTAAAACAACAGGGTGGGATCTTTGAAAGGGCTCCGCTTGGATCTGAGCTGGGTTCTGTCAACCCCATGGGTCCAACCCCCACGGACACCATGGTCACAGATGAGAAGCCCTTCAGCAGATCCCATCGGTCACACAGCCCATAAACCCAAATCTGCACACAAACACTCCCTACATCAAACACAGGTATCTCAGATAATTTCAAGGCTGGATGGTAGGTACACCCATGGGCCAGAGAGAGATGTGTCCAGAGATGGACTCTGGAAAAGGCTGGGAACCACATCCATCTGGGTCAAGGTTGGGACCAAGCCTTCTCAGACACTGTGTCACCAAGTAAGTGGTCACACCTTTCCTAAAGAAGAGAGAGAATCTAACTGGCAACAACTTTCCATGCAAAACATGGAAGAAATGCTTATGTCTCTGAGAGGTGGGGAGTATGTCCTGGGACAGGAACCATCCAAGGTTAAGAGAAACAGATGGTTACACAAAAGGACATCCCCACAGAGCCCACGGGCAGGGCTGAGAGCAGACCTCCTCCTCCTGGGTGACCAGGACAGCCTGCTCTAACCCAACGCCGAGCTCCACGAACCCCTAAATGGGGCAAGACATCACCGAAAAAGGGCAAGTTCGGCGCAAGTTTTGCCAAAAGAAAGCTCTGCTTTGCTGTCATCCCTCCCTCCCCATGGCGTGCCGTGGGGCTGCCCGGGGCCGTGGTGGCACAGAGGCTCGGCGTCACCAGGACGGTGATTTGCAGTCTGCTCAGACGCAGCTGTAGATCACCTGTGAGAATGAACCTACAGTTTTATAAACTATTTATTAGCCCTGTCCTGTAGCGCTACATCAATATGGCTATCGGTGAAGCAAGGCAGGAGCTATAAAAATACCATCTATCCAAAATAAGCTTCATAAAATCAAACAGAGGCCAGCGCAGCCTAGGATGGGATTGTGGCTTGACACATAAAGGGCCTCTCAATCTTTGAGATAGACCATTAAAATCCTCAAGCCCTTTTGGTTCACAGAAGTCTAAAACAAAAGGGGAAAAATAATGACACCTTTTCTGGCGGAGCAGGAGAAGGCGGCCCAGTACTCGTGCACTACCATTTGTTTCTGCAGAAGCCAGATGACTCCCTTCCCCCAGCGAGACAACTACCAAGTCCAAAAAAAAAAAAAACCAAAAAAAAAAAAACCCCAAAAAGTAAAATAAAAAAATAAACGAATAAAATAAACAGGCAAAAAGTTTCTCCTCCCTCTGCTGGGTGCAGGAGGGGAAAGGCAGGGCTGAAGCACCCCGAAATCCCAGCCCATGCTCCCCTCCTTCCCCGAGGCGGCGGGGTATGGCAGAAGGCAGGTCAATACATTGTCAAAGATGATGATTAACATTTCCAGCCTGTGCTCCCCCCCCAACACTCCACAAACCGCCTCTAAAAACACGTCTTAATAAACTGCATTGCAAAATAGCCTTGTATTTCTACCTCGCTGCATCTGCCAGGGCGAGATAATACGGCGACCTGAGAAGAAGTGACACGCTGGGAATGAGCTGCTGAGAGTTATACGACACGGCGAGACCTTGCTCAGCACGGAGCTCCCGGCCCCGGGCAGCAGCCGGGATGGGGACATCTCGCCCAGGCTGTTTGGGGCTCGGTACCAAACTAGGGGTGGGCTTGGAGCAAAGAAAATACCAGCTCACGTGGGGTTTGGGGCTAAAAGGGCTTGAGGGAGAAAACCGCTCCGAACTGCTATTGACTGTGAAAATCACCGTACAATGGAAATATTTGAAAGCTACGCACGTGATAGTTGTTTTTGCAGAGGCTTTAAAAGGTCAGGGGGAGGTGAGAGCGAGTTTAAGCATCGTTTTCCTGGAAGCACAGCTCCGAAGCTTTGCAAAACTTCACTCAAGGCCTCCTCCAGGGAACCCACCCCGGCTCTGGCACGGACAAACCCCTTTGCGTTTCTACCCCATCAACAGGCTCCGTGACAGCCTGCAGCCTGGCTGAAAGGAAAAAGGTGGCTGGATGGAGCCCGGCATGTCTCAGCATCACCTTTCTGGGGGGCAGGATTTTGAACCTCGGGCTTTCCCTCACGGCGACGCCCAACCCAAACCGGGTCGGCGCTGCCAATCCAAACCACAACTCAGCTCCTCAAAGCAGTGAACTGGAAATGAAGCTCGCACACCTTCGCCCTCTCCCCGTACCACATCAACCCGCTTCAGACACATCAGAAGAGAGAGAGAACAGCTTGGGTTGGAGACGCGGGAGTTAAAAAAAAAAAAAGAAATAAAAAGATCTGGGTTTACCTGCCAAGGAACCTCGAACCAGGCAAGGACGTTTTACAACCCCCCACTCTGGACCTTCAAGCAAGTTCAACATTAAGCAAATGCCACTTACCTATGAGGAAAAAAACAGAAGAAAGAAAAATAAAGGTTAGAGAACACCAAGTATTATAACACCACACATTTTAAAAGCAATGGAATTTGTAATTCACTTGCAGACTGGAGGAAACACAAAGGGAAAAACTCAAATTTTAAATGCTTTTTGGTAAAGGGCAGCTTGAGTGGCACACGGTGACAGAGGCCATCCTGCGGGTTGTTTGTTTTCTTATTTATTTCTTGCAGTCTCATTTAGCTGTTTTTTCCACTGGCCCTGTTCAGACCCACAGGAAAGGAGGATGCAGCTTCAGAGGCAAGAGCTGCCTCTTCCCATCCCCAAAACTTAAATCAACACAGAGAGTTGCTTATTGCTTTTTCTTATATAGTTTGGGTGTTTTTTTTTCTAACAGCAATATTGCACATCCTAGGCCAAGGTCTAACATGCTTTCCCATCTCTACACTCCCAAAGTCCATCAAGCATTTCCAACACCAGCCCTGGTGCCACGCTCCCTGGGAAGCTCAACTCACGCCACCACCTGCAGAGAAGCACTTGCACCCACAGCCACGAGCAGGATCCACCTTTCCCAAGCTCTAGATGAGGACATCCTCCAGATGAGGACATCCTACCCAAGCTCCAGCCCAGCGGCCAAGACCACAACCATGGGACAAACACAACACTCTCTTCACTCTTTGCTTTCAGAAAGACCAGCTTGACCTTCTCTAGGACAAAGAGAAATCCCACCCTTGCCAAGCCCCATCAAAAAATCTGCCTCGTAGGCAGGATAAATATTAAGATATCCCTTTGGGATACACAGGAAGCCCTTCCATTTTTGACCCAGGCATCTGGGAACATGGAAAACCCAGCGAGACGGCGGCTGGACCCATCCGGCTGTAGCTCCGTCGGCTGTTGTAGGGATTGAGGATGACGTGACGGGGCATGTCTCGCTAATGCACGACTGTGTGTACTCTAAATTACTTAAAGGGTGCCTGGGGCTACGGACAGATGCTGCTAAAACGTACAATTGAATAAATAAATGGAAGGTAACGGAGAGGGGAGGGGAGGGATGCAATGGGAGAGCGATTGGCAGAGTTGTGTGCCAAGGTGTTAAAAAAACTCCCACAGAGCTGCCTAAACCTCTTCTGAGACTCCACTGCTACGTGTTTCAGATGCTGAGAAGATTGAACTAATAAAAAAGAAATGAGAGAACTGTCACTGCAGATTACATGGTATTTATTCCAAAATCTGCTCATTATAGAAATTTGCAAGACAAATGGGTTTTTAGCAGGAAATGGCAGCTTTTCCTTAAGTGCATAACAAGGAGGAGAATTGGTCGGGAGCTGAATCTTTCTCTCCCTTTTGAGCTACTCCGGCTCCAAGTCTTACCAGCCACCCGAGAAATACTCGTGAGGCTGAAAAAAAACCTATTTTTTTTTAACATTCTCCACCAGCCTCTTCATAATCCTATAAGAAACTACGATTAAGAAATATTTGAAGCAAGAAAAGCTCATTTGGCCTAGAGAGTTTCGAGGCGGCGAGAGCTTCTCTTGCTCCTCAACAGCGTGCAAGAGGTATTGCGAACTCTCCAGATCCTTCCTTCCTCGCAGGGAAAGCCCTTCACCAAGAAGAGTATTTGTGGTCAGGCTTTAATCCCCCTGCCTCGATAAATGTTTAATTCCTGGGCCTGCCTTCGTATCTGAATATAGACTGGAGGTGGTTTGCATTCTGCCGTATCCAAGTGCTTCTAATGACATTTTGGCTTCTTTCCCAGTTAATTCCAAGTGCCTGAAACCCAAGCATCTCCCCTCTCCCTCCTCCCCATCATGGATGCACATGCGGATATTTGACTGATAACACACAAAGCCACAATATGCGGTTTTAAAACAAGTCTCTGCAGTGGAGTCTCAAGAAGGAAGAAGAAGAAGACGACGAAGGGGGAAAATATGCCTTGAAATATTACAGAGTAGGAGCTGTCAACTTGAAAAAGCTTCTACAAGGTTTTCAATGCCGTAACTGTGTTATTTAGCTGGGAATGAGGATTTTCAGACACACATCAACAGGAAAAAAGGGGGTTTGGGAGGGGAAAAGGGAAAAAAAAAAAAAAAGAGAGAGGCGGCCTGTCTTATTTGCAGCTCTCCTTTGTTGGAAAGCAATTACAGCCTTACTCAATTTATGACCCAGAATGCACCCTAATCTACTTGTAAATGCATCTTATTCACCACACAGCACTTTCAGATACAGCCAGGGTAAATAAACGGGAGATTGTTCCTACCTACGTTGCGGCACAACTGTTAATTGTAACGCCCCATGAAACTTAATTATGCAAAGCAGAGTGGCGACACTGCAGCCATTAATGAGATGTTTGATTCAAGAATAATTTGTTGTTCGGAGCCTCGGACTTGTTTTGCCTGTCCCTTCCACTGTGCCGCACTAATTCCCAATTCGTGCTTCTTTTAACAGGGTGGCAGCGGGGCACAAACCGGCTCAGCTGAGGAGGCAACGGGAGAGCTCCCGCTTGGCATCCCCCAGTTTCCAAGGGCACAACCAAGGTCCCACCATATGGGTTTCCTGCACCGCAACGGTCCCGAGTGCAACCTGCCATCCCCAGAAGAGATGGGGAAAGCCAACGTTCAGCCAGGTAAAACGCTTGGGGACGCTACCAAACACAGGAGTGCCTAAAAAGAGAAGCATGTGGCTCTTTCTAGACCCCCAAGATTCCCATAACCACGCTGGGATGCACACAGGATGGATGCCATTTGCGCACAAACACTTTGCTTCCAGCTCCTTTCCAACGGCGGAATCCGAGCAACGGTTTGGGCTGAGCCATCACGTTGCCCGCCTGCAAGCAGCATGATAGAAACCATGCGTTCAAGTACAGAAGAGGATGAAGAGACAAAGAAAAAGATGATGACTTGGTAGGAGAACTTGTAGTACACCCCCTGATAAGGTGCGTGATAGATAGAGCTACAAGCTGCCACGTGGAGACTTTCCCCGCTGCTCGGAGACTTTCTCCCTAAACGGGGAAAGGAGATTGGTAGTCAGACCAAAGTCTATTATTTAAGCCTCCCGTTATTGATAGAAACACGCTATCTTTTTAAATTTACAAGCAATTCAATTTCACCCATTTACAACGGCACAAGATGTTTGCCCGTATCTGCCGTGGAGATACCAGAGCTTCACTCCTCTCAGCTCTCTCCCAGCCTCTGACTGCAGAAATCCCCCCTCCGACATCATCTCTGAGCTTTCCACTCGTTTTTCTTTCCGGTGACACCCGCTCCTTCTAACTCAGGCCGAGCCCTGACCCACTTCTCCAGTTGGCTCCGTTAATGCCTGTGATTAGTAGGCTTTGGAGACAATGGCCACCCCAAGCCCATGAATCAACAGGATTTCTTGCCTCGCCTGGCACCAGCAAAAGGAAGGAGAAAAAAGGTATTTTATCTCTGCTGTTGATAGGAAAGACACTGTTGGTCTACTGCGACTGTCTATTTTTTCTCCCTTATAAATGCGACTCTTAAAATAGCGAGTCACGAAGGGGGTTTGAGACATATTCAAGGCCCTTGGGAACAAGCCCATCATGACTACACGATTCCAGCGCGCGATATTGATGGCAGCTGAGATAAAGAGTAACTCACAGTCGGGCACGCCGGATCCCGCCGACGCCTCTAATAAGATGAGGACGGATGACAAGGCACTCAACTGTGCCCCGGCAAGGTCATTACGGAGCATTAATAAAGGAGTCTTATTATGAACGTATCGCTCAGCAATATTGCGTTTCCCACCTTCGCCGTTAAGAGATGATGAAAGCGGCACATCCAAGACCTGCAGGGTCTGGGTTTTGCCGCCGCTGCCATCCAAGGGAAATAGGGCCAGGGGAATCATGGCCTCTCAGGCGGAGGGAGGTCATTCTCCCCATCTGCTCTGGCCTGGTGAGGCCACATCTGGAGCACTGGGGTCAAGTCCTGGGCTCTCCAGTTCCAGAAGGACAGGGAACTGCTGGAGGGAGCCCAGTAGAGGCTACAAAGATGATCAAGGCAATGGAGCATCTCTCTGCTGAGGAAAGGCTGAGAGACTTGGGGCTGTTCAGCTGGAGAAGAGAAGACTGAGAAGGGACCTCATCAATGCTGAGCAATATCTAAAGGGCGGGTGGCAAGAGGATGAGTCCAGACTCTTTCCAGTGGTGCCCGGCGACAGGACAAGGGGCAATGGGCACAAACTGGAACACGGGAAATTCCACCTGAACATGAGGAAAAACTTCTTTCCTGTGAGAGTGGCAGAGCTCTGGGACAGGAGGCCCAGAGAGGGTGTGTAGTGTCCTCTGGAGATATTCCAAACCCTCCTGGACGCGTTCCTGTGCCACCTGCTCTGGGTGACCCTGCCTTGGCAGGGTGTTGGATGAGATGATCTCTAGAGGTCCCTTCCAACCCTGAACATTCTGTGATCATTCTCCTCCAGGCAAAACCCCAGAGGCAAGCCAGCCTTCCTCAGAAATACTCATCTTACTTAAGTCATGACCATCTAAGTGCGTATCATTCAGGTACAACAACTCAAAATAGCTTCTAATATTCTCCTTCCCCTTGCCTTGTCCTTATAGCTCAAACAAGCTCTTCTTCTGAAGACACTGCTCTCACCAGCCCTACTCTCTGCCACAGCATCCAGCAGCTCTGCTCCCTCTCTTCTCATCTTACACAGATGAGAAGGTTTAGGTCCCTTTGATTCTCCACCCATCACCTTTTTTCCAATCTATTTTGGAGTCCAAGAAAATGAGAACTGGCTCCACCAGAAATTCACACCTTGCTCTGCTGAATGTCTAAGAGAATTTATGCCGATCTTCTTGAATGTATTTTTGGCTTCCAAAAAATAAAAACCATGTCTGGAGAAGGGCGTGATTTTTTTCAAAACATTTTAGGGTTTTCTTTCCACTGTCTGATATTTCATTTCGGGTGTTACTTTGATTTTATAGGAAAAATCAAAAACAATCTGACCCCAATTGTTCAGAAGTGCCATGAAAAAAAAAATACCCGATATTCACAGAGCTCTGGTCCTGTTGCCCTAATTCTCACCTTCTCTTATTCTGTAATTTCCTTCTTTGTAACACGGTGACTGGAGCTGTGTACAGTGTCTCAGACGTGCACTCAGCGAGGGCTGAGATATTATTGTTGATTTATAAGGGTTGGCTCTGCTTGGGGAGCGGTGATTTACTCTGCTGTGTTTCCACAACGCTGCTATCTCTTTGGAGACAGATATCACCCTCGCCTTCCCCACAGCCAAAAGCCCGGTGCTAAGCACTGGGTCACAGATTGCTAAAACACTTCCGCATCTTTCCTCTTCTCTCCAGCTTTGTTTCAAGGAAGGTCATTACCACATTTTTGCTCCCTAACGCTTTAACAGCCCAATTAAGGGACACGGCAGCACTTCAGTAGGGGCTGGCCAGAGCCTGGCCCTTATCCCTGGAAAGCAATCCTCCCTCGGACTTAAATACGGAGCCAATTTTATACCTCCGTCATCTCCACAATAGGGGAGGTCAGGAATTTTCCTTCCCAGCCCTATCTCTTATTGCAACTCTGTCTTTTCTTGGTCCCTGTCTCTTGATGCTGCAAAACAAGCAGAACTTGCCTCCAAAGGAGCTCCTCTTCTCCCACCCAAGTAAGAAAGTACTAGACTCAGGCAAACCCATCGTGAGCAACCCTGAACGACCAGCCTCCCCAAAGTCCAGCCACGTGACCATGCCGAGATGAACCAAGCTGGTCCCTGGGTTGTTTATGCAAGGATAACTTGCTCGGACAACCGTGTCTGCAAAACGCTCCCCAGAGACAGAAAGAGGAACAACAATACAGCAGAACCCAACCATGAACACCTACTAAAAGGTTATGGCTCTGCCTTCTGCAGTGGTTTTATATATATATGATATATATATATCTCAATAAATATAATGGAGTGAGTTTTCCATACAATGTCTTTTGCCCACTATTTTGCAAGTGCAGAATATCAGGCTTTTTTAAATGCTCAGAAAAAACTCCTTGATGGTCAAAGGCTGGTTTCCAGCAGTTGGAGAACAACAGAGCAAGTTACGCACACCTCTTGGCCACCACGAAAAAAGCCATCTCCACCCAGCTCCCGTCACAGCACCCATACACCATAGCCCACAAATGCTTATAAAACTAACATTTCTGCAGCAATTGTCCAAAAGAGGGGAACTGAGATGCTTCCCACACCAGAGTTATGGACCGTATCTCCTATGGACCACGTCTCCAATGCAGAATTTGGAGGATCTCCATTTTCCATCTCCCTTTTCATCCCCCCCTTGCCTCTGTTTTCCCCGTGGCAGGAAATCTTGAATGCCAGCTCCCTGACAGAGATATCGAGAAGCTTTAACAACTGAGCAGCGTTTTAAGAGCCTCTGAAGGAGCGGTGTTATGTCGGTACAATGGTTCACGCCAAACAATAACGTCTTCTCGCTCTTGGCGCCGGCTCCCGCAATGACTGTCCTCAGCACAACTGTCAACTCGAGTCCCATTGAAGGATCTTTATTATTAGTGATGAGCTAAGAAGCCGGGTGAATGCAGCTTGATTTTGCAGCCCCAGCAGTTAGGGAGAAGAATAAATCTTGTAAACCCGTAATCGGCGCTGAAACCACGGAGTAAGAATGAATGTGGAATCCCACCAGGTGAAATCTTGCTTTAAAGGCCGTGTTTTCCCTTCCTGCTCCCTACATTTCTCCAGGCGAGGCACCAGCATCTCCTCTCCTCTCCCCACAGCCCTCACTCCGTAATTTGCCCCATTTATATCCCCAAACAACTACCTACACACTTCGCAAACTCTAATATGCTCTTAAGGAGTTTCCCTCGGTTCCTCTCTCACGCTCATAGCACCAAATCTTTCGGTGACGGTCGCAAAAGGCGAGATACCAAATGACAGGTTGATTTAGCGTCAGCTCGCAGAAATTAGAAGCAAATAGGAGGTCAAACAGCTCGCCGGCAATTTCACATTGGCCAACACGGCTTCGTTAGGCTCCTCCAGTAATAAAGAACAACCGCCTCTTTTCCTTCACCTGCAGAAGCAGAAAGGTCATTACCAGCTAAAAGATACTCCGAGATAATAACACTTTAAACCTTTATTATTTTTAACAAGACATGGGTATTTTAAATAGCGCCTGTGCAATAAGCTGGCGGCACGCTACGGTGACTGGAAATGGCTCAAAATAATAATAAAAAACCCCAACTAAAATTGGAAACACAATATTTAACCATCCATGGTTCTTAAAGCTATGTCAGACTCTTAAGCAAAAACTACGCCAGGGCATAAGTGAGCATGAAATTCAATACAAACATCCCTGCTCCTTCCAGACACCAGTAGTAGAGAAAGAGATGAAATATATACAAAATGCTAAAGTAAAATACACAATGAGCTCTGTATAAATAAACAATAAAAAAAACCAAGTAGATTTAAAAAAAAAAAAAAAGCTGTCCTCATGATATATAGTATTGCTGAGAATGAACACATTCTGCAATTGTCTGACTCCAGATACTTCGGGGATGTTGATTACGCCTTAATTCTCTTTCATCAAAAATAGAGGTAATTAAGGACAAAATAATTCCAGCAAATGTCAACTGCTTAAGACTCGGGAAAACTCAAAAGAGGCAAAGTCATACACGAGTGTTTTGAAGTGAGTAATAAATGAATTATGGGCTCCAGACAATTCTTTTCTAAAGTATCCCGAATGTAAACTAACCAGATGCCCCGGGTGAAGAGGGTGAGAAATTGCCTTGACAGGCCACTAATTCTCAGCTGCAGATCCCTTCTGTGAAGTGGGGATTATTGAAATAAATAAACAAACAAATGAAAGTAAACGCAAGAGGGGCAACACGGCTCAAAAAGCCATTGCGATTATTACTGAGTGGCTCAAAAAGCCATTGCGATTATTACCGAGTGCAATCATTAAAAATATTCCTGAAATAGTTCCTATTTGAACGATGGCAAGTCTTTCAGATGGGAAAAGCATCTCCCTGGGGTTTTCTGATCCCCACTGACACCCAGCTCTCCCAAACTCCTCCTTCAGAGCCACCGTTTCCACCTGGGGTCCGTGTTCCCAAAATAGGGAGAGTATCACAAAGCCCAAGTCGGTTCCTGAGTTCTCCACACCTCAGTTTCCCATCTCTCTAATGGGAATAATAACACCGACCCATTTCGCCGAGACATTAGCGTTGCAGAAGCACTTAGATGCTATGGTAACAGGCGACATTACACCCACCCACGCTCCCCCACGCTGCCTCCATTATTCAGCAGAAACGCAGAGGGACCAGCAGCCAGGCCAGAGGAAACCTCATCTCCCGCTGGATGAAGGACGGGAAACACTTGGCAAACTCTCCTCCTCTGTTTTACGAGTGCTGGGGGTCGGCAGCCGCTTCCCAGACTTTTCTCCCCAGGGAAAACTCCCCAGCCCATGCCATCCCACCAGGACACATCACTGAACACCACGTATGAGCGCTCCCCTACGTCTTCTCCTCTGCTGGGACCCCCAAAGTCCTGCATGAAGGTGCAAGGTCCAGGAGAACGCATCCCCAAGGTGCAAAAGGCTCTAAAAACCCCAAGCAAGATGACCAAAATAGCTGTGAAATGAAGATGTTTCTCGCCTGGAAACTGAGTTTAAGCCCACTGTGGACTTCTCCGTGCACCTTTTCTCTGCTGCCTTCCTCTACCTCCATGAGGTGGGAAGGAGAGGAGCTGACCTGCAACCCATCACACTTCCCATAAGCTGCCAGCAACTCATCATCACAAGTAATTTTCCAAACAAATCCCAACCAGCCACACTGCAAATAATCATAGAGTCATAGAATGATTTGCGTTGGAAAGGACCTTAAAGATCACCTTCTTCCAACACCACTGCCATGGGCAGGGACACCTCCCACTAGACCAGGTTGCTTAAAGTCCCACGAGAGCCCACAGTCACCAGCAAGCTGAAGTGTGGGCTCCAGACTAGGCCCGGGAAGTTGTGGGACCACGTGGGTGACAACACCTCATCTCCAGATCAATCAAAGGTAGGAATGACAATGAAGCAGAAATTTTAGCTGGACACCAGGAGGTAGGAACTAAAGAAAATCAGAAACGTCAGTGTAAGGTCGAGACGTTCATGAGCCTCCCAGGTAATAATTTTACAGCAGTTTTTCTCTGGCTTCCCACCCTGTTGCAAGCCCCAAAGCAAGGCTAAACTGAGGTGTTCAAATGCATAAAGACCTTCCCTGACGCAGAAGAAAACCAGTGAGGGACACCCCTACGCCGACCTCCAGCTAGAGTGGAGGAAGAGGATCACCAAAGAGTCAGAGGCAACCGGAGAAAGGCAGAAATACCTCCCTGGACGAGCGAAGGACTCTGTCCTGGTGCACATCACCAGCCAGGAGCTGGCTCCAGACCACTTTTGTCATCTTCCCCCACTTGGCGCAAGGCAGACGAGCTCCTTGGTCACAGCAGAAGACAGGGGCCGTGGAGAGCAATTCTGAGCCATCTCTGGCAGCAACCCGTATTTGTGGCTCCCTGGAGCGGCTGCCTGAGACAGGCTTTGCTGTATTTTAGACCTGACATTCCCCGGCAGGCAGCGAAGGCTGGGTACTCATTAACTGCGCCGCGATAGGAGCAGCTCCTATAAAAGGCACCGAGACCGCTCTAGCATTCGACGCGTGTCATTTAGCAAGACACAAAGCTCTGATGTGTCCCTCGTGCTGCTTGGCTCTTCCCTTTCCCTCCAGTTTTATTTTTACGGGGTGACATTTGGAAGAGAAAGTCGTGGAAAGCGGCGATATTGGGCACTCCGTTCACTCCTGCTCCCTCGCTGTCACTTAGCGGAAAACATTCAGAAATTGGATATTTGATCTCGCTCCATCCTCCTCCCTCCCTTTGATCACCTCCTTTTTGCGCCTCTATCACAAAGATGCTTAATAAACGGGAGAGACGGGCTGAGGAGGGAGCTCCGAGCGGGTTCCAAGGCAAAGGCACAAATCAGATTTACAAATGACTCACTACCCAAGATTTTGGGTAGAGGCGTTGGGAGAATTTTTTTGGACTTCGTGTTATTTCAGTCCAACCTTCCCAGAGAAGGACTCTCAGCTGGTTAACAGGGAGTTAAAGAAGGTGTAATAGAGGCAAATAGTTCACGGATTGCCGAATACTTGGCCAATGAGTCAGTGCTCAGCTTATAGCCGTGGCACGTGGCCACCAGTAGCATCATCTACTGATGGATTTATACCAATCTACTACTAATATCTGCAATATGTTTCTAACATCTGCTAACCCCTTATTAACTCTATACAGACTCCTGAAGAGCTATCAATAAATGTAACTTTAATAACAAGGGTGACCCCCTTGCCTGCATGAGGTCAAGAAGCAGGAATCTCCTTGAATTAACTTTTCCAGCCCGGCTGCTCCTCTCTGCCAGAAACCTCACGAGGGCATCGGGCAGGATGGGAGCAGCACGTTCAAGGTCAGAGAAACCCCAACCAACCTTGTCCTCGGGACTGCAAAGCCCCCCTGCTCCAAACTCCAAGGCAGTAACGTGCAACGAGGCTGAATATTCCTCTTACCTCCTCCGTGGCCACTACACAGTTGATAATTCAACTTCCAACCATCAGAAAAAAAAATAAATTAAAGAAGTTCGTAACAAGATCAAGCGCGGTGACCTCATTCCGCGTGCAGCAGCTCCATGTGTTAGAGCAGATATTTTACTCTTTCTATATGAGAGGTGAAAAGCACGTATTTAGGGAAGGCACCGCAGGGAGAGCCGTCGGGAAGGACGGCAAAGGAGTCAGACTTCTTTTCCCCCCAAGGAAGTCATCCTCCTCCTCCTCCTCCACTGCCTGCTCACCTGGCACGTCCTGCTGCCGCTCCACCCGAGGGGGCACACGGGGCTGTCTTCTCATTGCCCTTGGAGATGGCAAGGAGGAATCTGGGATGTCAGCACGTCACAATGCCCTGGTACCACGCATCACAACACACGAGCATCACCCCTCACAACACCCTAGCAACACGCATCACAACGTGCTAGCATCACATATAGCCCCCCCTTGCACGCCCACAGAAGGACGCTAGAGACAGGGGAAACTGAGGCAGGCCAGCTCACGGTGGCCAGGTTCTCACTGCCTTTGGTAGCCAGCTCAGCTCTCAAGGTCAGACCGCCTGCAGCAGCAGCGTTCCCGCATCCTGCGGGGATGGAGCCAAAGTCCACCTCCTCCACCCTCTGCTACACTGGCTTCAGAGCCACACGCCATCTGTAAACTGATAGATTTGGGTTCAAGCAGAAGCTTGAGACCCAAAGCAACACAACTGTGCCCCACCATCGGGTCCAGAAGGGACCCTACGCCAGCTTACCAAGAGAGGACACCCCATTTGCCCACCACTACTCCTTCCAAAATAATCAGGTTTATCATCAGGCGGTTGTTCCGTCTGTCCAAGACCAGCTACTCTCAGGGAAAGAAAAAAAAAACAACCCAACCTGCACGGTTGGCCAGTGGTGCCACCATCCCACACTGGTCTGCGGCCGCTTCCAGCCTGACTTTGTGCATCCCAGCCGTTCGCCCCGACTCTGCCAACCTCTACCACCTGTCCCGCTTTGGCTTCCACCGCGCAGGCGGCCCCTTCGGTAGTCAAAAAAAAAAAAAAAACCCCAATCAAACGCCCTGGCATGGCACGGCACGGGGTTTACAGCCTCCCGCCGTCAGGCACGGCTGGCGGGGATGCTAATGCCTCGCCGTAGCGCCGAGTAATGGACATTGCGGCACAAAAAAAAAGAAAAAAATTAACGGTGCATCTGCTCCTCGCCGCAGACGCCGGAGAGAGAGTGGGCTGTAATTTCGTCTCCGATCCCCACCCCCCCCCCCCAAATAATGTTTGTTGTCGCGCTGTAATCTTGGCAATCAATGTAACAGCTGAACAGATCGTTTCGGCTGAAATATTTGCTAAACACGCTAAGACCTTGAAACCACACCTCAGCGTGTGCGTATTGTGTGCGGAATTACACAGCGAACTAAACACGGGCTGGATGGTGGCGGTGGGGTAGCGGGGGGGGGGGAGAAACGGTGAGAGTCGCCAGCCAATTAAAACGCAAAAACAACAACACAGATTAAAAAATCCCACGGTGTTTTATCTCTCCAGCACCTTTCACCAGCAACATCTTACTGCCTCTAAAGC
Source organism: Calidris pygmaea (assembly GCA_003697955.1). Taxonomy (NCBI): domain Eukaryota; kingdom Metazoa; phylum Chordata; class Aves; order Charadriiformes; family Scolopacidae; genus Calidris; species Calidris pygmaea. Next base: position 619,439 of record QJSC01004509.1, on the reverse strand, counting down.
GGGGGGGGGAAAGACCAAGCTCCCACCGCCCCGCCATCCAAGACATCTCAACTGCAATGTGTGCGCAAGGCTTGCCGAAGTGGAATTTAATGGTCACGGAAATCAATTGGCCGAACCAGCTGCACGCATATTAACCTCCCCACGTCCCTCCGACTGAAGGGCTGCCTTCGCTCCTCTAGCTATAAATAGGCTACGCCGCAAAAAATGGGTTTATTTAGGGGATTTAGCCAGAGTCGCTTTTTTTTTTTTTTTTTTAATTTCTGTTATTAACGTGCTCGAAGTGCCAGCTTGGGAAAGGAAAACAGCAGATACAGGGAAGGCAGAGCCGTGGGAGATCAGGTTGTACTCATGGCCACGCCAGCGACCAGCTGCAAACCCTTCTGCAAGCCATGGCATGCTCTTCTTTCTCCTCCTCCCCTCCAAGAGCTGTGTTCATTTTGAAATAAGCTTTCTGAAAGAAAGACTGTGTCTTGCTACGGTGCAGGACCTGGACTGGGTTGGGGTCTCTAGGCATTAATTAATGTAGTATCTCTCTTAACATGCATCTCTCTTATGAGGAGAGGCTGAGGGACTTGGGTCTTTTTAGGCTGGAGAAGAGAAGGCTGAGGGGGGATCTGATCAATGTTTGTAAATACCTAAAGGGTGGGTGTTCAGAGGATGGGTCCGGTCTTTTTTCAGTGGTGCCCAGGGACAGGACAAGAGGAAAGGGGCACAAACTTGAATATAAGGAGTTCCACCTAAACATGAGGAGGAACTTCTTTGCTGTGAGGGTGGCAGAGCCCTGGCAGAGGCTGCCCAGGGAGGTGGTGGAGTCTCCTTCTCTGGAGACATTCAAACCCCACCTGGACACGTTCCTGTGGGACCTACTCTGGGGGACCATGCTCTGGCAGGGGGTTGGACTGGATGATCTCCAGAGGTCCCTTCCAATCCCATGTGATTCTGTGATCTACCAGCCTACGAGGTTCAACCACACTGACTGGTTCAAAACCACGCTGCATTTTGACACCACAACCATCACTACACCCAAGAAATAACTGAAATAACACAAGGTCTTTGAGGACAAAAGAGAAAAGTTGGTCCTTTTTGGTCAAACTCTTGTTTTTCCAAGGTCTTGATTTCTTCGAGCGCTGCGAAGCATTTGTATAAATTAGTGCCGACATCTGATATACATCAAATTTGACAGGCCCAGGGTAAGTTCAAACTTCTGATCACAACATCCATCACAAGTACTGAGCTATTTATCAACAATTGATCGAAACAAAGAGAGAGAACAAAACCTCTCACTTCAGTAATTGATACCTAAGGACTTGCAAGATCAGGACCACCACCACCATCCCCACCTCCTCAAGACTGCAGATTACTCAGATGACACCCAATTTTACCCCATTAAAGCAACTTGCCAAATGTGAGTCTGCAGGAGACCTGACGCCCCAGAAAGGGCAAAACCGTCCCATGGACCTGCTCCAGGAATGGCCCTTTCTCCCCCAGCCCAGCCATAACCCTGTAATTCTCCCATGCAAACCCCTAGATCACCTCAGTATCCCAGGTAAAGGGGTGAAGTTGGAAGATCAGAGGTGTTACTGGTGGAAGTGGGGTCTGGGACTCAGAATTAGAGGGATCACTCTCCTGCTCAGCCACAGCCTCCCAAGCAAGACCTTGGGCACATCCCACGGCCTCCTCAGCCTCAGCTCCCAGCGGGGTCTGGATCTCCTTCAGGGGTGCTTTGGAAAAAGCGTGTTTGTACATCTGGGGTGCCAAGATATGACAGCAAAAGGGGCAAAATCCTTTCAGCCAGACCCAAGCAGCCTTTTAATCCCCCCAGCCCTGCCAGATCACAGCTGCTCAATCACAGAGCTCTTGACTTGGACTCAAAAGAGAGAGCGTGGGGTCACCAGGCACCTCCACAGCGACCTGTCAGGCTTGATTCCTTGGCTGCAACATCCCGGCCATTTCTAAACATCTCATTCAATGGGGTTTCAACCATCTGTGCTGTACAGGGACTAAGTATCTTGCCCAGGCAGCAAATTTGGCTTGGATAAAACTGGCAGTAGCCAACGAGTGGAGCCAAGGGGGCAAGGGCTTGACTCCAGGAGAGCCACACCGGCACCTCCACCACCTCCACCAGCGCAGTTATCCCAGCACCCACGAGACCGCCAGCATCCCTCAGAAAGGGAGATGAGGGAACCACTTTGCACGTCTTTATCACGCCGCAGACTCTAATCCGGCGGCAAGAGCCAACGTGGCTCGCCTGGATCCCTCACGAAGATGCCAAGCCTGCCAACCTGCTGAGAAGCGAGCCGGCTGCCAGCCTTGGCAGCTCTCCCAAGGTGGAGAAGCGAACGGGCTTTTCCCTGGAGGCACCAGGCAGACAAAGGAAGCACCACACTTCCTACAAGACGTGCCTGGCCCTTGCCAGGGGACACGTGTCCCCAACAATTCCCCGGCTCCGTGCAGGACTCCGAGGGAGCCAGTAGGCAACCTCATTGGAGCAGGGCTCGTGGAAGCCACGTGTGACAAACATGGAAAGAAAGAAAGAAAAAAAAACCCCACATCGTTTTCCTTTAAAAAAAAAAATTAATTTAGTCATTTTCCACACATTTTGCTAATTACTCATCAGCTTTTCTAATGAAGGTGCTGTGCTGGGCACGGGGAGACCAAGGGACTTCCTGCTAAAATCAAACATCGGGTAAGTGCTGCGTTTACCAAGGGATAGGCAGCTTCAAAGCTTTCCCTTCCACTTAGATTTTAAGCACTTCTACAAAAGAGCATTGATTTTGGGTTAAATTGACTGATTTTATTCATAGCTGGTTCGTATGGTATATTCAAAAGACAAATTGTACGAGACTGCAAGCTATGGATCAGCTCTGATAATTCAGAGTCCTCTTTCCTCTCTCTTTTTTTTTTTTTGTTCTAAATATTTTCCATGCTTATAATTTGCTATTATTTGGCCCCCACCTGGACAGAAAAGGCATTTTCACAGTATGGGAGCCTCTCTTTGAAGGGAGAGTATTATATTTTAATGCCAATTACAACAGGAGTAAGAATCAGACATCCCTGCGACTCTTTAGAGCTCCTGCATAGGAAATGGCCTATTTGGGGAGGGGACGTGTGTTTTGTTCATACACATTATATTTATGTAGATAGCTCATTGACTCTAATTCAGCTGAAATATATAATAAACATGTGTATCAAGCACTAAACACTTGTGACAAAGATCAGCTCGAATCCCTCAGGTGCCCTCCTGTAGCTGTTAAAGAGAAGTGCTATATGAATAGTCTTTAAATATACAACATGCCAGGAATGTTTAAGGCTATTGCACGAAGCAGTGAGTCCAGGAGAGGACATGGAGGAGGGAGGACCAGCTTGTGCCACCCCAGGTCACCACAAATGTCCCAAAAAGGTACTCCCAGCCCATGAAAAGCTTCAAGACCCATTTTTTTTTAAACTAGAGGGAAAAAGAAACCTGAACTATCCAACTTCCTCCTCTGAAAAAAAAAACAAACCCAAAGGTTTGGGTGACCCCAAAACATTTCCCATGTTGAACCCGCTGGATTCTTCCAAGGAAGGGGAAGAAACGAACAACTTCAAAAGATGCTGAAGCACGAAAACATGCAGAGCATTCGGTTCAAAGGCCCGTCACAGAGTTTCCTTCTGTTTTATTTAAACCCCTTGGGAATACATTTAAATACATGAAATCAAAACAAAGCAGTGGGGCTTGCAGGGGGAAAGTCTGAGCTTTTTTTTTTCCCCCCCTTTTTTTTTTTTTTATTTAAAAGGAATTTTGCCAGCCAGCAAATGAGCAGAAAAATGCGCTATTCACCAAGCTATGCTCAATGCCCCGAATAATAATAATGATAAATAAATAAAAGGAGAAAGAGCGCATGGATCTGAAGACATAATGAGAGCCTGGTGGTGATGCACGAAGGGGGATGAAGGACAAACCCCCACTGAGACGGGGGCGCAGGGGACAGGACCCGGTGCCGTGCCAGCATGCCCGCTCCCTGACGGGTGCCCAGGAACTGGGAAGAGCTCCCGCAGCGGCCGGGGGGGATCCAGATCAGCATTTCCAATGAACCTATTCATGTCACACCCCGAAACGCTGGGAAAGAGGAGGGGGGGGCGGAGAAAAGGGCACAAGAGTGCAGAGTGGGAGGTCAGGAATGCTGCTGCTTGAGCTGAACTGCGTACTGATCTGACAGCGCAGAAGCAGGTCTCTTAAAAAAATAATATAACAAAATGCATCCCAAATCTCTCAGCACTCCAAGCATAATTAGATTCTCAGCAGCCAACCACTCTAACTAGTTACTGTACACACGGGCTACAACATTTGAACAGGAGATGGGTTTGGACCAACCTATGAGCTTCTACACCTTCTTTTTTCCCATAAATCACAGAGTCATAAAAACTGTCAAGGTTGGAAGGGACCTTTCAGGTTATCGAGTCCAGCCACCAACCTAACACTGACAAAAACCACCACTAAACCACGTCCCTCAGCACCACGTCTGCCCCGATTTTAAGCACCTCCAGGGATGGTGACTCCACCACTCCCCTGGGCAGCCCATTCCAATGTTTCTTAACCCTTTCAGTGTAAAAATTTTTCCTAATATCCATCCTAAACCTCCCCTGGTGCAACTTGAGGCCATTTCCTCTTGTCCCATCGCCTGTTCCTTGGGAGAAGAGACCAACACCCCCTGCCTACACCCTCCTTTCACATAGAGGGCCAAAAGGTCTCCCCTCAGCCTCCTTTTCTCCAGGCTGAACACCCCCAGCTCCCTCAGCCTCTCCTCACAAGACTTGTGCTCCAGACCCCTCCAGCTCTGGTGCCCTTCTCTGGACCCACTCCAGCACCTCAATGGCTTTCTCATTTGAGTCAAACTCTCCAGCATCTTCTCTCCCCCAACATACCAAACCCCACAACCACTTTCCGACACATCCCGGCACTGGCAGATGCCAGGCACGTCTCAGAAGCCGGCTCTTCTGTTATCGTTTCAGGGCATCCGATGCTACTAATTGATACACGGTAATACTCTCATTTACTCAGCAGCAAGCTGAAGCGTTGATAATTGATGGATTGGTTTGCCTTTGATGATCTGCAAAATTAAAAGCCTCAACCCTGCAAGATCCTGAGTACCCCACGAGAGCCTAGAAACTCTCAAGCCCCCACTGCAGTCAAGAAGAACTGGGACCGAGCAGGATCGGACCTTAATTCAACAGCCCCCATGACTATGTGCAACTGCATCTATTAATACGGATTTAATCGTGGGTTTATATTTTATTATTGTCAAACGAAATGAAATTAGGAGGAAAGAGTTGCCAGTCCTCCAGGGAACATCTACGTTTCCAGCCCCAGAGGGCTTTTACTTCTGGGAAAGGGCAAGTAGGCAACAACAACTTCAACGAGACATTTCTCTCTGCTCTTTTCTGATAAAAAGGTTTGCTGCAAAAAACCTCACGAAGCCAAGAGGACTGTACTATGCCAGTCTTTGCAACGCCTTCCTCTCCTACCCAGTTTGACTACGCTTTTCTGAGAGGAGATGCTTTATTCCAGCCCAGTCTTTCTAGGAGAACATCAAGTGAAGCGCACACAAAGCTGCATCACACGCCAGCTCCCGAGTATTTTCCTCCCAGCATGTTCAGCAAGCTCAAACGCTTAGTTATGGCGAAAAGGAGAATATCTGGCCATGCTGACATTAATCAAGATGGGATTTCTCTTAGGATTTTTACAGATTTCTGACCTGTCGCTGCCCACATGTCAGCAACATTCGATTCGCGAGGTCAAGGAGACGTATGCTGGGAGGATGACAGTTGCGTGGCTCCTCTCAGACTCGCACTGTCAGTCAATCCATACTTTCTCTCAATATATTATTGCTTCTTCAGAAACGACTACCCCCATTTGCAAGCGATGATTAGCGCTCTAATCTCGGCATAATTACTCCTGCCTCTCAATTTACCAAAAAAAAAAAAAAGAGAGAAAGGGAAGAGCAACAAGGAGTCGATATCCCACTGTCACACCACTGCTCCAGAGCCAAATCACAAGGGCCATCCTGTCCAACTGCTTGTGAGCAATGTCACAGGGAACTGAAGGGGACACTGCCATCTGCATATGTTCACCTCATTATTGTCTCACCAGTTCCGAGTCACCCTGGCTTAGTGGGCTTTAAGACGTGGCAAGGTCATTGCTACCGAGGTTCTCCACATCCCAGCATTCATTCTAGCTTATTTCTGTCTGGATTCCCGAATTATTGCCATTAAATTATGATAATTTAAGCATCCTGCATTCTGGGCAAAGCAGACAGAGAAGATGCCTGCCAGAAACACGGGCTGGCTGCACCTCCTGAGTATCTCTTAATTATCTCTTTCTCTTTCTAATGGGGAAAGGTCTGAGCTCAGGTGAGTGCTCCCTGCTCTCTTCTATTTGATTCAATTCTACGGCTCATGAAATATGCTCCCGCTCCCTTCGAAGGACAAATGAAATGAAACAGCCTCTTGGAAGGAGACAAATGATGGAGGATACGGGTGAAGACATAATTCAAGAGACTTCGGGAAAGTCAGATGGTGATTTTGAAAGGTACCCAAGGAATTAATCCAGGAATGGAAGTAAGAGGGAGATAAGTCAATTAATTCACTGAAGCACTGCGTGGACCTGCGACTGGAAGTCTGCTGCAAGGAGTGTCCAGAGGAAGCTGAAAGGCACCATGGAGCTGAGGGACACCATGTTTTCAAGAAAGGGGCTGAAAGGAGGACTTGTCATGCCAACAGTGGGGGTGTGGAGCTGGAATGGCACTGAGGTGGTGGCCAAGAACCACCAGCATCCACCTCTTCCTCTCTTTTTGGTGAGCCTCCACCGTGGGTCTGAAGGGAGATACTTTGGATGGTGGTAGCTGGTGGCACTATGTCCCCTTTCCTAACAACAACTGCAAAGGACTATGACACATCTTCAAGGCCCTACAGGCAGCTGATGCAGGAAAAGGGAGATCTCTATGGGGTAGGGAAAGACAGCTGGGCACTCAGCAGCGTGGGAGCTGCAAGGCTGATGGGAGAAGTCAAAAGGCATTTGGTAGAGCGGTGGGTGGACAGGTGGAGTGTCTTCAGGGCAGCTGCTGCAAGCAACCGTGACCCATGGAAAAGTCCTTCACAAGCATTAAGTGAAAACCATCATTGGAGAGAAGAAAAAACAACACTTGGAGCCGACGTTGGCCAACTCTCATCCCTAGAGACCTGGCGATACTGGACTCTCCCTGGGGGCAGAAGTGGGCCATCTCCCCCAGCACAGAGCACCAGCCCTCGCCAAACATTTTAGTGGAGATCACTTTAACTACCCTTTGTTTGCTCTTTGAGGTTATCCACGGCCCCAGCAGGGACCACGGAGGACGTCTATCTAAAGCACCGACTGAAGCCGGAGGTAATTAAATATGAGGGGCCTCCCATTGTCAGCGTTGCGACTCTGTTTTGGCAGCCAGCTCCAGCAGAGCAGAAGAGGGAAGATTTGATTTTAATCACACAGATTTCAGGTTTTATTTTGCTCATTAAAATTTCTGATAAGGATTTAGTCTGACATTATGCAGTATTTTGGAAGAGGATGTGTGGCGGTAGGGGGGATGGAGAGGACTGCGTTTCCTCGTGATGAGAAGATCTTTCTGCCTCCCCATGATAGACACAAGGATATGAGCAGGTGTTATTTCAAAGGGAAAGGATTTGGGGGCAAGAGGGGAGCAGGAGGGAATCATCCACACCAAATCAAGGATCTAAGCCTCGGATTATGGAGAGAAAAAAAAATCCAAAGTCTGTGATTACACACCCCATCTCAGAGCCACCTCCCAAAAGTCACAGATCAGAAGGAAGGGAGCACTTTACCTGGCAGAACAAAACCAGAGCCTCACATCCCTTAAGAAATTGCTTTAGGAAGGGGCTGGCACCCACTACATGGCTGTCTCCTGGCAAGGGGGAAAACGACGGAGCCTGGGGAATGAAATCACCATGATCTCCCTCCCTTCTGGAGCATCCTCAGATCCATCGGTGAAGAGGAAAGGTAAGAGCTTGGACAGGGGAGGGAGTTGATTAGGAACCAGCAATCGCAGGCAATTTGCCTCTTATTTCTTCAGCCAGCTTTACACAAATACTACTTTAACACCTACTAAGCGTTATTCATCAAGAACAAGAAGTCTGCGTGTACCCAAAATCACCTTAGCAAGAGAATAAATTAGCCAACGGTGAGCTTCACCTGGGCTCGCTATTTGAATTTGTACCCATAAACACGGAAGCATTTCGAAACAAGATGGATTTCTTTGTCCCTGGAGGACGTGTTTGTCTTTTAAAAAGCCTTAAACCAACCAAGTCCTGCGATGGGAATTGCGCAGAAGATGAGCTGAGCTTTTAACTGCGCTTCTCTTTGCGCTCTCAGCCTGCGTACCCACACCATCGAGAAGTCAGGCAGGAGATTTGGGAAAGGAGCAGAAATCTGTGAAACAGATTGAAACAACAACAAAAAAAAAAAATCTATGAAATACCCACTAATTCCCACCAACCCAAGGGCAGCCAGAAAAACAACAGAAACAGGTACTCAGCCAAACGTTTCAAGCCTATCTGAAGGGTTTGTGCCAGCAAAGGATCACGAAGGTTCCTGGTGTGTTTACACCAGCACCTAAAGCAATAAAATCCCACTGCAAAAGGGTCTGGCACTGCCACCCACCCCACAGAAGCACCATTTTCCACCAGTCCCTGCCTGGATCTCCCCTCGATAGCGGCTGCGTCACGGTCGTGTGCGAGGCGCTGCAATTCCCGTGCTCAGAAGACAAAGAAAATAACGCAAAGGAAACCATTCATGTATTTTTAACTTCTTCTAATGGAAATCGGTAGCTGGGAACGAGCGCGCATCCTGAGTGCAGTCGACTCTCAGGGGCCCGAGCAGAAAATTCATCTTGGGCAGCAGGATGGGAACTGCTTCATTTGATGTGCCAGCTACAGCTGCCCGGCGCTGGATCCCTCCTTCCCACCCTGCACCCTCCTCCTGGCACCGAGTGCCCAGATCCTACCCCGATGGTCGCCACAACCCCCTCGAGCAAGGGCCTCCTGTCATCATTCTTCATGGCCCCATCCATCAGGTGGTCCCCCGGGTGCTTCCACCCCCCCCAGTACGCATTAAGGGAGACAGTTCCAAGTGAAAAATCAATGGTGAGGCTTGAACCCAGACCCAACCTGTCTCGGCGCATCGTGGGGGGCACAGACATAGGGAAAAAAAAAAAAGCAATTTACATTCCACACATGGAGTCCTGAGCAAGACCCCAGAGTGACCGCGGGGCCACCTCCTCTCAGGTGTTGCAATTCATTTATTAGATCTCCCCTCTCTTTTCTCCCCCACCTTCCACTACCTTTATTATCTTCCCCCCTCAACCAAAGGGAAAAGAAAGAAAACGAAATCTCTCCACCACAAAAGCACGTCAGGCTCCTATCATTTTCAAACCCTCCTCTCCCCTCCCTTTCAACTCTCCTTACTTAGCGGAGAATTTTCCTTCATTAAAATTAAGCCTCATTTCAGGCTCATCTTCTTTTCTCTCTCTTGCCTTTTCTCCAAATTGAATGGAACGTGATCTCCATCAACCTGGCCTCCCCTCCCTCTCTCCTCTCCCTTTCATAACCAAACCTTCCTCATCGTGAAAAAAAAAGGAATTACCCTACCAGCCCATCCTCTTCCTCTCCATCTTCTCCTCTGGCTACTCTGCTGCAGGCAAATCAGCCCCACTGAAGGCAACTGTCTTTCTCCCGGGAGCCCGTACAATCCCCCCTTCCCTCTCCCTCCCCACACATACCACTTTCAGCTCATTCTCTTTAATTGGGAGGTATTTTCTCCCGCATAATGGAATGAGACCTTCTTCCCCTCCTTATTTTCTCGTCACCTTTTTTTAACCTGCCTTAATACACCTGGCTTTTTCTCCCAGAAAGCAGCAGGAGTGGATCTGGAGGGACCCCTTCCATTAACCCACACTCTGTGAGAGTCGCTAAGAGGCTCAGCACACACAAGCCTTGAAGTCCAGGTGTTGGAAAAGCAAACAAATGGTGTTATCAGTGATACTTCTCCCCTCTGCGTTCCCAAAAAACCAGCCTGGCACCACTGAGTGCTTCACAACTGCTTCCAAAGACATCTTGGAGAGCATGCCCAACACCAGGTCCAGCCTGGCCACTGCTCAACAGGGACCACCTCCTCCCACTCCCCCATTTCTCACCTCTTCTTCCCTCCCAAGCCCGCTTTCTCTTCCTCACTCAAGCTTTTTCTCCACCAAAAAGGTATTTAACATTCTCTGATGCTCAAGGCCAGCCGGCTCGTTAGCTCTGTTACACCTGGAGCAGGATCTGGAGACAAATTGCTGCTTCATTATAGGAGCCGAGGCTCTAATCCATTTTTTTTCAGGCTGTTTAACTTGTAAGGACAACAGATGGATACGGGGCTGCATAATGCAGACTCCTTAAGATCCATCACACAGTCTTGGAAGTGCAAAAACACAAGGCTGAGGAATGTGAAACTAGAGCAGATCTTACAGCGGTCACCTTAAATTAGGTACAAGGAGAAAATGTGCCAAGGCTAGAACCGGACCAAAACTGCCAACTTGTTTTTGCTGAAGATTAGAGGAAAACCAAACTTTTTTCCTCCACGTCCCACAAAGCCATTGAAGTTTTTTTCTTCTCTCTCTTCAGTGACAAAGAACAAGCAGGAAGTCCAGTAAAAAATAAGCTAAGACATTAACATAATTCTACTTGATTTCAGTTACGAAGGGAGGATGTGCAAAAGCTACAGCCTGAAAAACATCAGGTTTTGCTGTTTGATTTTTCACAAAGACATCTGAAAATCCTGAACTGTGCAGAAACTTCCGGAAAACATGTTCATTGTGGTCACAACCGTGGTCTCAACAAGACTTTCTGGCGGTGGAAAAAGAAAATTAAAGCTCTGTTCAATCTTAGAAAACACCCAGTGCAATGTTCCCTTCAGCATCCATCTCAGACAAGAGCTGAACTGAGGGGGGGGGAGGCTCGCTGCTCCCTGTACCCCCCCCAGATGTGCACAGCAGCACATCTGCTTTCCCCTGCAAAGAGCCCCAGAGACCTGGAGGTGACTGTCCTGGTGCTTTGGTCCACCAGAAGCCCACGTAGATACCTACAGGGTGAGGCTGGTACCTACAGGGAGCAGTACTCCCCCTGCTCATGCCTACACCCAGCACCCCCCAGCCTCCTCTAAGCCAGAACTCAGCGGCTGCACACGCTGCAAACACTCTCTCCTCACAAGATTGGGGGAAGGTGCCATGTAGGTTGACTGAATTTCTGAATCATCAGCCGTTGAGAGGCGTTTTCGCTCCTCTACCAGTTTAACTGCTACCTACCAGCAGCAGAAGACCTGGGAGTGCTCCTTTCCCCACGCCGAACACAACCGTTCAGGTGACAATCCTGAGAATGCTGCAGTTCCTCAGGTTTCCAAACACTTAATTCAGGTATCAGGAAGGAATTTTTCACTCTGAGGGTGGTGAGAGCCTGGCCCAGGTTGCCCAGAGAATCTGCCCCATCCCTGGAGGGGTTCAAGGGCAGGTTGGAGGGGGCTTGGAGCAACCTGGTCTGATGGAAGGTGTCCCTGCCCAGGGCAGGGGGGTGGGAATGGATGGTCTTTAAGGTCCCTTCCAACCTGAAACATTTGATGGTTCTATCTGAAATGGCAAGGCTGGTGTTCCCCCTGGTACTACCAGCTCTTCCTGAAGGAGCCTTTGCTCCCAGAGAGCCCAGGACAAACCAGTGCCCTGCCTTGGGGCATTGCCCTCCTCTTGCTGGAGCACACATGGGGGACATTCGCACCTTCAGTTGCCTCCGAAAGAACACTTCTCACGCAAGGATGGGCGACCACCCTTCCCAAAGCCAGCAAAGCCTCCAGGACCCACCCCACCTTTGCAGAAGAAACCTCGGATGCCCTCCCCAGCGCTCCCTGGTTTGGGGATCTGCCCGGACAATGGCAGGAGAGCAGCTCCCACCCAGGGGCAGGCAGATGAATAGGCAGGGGGTTGGCTGTTTTAACACACACACACACATACACAATAAAGCATCCCGGCTGCCGGGGGGTAGCTTCACTCGGCGTTTGTTCACGTCTCCCCGCTTCTTGGACTCTCTCCTGGTCCCTCTCGCAGCTCGGAGGCAATAACTTGCCTCCTTATCTGACCCAGAAGGACAGCCAGCTGTCAGCACACAAACATGGCCTTTGTTTATCCTTAAATGAAAGCTCAGTTAATTAAAACCAGAAATCGCTTTCTCTTATCTGCTGCCTCTGGCCTGTGTGCGGTGGGCAGGAGGCTCCCCGGCCCGCGCTCACCACCCACCCCGGGGGGGGCTGCAGACAACAGCCCCGACACACGCCGTCCCGATAACCCCGTTGCATCCCTCCTCTGGGATGCTTTCCCGGGAGATGGGACTTTGTAGGGCAGCCAAGAGCATCTCCGTGCTCCCCGGGCAGGTTAACGCCGCTCCGCGCTTTCCCGTTGCCTGAAGGGCAGAGCCTTTGGGCTTCCGTGCAACGAGTTGCAGGGTCTCAGAGCTCTCTCCTCTCCCCCTAATCCTGGGGGGGGGGACAAAGCTGACACCAGGGGACCACCCTGCCACAAACGCCACCTCTCAACCTGTCACACAGCATTTTGCCCAGCCCCACGCAAAGCTCTCACCCTTTTCATCCCCAAAAAGCCTGCCCCTCATGGCCACCGGAGCTGGTTGTCACCCCTGGTAGGTGACAAACAAGCAAGAGCCCCCGGTTCCCAAGGGTGGGGGCTCTGCTGCCGGCATCCAGCCCCCCCTCGTCACGGCTCCGGGGGAGCTGGAAGCCCTCGCCAGCAGCAATCATGGTTATGCGAGGCAACAGCTTGATAGAGTGCGGGTTCTGCATGCTGAAAATTGAAAGTGATCGACTTCCACCTTGCGCGCCAGGCAGAGAAAATCACATTCAACTCATTGAGAGGCTTCAACAGCAGAAAGATTGATCAACTTGATGAGAAGTGACTCTCTCTCTCTCTCTCTCCCGTTCCCCCTCCCCACCGCCACCCTCCTTCTCCTGTTGATACCAGTTTCGGCGCGAACAAGGCAGCCCAGGGCCAGGAAAGGAGCCCCCCTTGCTGCTACTGGGGAGCACGGGGGATGAGGGGCTGGGATGCTGATGTCCCTGGTCCCCTGCCTGGGGACAGCATCTCCCCCAGGTCTGCTGGGAGCATCTTCCAGAGCCTACCCAAGGAGTTTTGGCAAAGAGTTTTGGGCAACACAAAGAATCACAGAATGATACGGGGTTGGAAGGGACCTCTGGAGATCATCTCCTCCAACCCCCTGCCAAAGCAGGTCCTCCTAGGGCAGGTCCCACAGAAAGGTGTCCAGGCGGGTCTGGAATTTCTCCAGAGAAGGAGCCTCCACCATCTCTCTAGGCAGCCTCTTCCAGGGCTCTGCCACCCTAAAAGTCAAGAAGTTCCTCCTTATGTTCAGCTGGAACTTCCCATGTCCCAGTCTGTGCCCGTTGCCCCTTGTCCTGTCACTGGGACCACTGAGAAGAGCCTGGCCCCATCCTCTTGACACCCACCCTTTCGGTATAAGTAAGTGGCACAAATCACCCAGCAAAGCAGTGGTCCAAACAGGTCACAACAGGATGGTGGCGACTCCATCCCACCACGGGCACAGACAGTACCAAACCAACCACGCCACAAACCAGTAGAGTCATTCCCGCCCCTAATACAGAGCTGCCATCACACACCGGCCCTGCCAATTCCACTGCAGTGATTCAGTAAAAGCATCAAAAAAAGGGTATTCTCCAAAAAAAAAAAGCATATTATTCCCTGACAGACAGAGAGGGGATGCAACAGTTGAACTGCAAAGCACGTTTGGTGGCAGACACCGATGTACCTGGGTACCACAGGAGATGGAGCTCAGGGCTGCATCTCGCTCGGGGGAGATGAGGAGGATGCCCAGGGTAGGGGGGACCAGCGTCGCCTGCCCCCCATCTCCCCCAGAGCCTCCCGCCTCCCTTTCCTCTCCCCTCGCCTGGCACTCCTCACTTTGCCATTTACACGTGTCACACCAAAATCTTTCTCATTAAGTGGAAATTGAATTCCTTTAATTAAAGCAAAAGAAATCAATTAACCTTATCAGCAAACAGGAGCCATTTGAAACGGAATAAGGAAAAGGCTCCTCTCCCTCTCACCCCCAGCCTCCCCCTGACACCCAGAGCCGGGCACAGGCAGCCAACAGGAGAGATGGGGGGCCACGGGGAAGGTGGGGAACTGCTGACGAGAGGAAGGGGATTTCAAAGCAATTAACACCCCCCAAGATTTACCATCGGGTTGACAAGCTCTCGGAGTAGCCATCACTCAAACCTAAGGATTCAATTAATTTTTTTACTTTTTTTTGCCTTCTCCCCCCAGCTCCCCTGGTAGCTTTACACTGTGCAGCAGAATGACTCCTGTGAGGATGGAAGATTTAAAATCAAACAGAGTGGGGTGATTTTAAAGGAGATAAAAGCATCCTTTCTGTGTGTCCCCCAACTGCCAATGTTTGTTTTTTCCTCCTTTGCTGTAGGCCCCATCGGCACAGCTCAGAAATGCAGCCATTTTGGAACTACCCCTGGATATTTGTCTTTTCTCGTTTTTTCTTTTACATCCTGCAGAACCTTAATCCAAGACTCGAGTTTTGGAGGGAAAGGTGGGTGGTGCTTAGTCCATGCTAATTGATGGAGTGGGCCCAGCAAAGGGACTGGCATTGCCTCTGCCAGAAGACCTGTCCCTAGTAGATGTGGTGGTGGTGATGTGACACAGGGGACACCAGGACAACCTGGTTTGGTGACACTTTTATTCTGATTAGGACCATTAGTCAACATTGGGGCCAGAGGAGGCCACAGAGATGCTCCAAGGGCTGGACAACCCCTGCTACGAGAACAGGCTGAGGGAGTTAGGGGGGTTCAGCCTGGAGAAGAGAAGGCTCCAGGGAGACCTTAAAGCCCCTTCCAGTCCCTCAAGGGGCTCCAGGAAAGCTGGGGAGGGACTCTGGATCAGGGAGGGGAGCCCTAGGAGGAGGGGGAAGGGTTGGACACTGAAAGAGAGGAGATGGAGGTGGAGAGGAGATGAGATGTGGGGAAGAACTTCTTTGCTGTGAGGGTGGTGAGAGCCTGGCCCAGGTTGCCCCAAGAAGCTGTGGCTGCCCCATCCCTGGAGGGGTTCAAGGCCAGGTTGGAGGGGGTTTGGAGCAACCTGGGCTGGTGGGAGGTGTCCCTGCAGGGGGGGCTGGAACCTGATGATCTTTAAGTTCCCTTCTAACCTGAACTATTCTAGGATTCTATGATACTGCGTGGTTTTGTTTTTTTCCAGCTCTGTGGGACAGGCTTTACTTACAGCTTCCCCACAGGGAGTGGAGTTTGTGGGACCTCGTGCTTTACAACACAACCCTCCGCAGAGGGCTGGGTGGGAAGGAGGGACGCTCAGCACTGCTTCTTCTGGGCAAGGATGCTCCAGAGAAGAGCTGACACTCAGGCTGCTGGTGGAAACCTGCACTTTGAGCATGAGTCTCTCTTCCAACCCTGGCAGATGATCTCAGCTCTTCACTGCTTGAGGTTGTCTCTTGCGGGTGGATGTTTCCACCCAGATCTGTTCTGGCCAATGCTCTCTACCTCTAAAAGCCTAAGCTGAAGGAGTCCTTTCATATCTCAGTCTCTCTATGCAATAAAAACATCACAATAATAATAGCTCCTGCTGAGCACCCTTAATCTGTAGAGATCCAAGCATTTTAGAAAGGAGCAAAGCAATTATATTGAGGGGACAGAGGAAAGTATAGGGATTTGCACAAGGAAATCAGCAGCCCAGGCAGCAGACACCCCCAAACTCTCAAATCTCCCTCCGAAACTAAGTTTACAGCCCTGGAAGCACAGGAACAGGACCCAAAAAGCAGCCGGGCCACAGAGATGAGCGAGTCCAAGCAGAGCCCATGGAGGGCAGACGGGGTCAGGAACCAGGCAAAACACTCCCCGCTTTCTCCTGCGCCCCTGAGAACAGTGCTCTCCTCTTTCAGGTAGGAAAAGGAGGTGGAGATGACACACACCCCACCCCCCACCCCAAATTTCACAGCCTCCAGGAGAGCATGGAGTCATCCCCCCTCCACCATCTCCCAGAGCCTCTGATCTTCCCCAAACCCACCATCCCTTCCCATGCACCCTCAAACCACAACCATCCAGGGGAAAGTCCCTCAGAGACACCCAGCTCAAAGAAACCTTTCAATTATTCTTCATCCCCCCTCCCCAAAGTACCAACTGGCTATAGAGACCCTCAGGTATCTGGGGAGCAGGTTAGAAAGACCTACCATTGAGGTAAGGAGCCAGAAAACCCCTGCACTGTCCCAAAATTGCAGGGTAAATTAGCACTACCCCAGGGAACACATGCTCAAGGAGGTCAATCATTTGAGAGTAAACACCCACTTTCTCCCAGGTGGTGGAAAAACAACCCCTTGTGCTCCCTGTCAGTCAGGCAAAGACCAAACCCAGTGCCTGAAACCATCAATTTTGACGGAAAACCTCCAGAGAAATCTCTCCTGTAGCATCCTAACGAATCAGGTGGGTTCACGCAAACCCTGAGCCCAAGGATAAAAGGAAGAGATGGAGATTTCCCCAAGTGATTCAGGTTTTCCCATGCACCAGGATGCTCGGATCTACCAGGCAAGATACCAGGAGGACCAGGAAAGCCCAAGAATTAGCAAAGAGGCTTTCCTATAGGCATCTCATCAGTATGAGGAACACCACTTCGGGTGCAGGGCCAAAACAGCGTGTGTTTTCAGCAGCAGAGACAAAAGTAAGGAAGAAAAAGATGCAAATATCTCAGGAATGTGCCCAGCAGCCTTTTGTGCGAGCACATTAGAATACAATACAAATGTGACTAAAAAGACTCAACAGAATAAATACTGCACTTATAATAGGCCTCAGAGAGAGAAAAAGATTTAATGGCAACATATTAAATGTAAATCAACACAAAAGGTAACTGGGAAAGGAAGAGATATACCAGCTTAGGGATTATAGCACAAAGCTGTAATATTTACTCACGAGATTAAGGCACTTATAGGAAATGAAATATTGTCCCTTTGTAATAATTCAATCCCTCGCCTTTATCCAGGAGGATTGGACATATCAAGCTATTTTAGAGATGCAGACATAAATTCACACCTATTATATCAGTGGAGGGATGTGGCCCTGGCACCTGCATCTCCCATGGCTGCTCTACAAGAACTCAACGTTTGCCAGGGGGAAACTCATCTTCAAGCAACCGAAGACTTTAGAGCTGCGAAAAACACTTCTGTACTGACACCCAGCAGCACCAGAGCTGACATGAACAGAGATCTCGGGATGCCTGGAAAATCCAGAAGATGACTACTGGACATACTGGGGGGAATCTTTCCTCCCCACAAGTCTCATCCATCCAACCCATCCTGGGGTCTATGGACCTGCTGGTCCACCAGTTGGTCTCCTGGGCAGTTGGATCTGGAAGATGCCAAGAGCAAGACTGCTCCTACATCCTCATAGGGTAGGTGAACACCATCACCTCAATACTCAGTGCCTCAGTTCCCACATCCGCAGCTTGGACGCGTTTCCCTGCTGCCTAAGAAGGAAGCTTTGGGGCTTGAGGAATGCAATATATCATCACCGCACGTATGTTATCTCCCAGTTTACTATATTTTTTTTCAGGCAAAAAATAAATTTTAGCAACTCCATTTGATTTCCAGGTGCCAGGCAGAGCTGGCAGGCAATAAAAAAAAGACAATCTTCTGATCTCGCAACCACAAACCTTTTCCTAAACCAGATACCTCAGCTACTACTTGCGCGGCCCCAATCGGTAAAGCATCTTTAGCACCTCACAATCTTTAATAGACTTGTCCTCTGCGAACCCCTCGCCAGGTAGGAAAGTGCTATTATCTCCTTTATACAGGCAGGGAACAACAGCTGGAAATAGTCTGCCCACAGGGTTGTCTCGCTGCATTGGAGACCTCCCCACAAAAAAAAAAAAAGCCTTAATTTAAGCGGGGCTTTGCCAGGGAGGTTGCCCAAGTGGATGCCATCAGGCTAGAACTGCTTCTCACCTGGCTTTGGCAGCCTGGAGAGAATTTGGTGCTGCCAAACCTAAAGATTTCCTGAGGGAAATGGCCAGTTTAAAGTAAAATAAAAAAACTAATCAACAAACAAGCAAGCAAGCAAAAAAAAAAAAAAAAAGGAAAAGGAAAAAAAAAGGAAAAAGAAAAACCAAAGGAAAACAAGAAAAAAAGGCGGGGGAAAAAAAAGAAAAAAAAAGAGAAAAAGAAAAAAAAAAGAAAGGAGAAAATGAAAAAAGATTGCCTCAAAGTCAAACAAGACGCCTCCACCATCCTTTAAGTCAGAAACCAGGGAAGGAGGAAAGACAGAGCTCCCTGCAGTGCTGTCTCCCAGACGTGCTGGAGAGCCTGGTCAGCACAGCCCAGCTCATGTCTTGGGGAAATGCTCCCTTTTCCTGCATTATTTTTTAAATAACCAGCTTCCTGGTGGAGAAACGTCTATTGGCATGAAAGTGGTGCCGCTGCACCCCCGGGGGAGCGAGCCCAGCCGGGGGCAAGGGGAGCATCAGGGGAGCTGCTGGTACGGCAACACCGTGGGCATGAAAATCAGCCCCCAATTAAAAGCTCCCCGGTTAATTCTGGCTGACGCTCAACATCGTCATCAGCCTCTTCCCATGCCACATCTGCGGGTGTCCCCCCCCCCCGCCATCCCCCCTCCAGCTGCATCCAACCCAGAGCATCACATGGTGCCGAGGGGGTTAATGCCACTCCGAGTGCACGGCGAAGCTGATAGACGCAGTCCCACTCTGCTCTTTATTTAATAATAATTATCCGGATAGTAAACGCGACCCTGCTGTTTTGCTCACTTAAATATTTTTTTTTTTTGTTTCCCCAGCGATGGCAGTGTCACTTCTCCCGAGGCAGCCTCCCCCACTTGGCAGAGTTAAATTGCATTCTGATTCTATTAAATGGTACTAAATGTCTTGGAAATCAAAGAGCAAATATAATTTAAGTGCCATTTGGGTCTTCCCACAGGTTCTCAGCTGCTCGCTCGGCAACCAACCTGTGGAAAGCTGCCTGGTGACAGGGGTATAGTTTAAAAGGAAGCACACAGCCAGTATATACAATACAATTCCCTTCCACAACATGTCCTTTATGCAAACTCACAATGCGCGGCGGTTACAGCTTAAAACAATACAACTGCTATAATAAGAAGAGAGGAGGAGGGGGAGAGTTTAAGACAAATCCAGTGCAGCCAGGGCAGGAGAGCTGGGAACAGCGTGGCATGGGGACAGGGAGGATGAAGAAAAGCAGAAACCCTGCAAATCCCACCCGGATCCAAGTCCCACCTGGATCCAAATCCCACCCG
The DNA here is from genome assembly GCA_003697955.1 of Calidris pygmaea. Taxonomy (NCBI): domain Eukaryota; kingdom Metazoa; phylum Chordata; class Aves; order Charadriiformes; family Scolopacidae; genus Calidris; species Calidris pygmaea. The sequence goes on along the minus strand of QJSC01004509.1, from coordinate 600,013 downwards.
GATCCGCATCTCAGCATGATACCGAATGATGCTGCGCACACCCAAGCCCCAGCACCCCGCAGACCTAAGCACACCCCACGAGCATAAAAAAAACCAAAACACCACTTTATTTTTCAAACCAACCCATCGAGACTCAGTGGGAAAAGGTTTCGGCAGGGATGGGATGCTGCAGTCCTTCTGGGGAGATCCCAAAATCCCAAAGACATCCTCCTCCCCCCCCCCAGGAGATCCCAGGGGAAGCAGTGGTTGGCACTAGGGAAGGAAGAGGGAAGAGGTGGCTGCTCCAGAAAGGAAGAAACCCTACGCAGAAAAGTTAAGATGATAAAGAAACCCTAAAGTGTCCATAATGTCTTGCAATTTCAAGGCTGGTTTTTAAGGGCAGGGACTCAATAGAAGCAAAAAGCACTTAATTAAGGTTTTTCAGAAACACCAATCGACCCGAGGTGCTTTCCTACTCGCAGCAACTCACGACCAGACATCCTTAAAGGCAGCGCAGAGGGAGGAAGGCTCCTTTAAGGCACCCGACACCGGGTACCAAAAGGGGAAGAATCTCACCCAAGCCAACTTCTTGGCACCGAGCATCGCATCGTTCCGCCGGCTCCAGCCGAGCCGCAGCTCACCTACAAAACCAGCAAAGCTGCAGCCTCTGCGAAGCCAAGGCAGGAGGCAGCCTGCCAGCCGACAAACTGCTCCTCGGCTCCCACCGAGGAGAGAAAACGGGTCCCCGGGGCGCAGAGATGGCGACGGCATGGAGGGCAGGGCTGAGCCCACACCACAGCATCCCCACCAGGCAGAAAAACTACATATGATCTTCCTCCAGTCCAGGAAACAAGTAAATACCAGCCCCTCTGTGATGGCTTCTGGTGAGGGGGTGGCAGAGGACTTCATTGATGCTTATCAATATAGGACGAGCCATAGGATGAGGGGGAAGAGTTTGACGCTGAAAGAGGGGAGATGGAGATGAGATGTGGGGAAGAACTTCTTTGGTGTGAGGGTGGTGAGAGCCTGGCCCAGGTTGCCCCGAGAAGCTGTGGCTGCCCCATCCCTGGAGGGGTTCAAGGGCAGGTTGGAGGGGGCTTGAAGCAACCTGGGCTGGTGGGAGGTGTCCCTGCCCAGGGCAGGGGGTTGGAAGGAGATGATATTCCAGGTCCCTTCCAACCTGAACCATTCTATGATTCATTCTATGAATATCGAAAGGGCGGGTGGCAAGAGGACAGGGCTAGACTCTTCTCAGTGGTAATGGGGCAACAGGCCCAAACTAGAACTTGGGAAATTCCATCCCAACAGGAGGATAATTTTTTTTTGCTCTGAGGGTGCCAGAGCCCTGGAACAGGCTGCCCAGAGAGGGTGTGCAGTCTCCACTGGAGATATTCCAAACCCGCCAGGACATATTCCTTTCCAGCCTGCTCTGGGTGACCCTGCTTTGGCGGGGAGGTTGGACTAGATGATCTACAGAGGTCCCTTCCAAGCCTTGCCCGTCCATGATTCTGTGAAGTGGTTCCTCTCTCCCCCTTCCCCACTGCTGCCATATCACTGATGGACCCCGTTGGCTCCATCAACACCCATCCTCTGCCTCCTCCACCTCACCCAGCACTCAGGGCAAACACCGGGATGCTAAAAAGGAGGATGCACATGGAGAAGGACTTGAACATCAGCAACAAAAGCCACCAGGAGGCAAAGCTCCTCCAGTGTCACCCAGACCAAGGCAGAGGTGCAGGAGGACTCGCTCTTCAGCACGAAGCCGCAATTAGTTCAGGCCCTTCCACCGGCGGAAATGACTAATTGTATTTTGTGAGAGGAGCACATCATCGCTCGAATCATTGGCACCACCTCCAATAACAGCTGATCTTCCTGCAAGGAGCTGCCAGGCAGCACTAAACACGAACCTCATTGGGCAGCAAACCCTGTGCAAAGGCGCTGGAAGGTCAGAGTCCAAGGTTGTTGGCCCTGCCAGCCCACAGCTCCCTCCTCGAGCCACGTCAGCATCCCCTAAAAGCCCCCAAACCCTTCCGAGCTCCAGCAAATGGCAACCATTTGCAGCCAGAAAAGCATCAGACGAACATCTCGGCAGCTCGAATGCCACACGGCGCAGGCAGGAGCAGGCAGATAACAGGTCTCCAAAAAATACTCCTCGCTGCTGAAGAGGCAGCTCCGATGGGCAGCTTTGAAGGTTAGAAATGGAAGGGTTTTTTTGTGGTGGCTTTAAGGACACGGCATCAGCTGCCAGAATCTACCCCTCATGAGCTTTTGGCTCCAGGGTTTGGGGACAGCCAAGGGATTGCCTCTCCCCGTGAGCCCCAGCGCCCAGCGAGCATCACCAGTGCCAAAACCCACCTTCGGTGGGTTTTCCAAGCCTTTATCCCCACCCTTGGGGACATTCAGGAGGAGCTGCTCCAGCCTGAGGACCAGGCAGGGGTCTCCTAAGGGGTCAGCAGGGATGGATGCCCTACGCCCCATCACGGGAGAGCAGCCCCACGCCCCAGAGATGCTGCTCTACCTTCAGGCACTGCTCAGGAACCCAAGGGGTTTGGAAGGTGCCACGGTGTCCCCCCAGCACCTTCAACCCAGCCACGGGAGGAACAGTTTTCAAGCCTGTGTCGCTCCCCGGCAGCGAGAGCAGCCGAGGAGGGTTTTTAAACATTCAACACCGCCTGGCCAGACTGGGCTGTGCTACAGAGCTCCTCAGATCAAAAGATCTTCAGCTCAGAAGATTAAAAGGCTCCGGGGACGGGTAATGGGATGCAGAGCTTTTCACCTCTGGGTGGCTGGCCCGATTTCTAGGTCAGGAATAAGCCAAAACCCCCTTTTTTGCCGCAGTGGAGGAAGCAGCCGGCTTCCCTTCAGCTCAGGGCTGTCAGCTTTCCCCTTCTGGGGGAGAAACAGCAGAACCCCAGCTCGTCTGGCACCGCTCCATTACATCAACCGTGTAAATGGGACCCGAGATGGGCTGAGGCCACCGTCCCACCCCACCGCATGGTCACCGAGGAGAGGGGATCGGCAGAAGAGGGAGGGGAAGGCTGCCTGGGATGTCCTCAGTGCGGTGCAGGAGGACTGGCCCAGCCAGGGATGCTCCAACCCTCTCCACGCAGCCGGGACATCCCCGCGCACACGCCTCTGGGGGTAAAAAAAAAAAAAAAAAAAAAAAAAAAAGAAGCCGGTCACGCTTAATTCCCACCTCGGCTCTCGCAAGCCCCAAGTTCTTGGCCGGGGGCTGGCAATCTGGCACTTTCTGCCGGTGCCGACTGCACGTTTATTATTAAAAATAACCCCGCGTGCCCGCGCCCTCGCCGTCGAGCCTCCCACGGGGCGCTGCCCGCTGCGGGGAAGGGGAGCCGCAATGCAGGCAGCCGCCGTGCCGCCTTCCCATCTGATTTGCCAGGAGAGGTGGGCAAGCAGATGGGGAAGAGCTCTTCGCCTCCTTCTCCATTTTTAGCCCCGCCGCCCGCAGCCGGGAAGGCGTTGTTGGAAGGAAGAAGGCGGCGCTTTCGAGAAAACCCACCTCCAAACCATCGTTGTGCCGCTCAGGGGTGTCTTTAACATCGGAGGGCTATGAAGATGCTGTGAGGACAGGCTGAGAGAGTTGGGGAGGTTAAACCTGGAGAAGAGAAGGCTCCAGGGAGACCTTAAAGCCCCTTCCAGTCCCTCAAGGGGCTCCAGGAAAGCTGGGGAGGGACTCTGGATCAGGGANTGAGATGTGGGGAAGAACTTCTTTGGTGTGAGGGTGGTGAGAGCCTGGCCCAGGTTGCCCCGAGAAGCTGTGGCTGCCCCATCCCTGGAGGGGTTCAAGGGCAGGTTGGAGGGGGCTTGGAGCAACCTGGGCTGGTGGGAGGTGTCCCTGCCCAGGGCAGGGGCTTGGAAGAAGATGATATTCCAGGTCCCTTCCAACCTGAACCATTCTATGATTCTCGCAGAACAGAAAGGGAAGAGCAGCAGGACTGTGTCTGTAGGCTGGATCCAACAGTGTGGACGAGAGACAGAAGTCATAGAATCATAGAATGGTCAGAGTTGGAAGGGACCTTAAAGATCATCAAGTGCTACCCCCTTGTGATGGGCAGAGACATCTCCCACTAGAGCAGGTTGCTTAAGTCTCTCATCATCTTGTGGATGATCCATCTCTTGTCATATCATATATACTATATCCTGGACCAGACATTTCTGTCATACTGAGGTTAAGCCATCACCTCCATCCCCTGGAGTACACCAAGGATGGGACAATTCCCCAGAAGCTGATTAAAGCCAACTGCAACGTTTAAAGGGAGGAGCCCAAAGAGAGGTACCAGTTGCCCCCTCCATTCAGATTTCACTCAAATAGGAAGAAAATCCCCTCCAAAAACCCAACCAAGTATCACCTCATCCAGTTTCTGCCTTCTAAATGTACCCTGTTGAGCAAACCCTCCAGGTTTTCATCTGTCACCAACAGAGAGATGCAAGAATTGAGCAGTAACTCTTGGCTCACCCATGGCTCTGGTGACTACGAAGGAACCTACCATGAACCAGACTTTTAGAGGGCAAAAAACAGGCACCATGAAGCTAACCCCAAGTCCCTCGAGAAACCATGTTTGCAAAGACATCTCCTCCAAAACGGTGCATTTATAACCGCTATGATTACACCTGCTTGAATTTGCAAGCAGCGATTGACGAGGTTGGGGAGGGGTGGTGAAAAAAAACACAGTTTGACTGGGCTAAAGCCTGCTGAGCTGCAGCAGATGGCTTGCTGCAAGAGTGGGGAAGGAGGAGAGAGATCTCTACGCAGCTATGAAAGGTTGCCTCCTCTTCTTAGTCTGCTCCTTCCCCACCTCCTTCTCCACACTCCTCCTCTCCGAGACAAATATGCGGGAAAAATGCCGGCGAAATCCCACACAAGGCGCTACTTGACTGACTCCTCTAAGTTACTTCATTCCCATCCAATTTATCCCAACTTTGCAAGCAAACCGGGGCCCGCCGAGAGGAAAAACTTGGCCGGCTCGTCAGCATTGAGATCACGTAAGCCGTGCCCTGCCGCACATCACTGAGGGCTCAGCGAGTTCTTCGCGGAGACCTCAGGCAGCTCGGCAGCACCAGGTGAAACCGAGGGGGCTACAAAGCAGCACGGATCCAACCCAACCAGAAACATCTCCTACCCGGCTCCGTGAAGTGCAACCGCGCGAGCGTCTCGCGGCTTTAATTACGGCTGGCAACCTTCCACGGCATTAATAAAACTCGTGTTTCTATGGCACCTTTCATCCCGCAGGTCCCTGAAGTCAAAGCCCTTTGAAGATGTGGTTGCGGGGGGGGGGCCGCAGGGATGCAGCCACCTGCGGAGTGTGACCCCCCCCCAACTCTCCCCCAACCTCTAGCATCACCGGGTGGGCTCCATCCTGCTCCTGCCTCGCAGGGGGTAGGACAGGACCGGCTCTGCTATCGCCAGGCCAATATACACCACATCCAGCCTGTTTTATCAAGCTCGAGGCAGAATGGGATGGCTGAAACTGGAAGATGGGGGGCAAACCCCAAACCTGATCTCTTCACTCGGGTCTTTCTACTGCCTTGTTCATCTCCCCGTTTAAATACACGCTGCTTTGCCATTTTTCTATTTTAATGTCTCCTTTTTGGGGAGAAACCTGCTCCCCCCTGCCCCGGCTTGTTCTCCACGCTGCCCTGCCTGTTGATGGGAAACCAGCACATTCCAATCAAATTTGTCATTATCTCAAAACCCTTCCAGCCCCATATTGGGTACTAATGGGAAATTATATGCATATGGAGGGACTCGCAGGGACGGCAACAACCTTGGGGGTTCGATAACCCACATCTGCCACCTTTCCACCCCTGCACTGAAGCTCTTCCCAGTCACAAAAAGAGGAATGTAAAAAAATATAAGGAAGCCATCCCCTCAACACACCCATCCAATGCCTTTTTCTCAAGGTCACCTGCAGTCGTTTGACATATTTTCTCCAGTCGACTCGCTGGCAGCCAAAGCCTCGCTCAAGCGACAGAGCAGCCTTTCCAGGAAGGAAACAATTTCCTCGACGGTGAAGGAACGGAATTATCCATTTGGAAAAACGGCGCCTCGTCAAGCTTGACACGTACAACAAAGGCAGCCGTCCTCCGAGACCGGCGGAGGCACAGCAGGCGAGACGCGCGGAATCCCACAAAACATCATTTGGAGGTATAAAATATTCACCATTAAATCGCGCCGCCGCTCGGGACCCGGGATTCAAAGAGCGGAGAAGAAAGCGGAGCCTCAGCGTTGACATTTGGGCTCCCAAGCTCCACTTTCTCCGAGGCCCCAAGGAGGGTTGGGAGGCTGGACCCAACACTCCGGCAGCGATGATCTACCGCCCATCCAGTGCTTTTAATCAGCATCTCCCCCAGTATTTCACCAAGAATATTAATACCTTTAACCCCTATTTACTAGGCAGAAAGAGAAATAATAGAAGTTTCATAGAACGGCTGCCTCTCAGACATCTGAGAGTAGATCTCTACCCATCAGGCAACACTTCCAAGCAATAAGGATAAATTAGACGAGGAGGCAGAAGACTTCCACAAAGTCCCAAAGGAAAGAAGCAAGGAAACATCTTCTTAGAGGCGACGAAATTGCCGTGTATTTAACTCAAGATGAAGCTGGGGATGGGGAGATGGAACCGGTGTTTGGTATCAGGGATGGAGCCAGCGACCTCCATCCCTTGAGCTGAAGGTCAGATCTGCTGCTCCTCAGCACAGGTTGGGTGACCAACCACCCGGTTACCCGTGAGTTACCCTCCCAGTCTGTATTTGGAACAGGGAACTTCACCAGGGACTTCACCCACCGCTCAGCCCCTAAATTCCTCAGCTGCTTTCTGACTTCTCTTTTTGCTTTTTTAGCTCTTTCTTTGTCTCCTACCAGATGCCCAAATTTCCCGCAGAAGGCGAACGCTTCCCATGGAAATTTCACTTTTGATGAAAACCCAAGTTCCTGTCAAAAACAAAACCTCTTCCCCTGTAAAATTTTTCCACCAACTCTTAATAAGTAACAATAACACTTGGATCTGAACCGCCCCTGGCTTGGTTTTGTTGTTTGCAAACCCTGCTGGAGGCTTTGCCCACCTGTAGTTATTATTTCATTGCTTTGTTCCTGGCTGTCAAACTTCATCCTTTTTTTTTTTCTTTAACCTTAACGCCATATGTTTCCTAATGAAAAACGTCTCCATATTCACACCTGAAATTAGAGTCTTGTGTGAGTGCTCTTTCACGGAGCCCTTATGGAATTTCACTCTGAGGCTCAAGGAAAAAGAAAAGGAGAGAGAGAGGCCTTAAAGAAGAGAGAGAAGACCCTTTTCTTCTCATCTCCCCACGACTGTTCAGCAGAAGCTGACCTTCACTGGAGGTCCAGGGTTAGCTTTATGGAAAATATAAATTTTAAAAGGGGGAGAAGAAAAGGGCTTGGGCATCGCTCACCGCAGCCACGAGAGCTGCCTGGGCTTCTCCTCTCTCAGCGCGGGGTGGGGAAGGTCACCAAGGCTGCCTTTTCTAAGCTGGGAAACTCTTTAGCTGTAAAAAAGGTGCCCCAGAGCCCCTTCATCTCGCCTTTTTTTGGGAGGTGACCTTGCTCTTTGAGAAGATTCCCCCTACGCTATTTGATTTACTGACTCCCCGTGTCCTTCTGAAGGGGATATCTGAAAAGCAGGTACCGTCACGCAGCCTCGGCAGAGCCCCGTGTCCAGGTAAAGCTCTTCCCATGGGAATGATGCTCATGCAGTCCCTGGGGACTCCCTGGTGGTGGGTACCACACACGCAGCATCTCTACTGAAGCCACCCTCGAGCAACGACCCCGCTCTGTGGCACCCCTGAGGATTCACGCCGAGGGCAGGAAGTTCCAGAAGTTTCCGAGGAAATCTGACACGCTTTTTCACCGGAGAACTTGGAAAAAGAGACAGCGTGTTGCTTGTCATCAGGGTTTAAAAGATACGGGTGTAAAAGGGACATCTCCTCGGTCCCTGCTCCTGCCAGCGACGCTTCAGAGACCAGGCTGATGGGGCTGTCAGCAAGGCTTTCTCTTTACTCCAAGCAACCACTTAACGAGCCAGCGCACTGCGTGTTTAATTAAACCCTGCTTTGTATATTTGTCTTTCCTGAGCAGAGCTGGAAGGGGCTGGCCTGACACCTGCGGGCACGGGGGCTCCAGTGATACCCCCCGTGCCCAGCCCAAGCACCCAAATCCCTGGAGGTATTTAAAAGACAGGTAGACGGAGCGCTTAGTGGTACGTTTTAGTGATGTTTTTTGCAAGTGTTAGGTTGATGGTTGGACTAGAGGACCTGGAAGGTCCTTTCCAACCCGGGCAATTCTATGATTCTAGGAAATCGTTTGCAGCACTTCAGCATGGCCACAAAAACACTATGCATTGGACAAAGGGGTCCAGAGCATCCCTTGTCCTCTGCCAATAGTGGGGCCAGCAAAAACTCTTCCCTCCCATGAACACGGAATTCCAGGGCTTGACAGAAAACACCATCAGAGCCATCGGGATTCCATCCTCCCATTTCCTCCAAGCCAGTAATGAGAAAGATGCCGCGAAGGAAGAAAAGCAGCCCGACGGCAGAGCTCCTGGATGTAAAGCAGAAAAGCGAGTCGCTGCGGAGGAATTTCTGGAGGTGTTTTAAGTCCTGGAAGAGGTCCTGCGAGAAGCGCTTACTGTTTTGACAAGGAGGATGATGTGCAAGGTGGGAAAACTATTATGTTTCTATCACAGGGATTTCAAAGGCTGGAGCAGGGGTCAGCGAGCGGCGCCCGGAGCCGTTCCCGCAGCCCCCGCGGGGGCACAGGGACCCTTCGCCTCCCACCGCCGCGTTCACACCAACAGCCCACGAGGACTTCTCACAGGAACCGCCACCCCGACAGCAAGGAGAGAGAAAGAACAGGTTGAAAGTGAATTTTGTTTACATGTGGGCAGCAAGACTGAGGAAAAGATTTATTTACGACGTTAGGAGACGCCTGGAGCCCCCTTTTCCCCTCCTCCATCCACTTAGCAGCAATCAGGCATTTTCCTTCCCAGCTTATCCTTTGACGAGAAGTCAGGTGGGGTTTTTGTGACTCCCCCTCAACACTTAAAAAATTGGGACGCGGAGGGAGAAACGGGAGAAAGACCAGGGCACCCCCAGTTTGGGTGCAAAGCTCAGCCTGTCACACTGG
>QJSC01004509.1:573684-590834 GCA_003697955.1 Calidris pygmaea | reverse complement strand
CCCAGAAAGATCCTCCGTGCCAAGAGCCAGACAAACAGCCTCCCACCGCGGGGAAAAGGGCAGCGGGGAGAGATTTCAGGGTGCCCAAGATCCCGTAGGGAGCAAAGGGGGATGAATTCTCCTCCCCGGCACCCAGCAAGGATACCCCGAGCAGTTAAATTGGGAGATGCCACGCATAAATATTCCCCCCTTGGAAGGACTCTTGCCAAGGCAGAGCTGCTTCCCTGCTGCACACCACAGGGAGGACAACACGTTGCTCAGGTAAAGGGCATTGCTGCGTATGTCAACCAGCTCATATGTTTTTTATTTGCCCCAGGTAGCATTCATTTGGCCAGGGCAGGAGGGGCGCACACAGCATCTTCTGCTTTATAAGAATATATCGCCCCTTGGGAAGGGCTTTAACTACCTCGTACCATCAACCGTGGATGAAGGAGCACTGGGAAGGACCCGCTGCACCGCCTTTCGCAATTAATCTACGATTTCCTCGTTACCTTCCAACAGCAGGGCGATGTGCTTCGCTATTAACCCCAAGTTCCCAAAGACAGGTAGGATGTTTCCAGCCCCGTTCCCAAGAAAACACCCCTCCTGCCCAGAAGGGGGGTGAAATGAGAGAAAGACGGGATGGGTCCCCCCCCCCTGCAGAAACATGCCCATCACTTCCACCCATCCGTGCCAAAGGCAGGCGAGGCTATTCCACACAAATAAATTAGACTGGGAGTAAGGCGAGCCCCCAGAGCTGCGAGCTCAGGCGCTGCGAAAGCAAATCCAACCCGATGAGTTAAGGGGGAGCGAAGACAAGGGGCTGCTGTTCTTGTTTTCCAAGCAATCCCCAGCCTCTGCCTCCAAATTAGCATAATGCTCCTAAAGCCAGCCTTTTCCCCTGGTGAGGAGCCAGCTGGGGATGTCCTATAGCTGAAAGCAGATGCAAAACATACCCGTTGGGCCCCTTCATGGGTGCAAAACCCCCCGCTTCCCCGAGCCCCTTTTCTGCAGTCTTGGAGGGGACGTTGGCTTCTCCAGCACCGACCCATCGCCCTCCCATCCATCTCGGGGAGGTCAAAGCACTCTCACCCCTTCCTACCCATCCCCAACGAGCAGAGGGCTCCAGAGGGAGCTGTGGGTGTCTTCCTAGATTTATGGCCTCTTTATGTATTTATATTGATTTTTAAAAACTCCTTTTAAAGGCAGGGAGGGGGGAAGCAGCAGAATGACTCTCCTGCTCCCTGGAGGCCTGGCAGTGATTAGTGCTTAATGCACCCCCTATTGCTCCGCGCACCTGGGGACCTCCAAGAATCATCCAAATGGGGGTGAACCCCCCAAAGGGAGCAATCCCTGGGTTTCTGAAGGGGAGCAGCCCCCATCCCCAGGGATGCCAGTGGGTCCTCACTTTTCTTGTGCCCCTCCGAAACCCTCTTCCTTAAGCTTAAAGCTTACGGGTTATGGCAACCCTCCTGTGGTTCAGAGTAAGTCGTTGCAGTGATTAATTACCCTCTCTTCAAAAATTGGACACCGCTTCTATGGTAAACGAGTCCAGCTTCACCTTCCAACACTGGATCCTGATACACTCTTTGCTGCTAGATTAAAGACCTGTCTATTTTCAGCAGCTTCTCCCCCACAGACAAATATGTAGACCACAATCAAATCACCTCTTAACCTCCCTCTGATAAACCAACCAGGCAGAGATGCTTCCCTCGCGCTCCCGGGCCAGACTTACATGCCTCAATTTACCCACACGTTCTGTTTTAAACTTTCTGTGGGGTTTTTTCTTTTTTCTTTTTCCTCTCAACCTTTTTTTAAAAACGTTTTCTGCAGCTGCACACAGCCCCGTGATAAAGGCCTGGGTAACACCACCTCCAAACACTCGCTATTCTTCACGTGTTCCCAGAGACACTTCTTGCCCAAAGGAGTTCATATTTATATTGAAAGAGTGACACGGGTTGAGAGAAAATAAGAATTATTATTCCTGTTGTCTAGATGAAGGAACCGAAGCACAGAGATGAAGTGGTTTGCCTAAGGTCATGTGGAGTTTGAGGAGCTGCCTGTGCCTTTCCAAGCTAATAGTTCGTTAGCAATCAGAGTATCGATAGATGGCAATGAAGGACACGGTTCAGCTCCTGGATCTTGCCTGCTCTGATGATACTCCAGGCAGCTCTCCAGCCTTTAATTGCCCCGACAGCGAGATTTCACCGCATGGGTATGCAACATGAGGCTGCTCATGGGGTTCCCCCGCGCAGGGAAGAAAGGAAAGGCCCCACTGAGCACCCAGACCAAGGCAAAAGGCAGATTTCACAGAATCACAGAATCCCATGGGGTTGGAAGGGACCTCTGGAGATCATCTCCTCCAACCCCCTGCCAAAGCAGGGCCACCCAGAGCAGGTCCCACAGGAACGTGTCCAGGCGGGGTTTGAATGTCTCAGAGAAGGAGACTCCACCACCTCCTTGGGCAGCCTCTGCCAGGGCTCTGCCACCCTCAAAGTCAAGAAGTTCCTCCTCATCTTTAGGTAGAACTTCGTATATGCAAGTTTGTGCCCATTTCCTCTTGTCCTGTCCTTGGGCACCACTGAAAAAAGACCGGCCCCATCCTCCTGACACCCACCCTTGAAGGATTTATAGGTGTTGATCAGATCCCCCCTCAGCCTTCTCTTCTCCAGACTCAAAAGTCCCTCAGCCTCTCCTCATAAGGGAGATGCTCCAGGCCCCTCATCATCTTGGTAGCCCTCTGCTGTCCCCTCTCCAGCAGTTCCCTGTCCTTCTGGAACTGGGGAGCCCAGAACTGGACCCAGTGCTCCAGATGGGGCCTCCCCAGGGCAGAGCAGAGGGGCAGGATGACCTCCCTCCACCTGCTGCTCACACTCTTCCTGATGCCCCTCAGGATGGCAGGATTTCCCACATCCCCAGAGCCAGTTGACAGCTGGAAACACTGGGACCGAGGTCCAACAGCCACCTGAATCCCTGCTCCGAATGGGTTCGCTGCAAATCCCTGCCTGTGCCCTGCCTGATGGCACACCAAAGGCAGGGGCACCTTTGCACACCAGGAGCCTTTGAGAAGCAGGTTCTGATTCCTCCTGCAACCCTATTTTTTTCAGTCCTCCCTGGTTTTCCAAACCTTGTTACGTGGCTTTGGATGGAAAGTCCCCCAAAATCCTCCCGGACCCCCTGTCTCCAACAGAAACGCCTGTGGTTTGGGTTTGCCATCTTCCTGGTGACTCAAGCAAGTTTAAAAAGGGTTGGGTTGGGGCGGTTTTGTTTCATTCCCACCCAACATCTGGCTCCCTCCCCAAAAGCTTCCAGTGGCCACATGCAACCGAGCGGTGTAACAGCCAGCGGAGAGTGCAGCCTCCTCCAGCCAGGTGCGGCATCAGCAGCGCTACGTTCATCTCCTGGCAGGAGACTTTCCGATGGCTTCGGAGATAACCGCATCATGAGCGACGTGGTTTTCTTTTCACGCTGCCAAGTACCCATGGTCAACACGGTTCTGCTCACTTCTTTTGACACAGTCCCACTTTATTCTCCTAAGCCACCGATTAGGCAGTCAAAGGAGATGAAGGGAGATCCCAGGAAGCAGCATCGCTTTGCTTACTCCTCCCTGGCAAGCCGACATGAAGAGATCCCACTTGCTAAACAGTTAAAAAGAAAACGGTCCAGCACAGCACATCAAAACTGCACTTTAATTAACTTTGGATTGTTTTTTTTTTCCTCTCCCCCCTCTCGCCTTTTTTCTTCCTTTCCTTTTTTCTCTCCTGGCATCAAGAACTGAATTGAGATGCAGGTGAATTCATTTTCATAAACTATCAGTTTCCATCAAATCTATCTAATCCATCTCTCTACACAAAATCCCTTAAGCAGAAGATCTCGCTCCCACTCTGCCTTCCACAGCTGTGTAAGCCTCGCAGAGCTAGCAGAAATACCAAGCGTGGGTGGCACTACAAGTTCCCAGCTCTCTCTAGATGTGAATATCACTGAGCTTACACGTCCTCGCCGTTCCATCTAAAACATATGGCTTTAATGTATCACCAGTCACTTCCCATCAAGATCAAAGTTTAAATATATCTGCGGACGAGGATGGGAACAGCAGGTGCTGCTCATGGGTCCGGAGTGAGGGCCCAGACTCAGCAGCGTGAAGAGGCTGAGCTGGGATGGAGAGATGCTCCACAGCTGGAGCACAGCTGCAGGGAGAAGGAAGGGATGGATGGAGGGACTGGTGATGGGGAAAGGGATTGAGCCAGCTCCTGGCTCAAGAACAAGGACTTGCCTTCTCCATCTCTCCACAAACACGGTGCAACACAGTACTGTGTTCAGCTCTAGAGTCCTCAGCACAGGAAGGGCATGGATCTGTTGGAGCGGCACCAGAGGATGCCACAGAGATGCTCCAAGGGCTGGAGACCCTCTGCTACAAGGACAGGCTGAGTTGGAGAGGTTAAACCTGGAGAAGAGAAGGCTCCAGGGAGACCTTAGAGCCCCTTCCAGTCCCTCAAGGGGCTCCAGGAAGGCTGGGGAGGGACTCCTGATCAGGGAGGTGAGCCATGGGACGAGGGGGAGTGGCTTTAAAATAAAAGAGGGGAGATTGAGCTGAGATGTGGGGAAGAACTTCTTTGCTGTGAGGGTGGTGAGAGCCTGGCCCAGGTTGCCCCAAGAAGCTGTGGCTGCCCCATCCCTGGGGGGGTTCAAGGCCAGGTGGGAGGGGGCTTGGAGCAACCTGATCTGGTGGGAGGTGTCCCTGCCCAGGGCAAGGGGGTTGGAACTTCATGATCTTCAAGGTCCCTTCCAACCCAAACCATTCTATGATTCTATGATTCCATGAACACCCCAAAGATGCCTATGACTGGGAGCATCCCAAGCATCATACCAAGCTGACGCAGGCAACATCCCACAGCTCCGCACCCGAGCTAAAAACTCACAACCCGCACCACCGAGCAGGGCAGAAAGTCAACCAGCCCTGCCTCGAATTTACACTGGCTTTTCTACAAACTCCAGTTTGCTCCAGTCCAGCCTCTGCCACCAAAGGACCCGGCTGCCAGACAAGGTGGTGGTAGGATTCGCGCTGGGGAGGGAGGGGAGGAGGGAGAAGGAGTCACGTCAGTTATTAAAGCATCACCCAAATTTATTTATCAGGACCACACACAAAGGTATTGGCTGCAGATTGAATACATTTCATGGCAAGTGTTTCCCAAAGCCGCTGGGAGCTGGAGGGCTCATCAGAGAATCTTAATTGGTTTCCTCTTAAAAAACCCCAAACGCATAAATTAAAGCAAAATAATAAACTCCTGCCTGATTTTCATTATTAATAATATTAACACAGCAAGACAGCGACTGCAAAGCAACTTTCTGCAAATCCTCTCCCCCAGGATGGAGCAGCCAGGAGGGAGGGAAGCGGCAGCACCCTGCACCCCCTCCTGCACCCTGGGGCTGGGGGGGACAAAGAGGGACCCGGGGGCAGGCGGGGAGCCTGACTGCAAGGAGGATGCACGGGGAGGGGCGGGTAAAACTGGGGATGTACAACCTCCATTTTGTTGGTGTTCACAGCTTGCTCCTCCCAGACAGGCCGTCTTTCATCTCCCCCTTCTCCTTTTATTATCTCCTTCCCAGTACAAGCACATACTTGCTCTTGGTAACTTGATTTTTCTCCACTTTGTAGACGGCTCTGCCCTTTCATCACGGCCTCCGGAGGCTCGAGCAAACGTCAGAGCCTCATCCACGGCGACCCTGGAGCGGGCAACGTCAGCAAGGCAAGAACCAGAGCAAGGAGATGATGCTCAGGCTGAGGTTCTGATGCCCATCTCAAACCACAGCCTGACGTGTCTCCCAGGGTGGGGTGAGGAACCTCTGGGGGATCAACCACACTCAACGTAGACAATGGACTTCTCGCACTCAGCCTTCAACTGGAGTCCAGTTTCCCCACTTGAAATGAAGCTTCCCCTGCTCCCCAACGCATTTAAGTTTCCGGTCTACAATCTTACCCAAGTCTCCAGAGAACTAATTCTCCTTTTAAAGAGCTCGGTGCTACTACTTTCTAAGTTACACAGCAAGAATGGGATGGGTGAACTGAGAATGGGAGCCAGTCCAGATCTCTGCCCGTAGAGCAAGATCTAATAAAGAAAACACAAAGCAAAACAGACTTTGCTCCTACTTTTGCCTTTTTTTTCTCTCCCCCAAACTAGATTATTTATATTTTAATTAAAGCGAGCGCTATGTAACTCCGTAAGCGAGCTTGGCTGTGGAGCATTGTCTCAGCTTGGGTTGGAAGACAAACAAGCTCAAATACTCTCCGTGTGGCCCCTCTCCGAGAAACACAGGGATCACGCTCACAATTCATCTTAAACCATCGCAAGATGATGCCCATTAGAGGGGAGAGAGCGAGTGTTAATGAGATGAAGTGCGAGAATGGGGGGGGAAATGAATAAAAGCAACAGCATGAATAGCACATGAGAGGCAAATGAAATAATTACTCCGCTCACCATTGTTACAACAACGTAATAAATTTAATGTAATTCCTAAAGGCCAACCAGTTTTCTTTCTTACTTGCTGTTTCTTTCTTTCTCCCCCTTTTTTTTTAAGTTCCTTTTTACAGTTTCAGAATTATGCTTTAATTAGCATAACATTTAAATTAGCGAATGGAATCTTAATTAGCTGAGGAAATAGACTTTTGTTGGAGTGGTTGCTAAAACAAATAAATCCTCTTCCTCTTTCAAGAGCCATTTGCTTATGGCACATTTAATAGCCTAGTGTACCATAAACAATTTGAGACAAGGATAAGTAATTAAATTAAAAAACATGCCGACAGAAGTACCCTACACTGGCCTTCTCTGAGCTACGAGAGGATAACGCAAACCTTCCTTCAGCAGGGAAAAAAGTGTCCACTCTGGGTCTGTTCCATCATTTTTGCAGGACTGTGGTTGCCCCGTGTCGTGGGTCCAATAGGGGAGCCCCAGGGGCAGTCGATCCCTGACCCAACGCACCCAAGCTCTGGCAAGACCCCAAGGGAAGGGCTGAAGAAAGATCAGACAAAAAGAAAAACCCAGAAACGGCGTTTTCTCTTGTAGAAGGGCCTTGTTGGAGAGGAAGCCCTCAGTGGTGAAGGTCTGGGTGCAGTGGGGAAGAGTGGGACAGGAGCCACAGGTTGCAATACCAAGAAAAACTCCTACCGGGACCTTTCCAGCTGCTTCGTTTGAGGGACAGCAGCTTAGACACAAGAGATCCAGGTCAGGGACCACCTCCTCGGTTTAATCTAGCCCAGCCCCTAGCTTGGTCCCTCTTCTCCCAAGTAGGAAACATCTCCCCCAGCTTTAGCCACCTACAAGCCGGGCATTTAACCTCAGCACTGCTGGAGGGGGACCAGCACCTCAACAAGGCACTCATCTCACCTACCCTGAAAAACTATTCCATGGTGAGAAAAACACCCTCACCGGGAGGCTCTTCTCCCTCCCTCTGGCAAAAGTGCCTCAGATCAGGTAAGTTCAGGTTACAGCACCCATGGTTCACCTTCCCCACACTACAAAATGTGATAAAGTTTTCCCACCCCTAAAAAGGTAGGCTCCTTTGGTGAATATTTAGGTACAAGGCTTGTGAATGGATCAGGCAAGACATGCAATACCCCGCCCACAGACCCCAGCATCCTTTCTGGGGTGGTTCTGGGCATGCTTTGCAGTGGTTCTGAGCATCCTTTGGAGGACACGCTTCAAGGTCCCCACCAGCACAAGCAAGGCACACAGCATGAGTCAGCCTGCACCGGGTACTTCATAAGCTCAAAAATCCAAGGATGCAACAAAAATAATAGTGTTAAATCTCCTGCATCCCCAGCTTTTAAAGACGAGCAGCAATATTCTCAGTCAATAGCGGTGGGAAATAGCAAGACCTAAGGGAGGATATATCCCTATGTCTCCCTCTGCCTTGCAGAGGACTAGAAAACCATCACACCCAAACCACCTTACAGCTAAAGAGCAAAGCCCTGGGTGGCCCTGCACATGGGAACGTCTCTCCCCGACGTCCCTCTCCTCCAACACAACCCCGGCAGCCGAAGACAGAGCGTTTCCAGCAGCAGGGCCGCTCCATCCCGCTCCGGCCAGGCAACTGCAGAGAGCAATAAAAGTTTAATGGCTCCCAGCGGGTCGATTCAGAAAGAATGAAAACGCTATAAATCCAGCATAGTGCTTATGTGGAGCTTAAAAACAAACTGCTCCAATCACACTTAGCGAAGTCGTCCAGTCTTCACAGAAGACGGGGATGAAAAGGAAAGATTTAACCTTAGCCATGCCTTGGGCAGCATTCAGGTTGGGCAGAAAAAAAATAGAGTTTGGGCTCACTGGGAAGATTTTCTTGGCTTTGCTTTTATTTAGTGCGATGTAAAGCTGTGTATGTGCATCCCTCACACTCAGAGGCGTCACCAGGACTCACCAAGGCAGTACGTTGCGTGAAAGATGGAAAATCACAAAATCACAGAATTATGAGGGGTTGGAAGGGACTTCCCCCCTGCCAAAACAGGTCCACCCAGAGCAGGTCCCACAGGAACGTGTCCAGGGGGGTTTGGATGTCGCCAGAGAAGGAGACTCCACCACCTCCCTGGGCAGCCTCTGCCAGGGCTCTGCCACCCTCATAGGAAAGAAGTTCCTCCTCATGTTTAGGTGGAATTTCTTATGTTTGAGTTTGTGCCCCTTTCCTCTTGTCCTGTCCCTGGGCACCACTGAAAAAAGACCGGCCCCATCCTCCTGACACCCACCCTTGAAGTATTTATAAGCATTGATCAGATCCCCCTCAGTCTTCTCTTCTCCAGACTAATAAGACCCAAGTCCCTCAGCCTCTCCTCATAAGAGAGATGCTCCAGGCCCCTCATCATCTTTGTGGTTCTCTGCTGTCCCCTCTCCAGCAGTTCCCTGTCCTTCTGGAACTGGGGAGCCCAGAACTGGAAATTGCCAGGGATCGGGTAAAAAACACATCTCCTCGCTTCCCAGGCAAATTAGCCGTGCCGAGTAGCCCCTATATTAAAAGCTTTACTACATTAACGCTTCCCCATGCAATCCTACTCCATACCCACTGCCTCATTTCTCCTCTCGGAGCGTTATAATAGCCAAGGATTTTCAGCCACAGCCTCTTTCAAGGAAGATGCTCTATTACAGGTCTAACTCATTCCCGGACGCCGCTCTCTCTTCTCCATCTTATCTCTCTTTTTTCCCCGCTTCACTACACAGCTGCGGACTATGGTGCCAGCTTCTTGGGAGGAAGGAAAAAAGCAAAACTCCTTTCTGTAATGGTCATCTCTCACAGCAAAAATGCCTTGAGAGCCGCGCCTCGCCAAGCGAGGCAAAGGTGCACCACAGACCTATCCATCTTGGTGGCCGCTTGCTCTTTTGTGCTAATAAAGCAAGGGATGTAGATGGTTACAAATAACAATTAGCCCCGGCTCTCCGGAGGGGGGAAAAAAAGTCAAGTGGCAGAGAAAAGCCAAAAATCAGCATTTTTCCACCCACATTCTCCCTCCCCGGCAGCAGTGGCAGTGCCATCTCCTGGGTTCACAAGTTATTTCTCACTCCTTAGCAAGCGGCTCTGTCCTCAGCAGAAAGAGGTGGCAAAGGGAGGCCAAGAAGAGCAGCCTTTCACAAGTACATTGACATGTTTTTCACCCGACCTCAATGGCAGAGTGGCTGCAGATCCTCCAGAAGGCTTGGAAAACCCATCGCCCTGGGCTGTACCACCTGCTACCCATCCCGAGCCCATCGAATCCTTCGCCACGAGTGAATTATCCAGGGAATTCAGACTTTTTCCCATGTGGTCACAACCTAAACTCCATTTTCCCTTTCCTAAGCATCCAACATCAGCATTCAGAGGAGAGTCTGGCCAAACCATCCCACACTGCCTGCTCCCACAAAATATTTGCTCTACCTGCAAGTGAAGGGTTGATGAGATAATTCAAGTGATTTTTGTTTCTAATCTCCGGGAAGGTATCTTAAATATAAAGAGGGTCCTTTGGTACTGCTGGGATAAGAACACTCAGACTAAGGTCACACTATCATCCAGCATCCACAGCTTTCCTTTGGGGACCCCCTCTTTGTGTCCTCTGGGATGCTCTTTGGGGACCCTAGGACCCACAGGCCAATAATACTTCATTTTTAATAAAAACCCCTATTTAATATTTTGACCCACCTCTTCTAAAGCCCAGAAAGCTCTTGAGACATCGTGCACATCACCGCAACATTGCACCGCGTGAACATCCCTCTGCCAGACAGCAGCACTCTTGCCCCAGAGATTAATGGTTCATACGGCATTAATTACCAAAATTGTGTCTACATTGCAGTCACAGAAGCTGAGCTGGCTTAAAACAAGCCATGCCCTCATCCCAAATAATGCTTTTCATAGATATATACACAAAAGTACCCAACAAAACCAAACAACCAACCAGAAAAAGATACTCCCTTCTGGCAAGATACCAAATGGTGGCCAAATTCCATACTGTGACCACCAAACATTTCTCCTTAGGATACTCCCAGCCCTCCCCTGCTTTGCTGGGGGCAAGGGATGCTCAGGACACAACACGATGGGATGCAGAAACCAGCCAGGATGCTGCCACGGAGCAAAACCCTGCCCAACACCTTCACTCCTGTCACGACATCTAACCAGTTGGGTTATTTATTTAATTTTTTAATTACGTTTCAGCCCCCTGGAACCCAGACACCCCCCCAAAAAAAGCCCAGCTTCATCCTCTAAGCCATTACTTCAGCAATATTTATAGCTTTCCAAGAACAAACAAACCTATCACGCCAAAGCCTGCGTGTTAATGGCACAGCCTCGGGATAGATGACTTTGGGGAAATCACTGCGGCAAGCGCTGAATGATGATGGATGGTGGAGGAAAGAGGGGGGGAAAAGGAGAGGGGAAAAAAAACCCAGCCGTCTGCAGAAACAGGGGGACAATTTACCAACTTGAGCAGAGTCACACCTCTTTGCTCCAGTGACAAATTTGCTCCATTAGGCCTATAAACCACACTTTGCCATCACTGCACTGCAAAGTACGAGCCCGCACTCAGTAATGGGCCTCTCAAGGCAAACGCCTGCACAAAAACACTCTCCAAAACGCCTAATAACTATTTTTTTTCCCCCCACTGCATGTAAAAACCACGCGACTGTAGTCAAACCTGAACTCACACCTTTGGGTTTCCTCCAGGAATAAAAAGCCCCATAAAAACATCTCCCTCTGGCCACATTCCTGGGCTGCACCAACGCTCCTGGGCTTCCCACCCCGCAGCACAGCCCCTCGCTGCTCAACACAGGGTGTTTTCTTGACTAAACTGCATTTATTTCATGAAAAGCAAAGGGCTGGCACGGAGTGGACAGGAGCTGGGGCTCCTCTCCTTCTCAGACAAGCGATTTCTCCCCTCGTGCCTCATTTCCCCCAGCTGCAGCCCCAGGATGCTGACCCCGCAGGCGAGGGGTGAGGATTAACACGCCTTGAGATCCACGGATGGGAAGGTGCTGCAAGGTAAGGGAAAGCGCGATTCCCTCGGCCACAAACTCTGACGTCCTCTCTTGATCCTCGGCCGCAACGGGAGCGCTACCTCGGGATCTCACCCCGCGTTATTAAAGCGCTCCAGATGGTTTTGATGGGGAAGAGACATTCATTGCGATACCCCAGACGCCGAGCTGACATCTCAGCGACCGCGGGAACATCACAGAGAAAATCAGTTCCCCACCAGAGTGTTTGTGCAGCAAGGGGGAACTCGTGAACTGAAGCAGAAAATCCTCCGCGACTGCTCTAGACTAATAATTGCCCAAACGCCGGGTGGTAGCCAAAAAAAAAAAAAAAATTACCACTACTCAACAAAGCGATGCCTGGCTTTGAAACCCTCCCTGCTCCGAGCCACGGGACGCGGTGTCCAGCAACAAATTAAATGCCAACGGAGCCGTCTCGCTCAGCCCAGGCACCCCACGGGTAAACGAGATGAGCTCGCTCCGGCTCTCCGGAGCCTGCTCCTCTCCGGTCCCCTCCTGCGCATCCATCCGCATCACCTCTCCTCCCCTCCCTACCACCTTTTCCTTCCTCCTGGCTTGTGATTCTCCCCCTTTCCCACCGGCTCTGCCTCCCTCTCCTTCGCTGGGACGGAGGCCGGGTGTGCATGGGGGTTATTTACAGGCTTCTCCCCGCATCAGCACAACGGAGGGATGGGAGCCAGCCGGAGCCTCCCTCGGACGAGAAAAAACCACGCAGCTGGGCAGAAAAAGCACAACTCGCAGCCTCTAAGGATGGTCCTGAACCCCGAGCCGAGGCTGGATGCTGGGAAGCATACTGCATCCCAGCGCACGGCCCGAGTTGAGGCAAAGCAGGCTGCCCCCGGGGCGGTCACAGCCGCCTAACCTTCAATCACGGCCAGGCAGCGGGCGGAATCAAGAAAGAGATTTTTAAAGAGCAATATAATCTCGTGTTATTACCATACAGAGCGGCGCGCGGAGAGGCTCGGCACAGCGGGGGAGTTAGGAGGAGTCTGGGCTGACTCTGCAAAGCACGGGGCTTTTGGAACCCCCTCGGCGGAGCATCCCTCCGTGGGGCTGCCTGTGCCCTCGCCCACCACCCACCCCTCGCCAAGGCAAGGAAGGGTTTTCCATAGGTGAAGGTAATGAGGCAGACCAGCCGCTGATGCTCCTTGGCAAAACGCTGCCAGCACTTTTTATACCACTGGAGAGCCTTACCCCAGATGTTAATTATCATTCCGGTTTCTGGGCAGGCTGGATGACTTTGGTTTTCCCCTCCTCCTCTTCCGCACGCTGGACCGTCTCCCCGTCCGCATCAGCGAGGCTGGAGCTGGTCCCTCCTGCCAGCTCCTGCCAGCACAGATGATGGCACAAACCCCACAAAGAGAGAAAAAATAACCGGGACCAAACGACTTGGCAGTGTGGTGCCAGAGCCACGTTCTCCCTCTCTCTTTCATGTGGGAGATGAACAAGGACTTCTTCTGTGGGACAGGTAGATGCTTCCCTAGCAAAGAAACCCTGGCTGGAGGGCTGCAGATGGAGCAGGGAGGCAAAAACCCCACCTGAAAAGGCATCTAAGAGTTAGAAGGCACTATTTGGGTTAAATGCAGCCCATCTTCAGGCGAGAGCTTCTGTCTGAGCCAAGCTCTCCCAAGGTGTCCACCTGCTGTGAAACCTTCTCAGCCACTTGGTTTTTTGGCCGCAAGAAATGATGCTAACTCGTGATGCTGTCCCAACTACAGTAACACAAGTCACGACACTTCTGGAAAATTTTTGCCCTCATTCCCATGAGACACTCCCCTCTTTGAGAAGACCTGGGGCTTGGAGTACTCCACGCTCAAACCTGCAGCTCTGAACACTACAGTCCCCTGGGGAGAGGGACCATCCCACCACCTGGCAGTCAGGTATCCAGCATCAAGGAGGCCAACCCCTCATTTTTGGGGTCCTCTGCCTTCCACAGCAGCCCAAATGAAGACTAATGATGATGGTCCCACCCCTCCACAGCACACAAGAGCATCTCCTCCTTTGAAGGGCAACGGTATGAAGATGCAGACGTGAAAGGGCAACACCATTTAAAATTCGGCTTCCTCTGCAAGTCAAGCCCACGTCTGACCCAGTGGCGAGAGAACAGCTCAACTGCTGATAAGGAAAACAGCAAACCAGGCAAATTTAGTTAGACTGGATTATGGGAGACCAGCGCTCCCCAGGTTCTCCATAGAAGAAGTATAGTCAGGAGTCTGTGGTGAGCTGTTCCGATGAGAGGCAATAATTGAATTTGTTTTCATTTAATTTGAAGGGCCTTTAATTAAAAGCCAAGCCTGTGTGTGCAGAGAGATAAAGCTGAGCACGTGGAGACTGGGGGTAATTTGGGTGCTGAATGCAATAATTAATTGTAAACGTGGAGGTCAGGAGATGGGCTCTATCTCCCTGCAATCAGCACGCCGCGCTGGCCAGCCGAACGGAATGGGCTCGCGAGCGCCGGAAACGCTTAAGTGATTTTTGAAGCCTTAATAGCAATTATAGAGCAGCGTGGAGGTTAATTTGCAGAGTTCATTAATCAGAGAAATAAACATGTCAGCGATCGCCACGGAGAGGGGAATCGGGGGAGCCTGCCTCTGAGATGGAGAAGGCCGACCTCGGCACCGATGCTAACCGGGGAACCGGTGACAGCGGCTCACGTCCTCAGCCCGGGGCGAACCCTGGCTTTTCACACCCACACGCTCGCTGTAAAACCCTCGGCCACTCGCCCTGGGGCTCCTGCTAGCCAGAGCTATGTCTCCCCCAGCTCCACAAGGTGTTAACTGGATAACAAGACCCCATCACTCTCCAGCCGGTAACTCCGGTCCTCTCTATCCTTGTATCCCCCTGCAATCTCAGTTTCTCACAGATTATTGTATTATTATTATGGAGAAGCTTCTCTGCTTCTCAATAATCCCGGTCACCAGCTCTGAAGTTACAACTATCACCCTCAAATTGAGAACTCGCCCCACAGCTGGTAACGTGGGTGTCCAAAAGCCCAATTCTCCCAGGAGCATCTCCTCCCCGAAGCTCGAAAGAAAGACATGGAGCTTTAACACTGCACCTTCAGTGAGAAGATACGCAAGGACATAGAGCGTCTCTTAAGGGACAACACTTAGAGATAAAGAAAATAGCTTGGTGTTAGTGAAGTCGATGGATATGGGGCTTCCTGGCCATGCATTGTGGTGAAGACATCTCAGGAACGAGGTGAGGAGAGCCCCAACCCGCAGCAGGACAGAAAGGGGCCAGGAGCAAGGGCCATCGCTGCTGCTTCATCCGGCTCGGACAAAAATGGAGTTTTGCAGTGGGAAGAAAAACACTACAAGGAGCCAAGGGGGGTGGCATCACCCCACACTGACCAGTGAGGGAAAGGGGTGGCAAGAGAGCTTCGGCAGAAGCCTGTTAGGAAAGGAGAGCGCTTGAAAGACGAGGCTGGAGACCTCCAAAAGCTCCCTGGGCTCTGCTGACTGTCCCTTCCCTTTCAGCCTAAGGAGAGGTGACAGAACAGGGTGAGGCTTTAGGGAGATGCAGAGACGCCCCACGCTCTCGGGAGAGGTTTCTGGAGGAGCTGGGTGGCACCTTCCCCGGGTTGATGGCTCCTCCCGTACCTGCTGCTGGGGGACCAGTGGGAAGGGAGCCGCAGAGGACGCACACACACATGGAAAGGCGTTGAAGGCAGTGGAGCACTAAGAGCTTTTTCTCGGGCTGGTAATTGCTCCCTGGAGAAAGGCTGTGCATTGCACTGATTTTTATATTTATTTTTTTTCCCCTCCTTCCTTCCCCACAGTCTATTTCAGGAACTGGTTTCTGTCGCTTCTTTTAAAAAGCCATGGTTGTACTTGCACAGGAGACTTGTGCTTCCAGGAGAATGGGCAGAAAGAGTCCAAACCCAGCACAGACAGGTCTTGTCTTGCTGCTGATCTTCTTTTTGTCCTAGTTCAATTAACAGTAGCCAATTAGCCCAGAAACTGCCTTGGCTCTTGTGCCACTTCAGGCACTGTTATCCCTGAGACCTCCACCCGGGAAACGAGTTTTACGAACCTCAACACACTTCAGGGATTTGTTTTTATAGGAGGCAGCTGCGTCCTTCAAAACATTGAAGAGCATCTCTGACACCCTGCAAGGAAAGGTGCCAAACACAGCACCTGGGGCAGAATAATCCCACATCCCGCAACAGGCTGAGACAGGATTAGCCGAGCAAGAGAGATGCTGGAAAGGACTTGGAAGGACCTCAGGTTGAAAAAGACGAGCCACCGCTATGAAAAAGACAAAGACGATGGGGCAGGAGACCCAAGGAAGCCACCATTCCCCTCCAAACAGCACCAGAGAGGAATCAATAACTGACACACACATACACACACACACACGTGTCACTGTGACCGCCGGTGTCTCCTGCCCTTCCCACACCCTCTCAACAGGAGTCCTGTAACGTCACCGACGGGCAACTCAATGCATCTCCTCCGCACCCAGCTCCTCCTCTCCCCCGCCTCCACCAACTCCAAGTCTGGGGACTCGGCCAGGATCAGCGTTAACTTTTCTGCCTGCTAGAACTGTGCTTAATTAAACATTTTAATTAAAATCTACAAGAGTGATTGCCCCTGTCATCCTCTGAAGGGAAGGCTAATAAAGTCCCTTTTATCCAGTCCAATGAGCGGCCCAAGGACGTGCTGCTGGGCAGCAGCCGTGGGTGGCAGGAGAAAAATCTCTGTAAGGAACCAGGTCCTTACCTGCACCCAAGCAGCAAAAGCCAGAGCCTGGCATGGACACAAAACCCAGACACCTGAAAGCTTGGACATGGAGACAAGAGGATGCAAATCACCCAGCCTGGTGGCATCACTCCCTGGATCTCATTTCTTCAACAGACGTAGACCTCAGACAGAATCACAGAATCCTCCAGAGATCATCCAGTCCAACCCCCTGCCAGAGGAGGTCCACCCAGAGCAGGATGATGACCTCCCTCCACCTGCTGGTCACACTCTTCCTGATGCCCCCCAGGATGCCATTGGCCTTGGCTCATGGGCATCCTCTTGTCCACCAGGACTCCCAGGTCTTTTTTCTCAGAGCTGCTCTCCAGCAGGTCACCTCCAACCTGTCCTGGTGCAGGGGGTTATTCCTCCCCAGGTGCAGCACCCTGCACTTGCCCTTGTTGAATTTCATCAGGTTCCTCTCTGCCCAACTCTCCAGCCTGTCCAGGTCTCTCCGGATGGCGGCACAGCCTTCTGGTGTATCAGCCACACCACTGGAAAGACCTTCAAGAACCTGCATTCCCACCCCAAGAAACCTCTGCAGGCGTCAGGGTGGGTGGTAGACACCAAGCCCACCTCGCACCAGCTCCATCCATCCTCCCTTTTTCCTCCGCATCCCATTTTCCCCTCTGCACCCTCCCGCTCCCCGTCCAAGCGCCAGAGGGGCTGCGCCAGCACAGAGCATCCTCTCAGCGCTCACCCTGATTGCAAGCGAAGTGTTTGAGCAGGGTTTCAAAAGTTTTCTCCCCCGGCGCCCGTCAAGAACAAACAAAGTATTTGTTGTCAGCGGAGTAAAAAATTCATCAAAATAAAATGAAATAAATAAAATGGGGAGCCGAAATGCACACATCTACATTTGAGTAAAGCAGGGGGAGAACACACTCGGAAACTTTTTTGATCAGAGCACAGAGCCTAAAATCCTGACAGAGAAAAT
>QJSC01004509.1:523522-573638 GCA_003697955.1 Calidris pygmaea | reverse complement strand
ACCCTCCCAGAGCCCCCCCTCTCCCCTCCAAAGGGGCTTTACAGACCCAGAGCACCAATCTCCCCCCCCCCAGCATCACCCCGCTGCCGGGGGGTACCACCTCCTGGCTGTGCCTCAGCCAGCACCCAACCCCGGCTCCCAGAGGTGAAAAAAAGCAGCCAGGGCAGAAAAAGCTGCAGCTCTGAAACCCTCCTGCTGCACTCTTTATCCGGGAAGATTATGAGGTTTACTGCTGCTTCTCCATTATCCTAAATAAAGCAGCCTTTCAAAATTGCTTCAGACATATTAGATCATGTACTTTTTACACTTCCAGAGACACTGGTTATAATATCTTTTTAACAACACTGAGCAGAATCTATTTTCTTCTTCCACTGAGCTGAAAAATACTGTTTTCTCAAGGAAGAAGAAAAAGGAGGAGGGAAAAAAAAGCTATTGATTTTGTTTAGGGTCAGAATAAAATATCATTGGAGTGGGTGTTGAAATCCTCAGCCACAAATTATTTCCAAAGTGACAGTTTGGGCTGTGAAGATTTTTCTTGTGAAATAAAACAAAACAAATGAAACATTGTGTTCTTCTTCTCTAGGTATACGTTTGAGGTTTCCACCGGCTCCAGCTGGTTCCTGCTGGGTATATTTAGCGTTTCCATCTATTCCTTTCCCGTTCCCATCCCTGCTGGGGTTGACGCACGGCCAGGATCAAACCCCACTGCCCAGCCGGAGTCGCACCGCGCCGTGGGGCAAAGAGAAATGCTGCGGGTGGGATCTGGGGGCACAAATCTCCAAAACACAAGTATCATAGAAATTGCCCCCTCTGATGATGCCCGAGGGATGCCCTTGGTCTCACGCTGCCCCCCTGCCGTGCAGAAGAAGGGGTGGTACCCAACACACCAAGATGCAGCATCCCTCCAGCCAGGATGTGCATCTCTCACGCTGCTTTTAAAAGCAAAATACCCTTTTTTTTTTTTTTTTTTTGGACCCCCTTAACCCTGCAGCTCTCCACTAGGTTTCACTTCTCCAAAGAGTTCAGAAAATTAACTCCTATTTATATGCACAATCCACTTCCCTCTAATCTAGCCACCTATCTCCGCTCTTCTGCTGGTACAAGAGATGAGTACTGGCTTTAAATACAATAATTTCTTTATAAATAAAGAACAGGCAACACTTTTGAAAGGGAAACCAGATGTCTACCTCCCTCTTCTGTGCTTTCTGCTCCTCAGCATTGTGTGCAGGAGATAGAAATGTGCCACGAGAACGATGAGAGCCGCAGGTCCCTGCCTTCCTCCCTGGGTTTTATTTTATTTATTTAGATTTATGCAAATGCCAAAAGAGGTCACCTACCCATATGCTCTCAACGCCCTTGACGTAACTTTAAAAATGCATCATAAAAATGTCCTGGGCACCGCAGTATAATTCAGTATCACACACCACCAGGAAGGCAGGGAACAGAAAAGCCAAATTTCCTCCCCTTCTGCCAACAGTTCCTCTCCCTCCACACACGTTTTAGCTCCATCAGCTCTTTCCCTTTCCCACCACCTTCTCTTCAAGAAAGCCACAGCCTTTTTTTCCCCCCCGCCACATCTGCTGCTCCTTTCAACATCTGTCCCCCACCACTCACTCCATGCCCCCTATCTGCAGCACAGCACCATCCAGGAGCTGCTCCTGCCACGATCTGTCCCCAGAGGGACTGGCCAAACCCTGCCATTGGATTGGGCCCCCGTGTTCTTCTCCATGGTGGGATTGGAAACCTCTTGATTTCATCTGGTAGAAATAACACAAGTGCTGCAAAAGCATCCAAAAAATCTACCTCAAAGCCTGTCCTTACGGGACTTTTCACGTGCCACCATGTTCAAAGGGGGTCAAGGGATCACAGAATGATATGGGGTCGGAAGGGACCTCCAGAGATCATCTAGTCCAACCCCCCTGCCAAAGCAGGGCCACCCAGGGCAGGTCCCACAGGAATGTGTCCAGGTGGGGTTTGAATGTCTCCAGAGAAGGAGATTCCACCACCTCCCTGGGCAGCCTCTGCCAGGGCTCTGCCACCCTCAAAGTCAACAAGTTCCTCCTCATGTTTAGGTGGAACTTCCTACATTAAAGCTTGTGCCCATTTCCTCTTGTCGTATCCCTGGGCACCACTGAAAAAAGACTGGCCCCATCCTCCTGATACCCACCCTTCAAGTATTTAGAGGTGTTGATCAGATCCCCCCTCAGCCTTCTCTTCTCCAGACTAAAAAAAACCCAAGTCCCTCAGCCTCTCCTCATCAGAGAGATGCTCCAGGCCCCTCATCATCTCCATAGTCCTCTGCTGTCCCCTCCCCAGCAGTTCCCTGTCCTTCTGGAACTGGGGGGCCCCAGAACTGGACACAGGGTCTCCAAGTACACAAAGGGGATGGTCTGGACCATGCTCCTACTCGGGACACTGCACCCACCAACATGATCACACCTGAGCCACCAGCCAACCCAACACCCAGCAGCATTTTGGGCAGGAAAGCCCTGCCCATGATTCAAGCCACCACGAGGATGTGAATTTTTAACTCTTGAACCTCCTGGAGCTCAACCTTCAACCAAGAGCAGAGCTCCCCGCTGCCGGCGCCTGCCTTCAAGATGCCACAGGATTTCTCCGCAGCAACTCTTCACGCTTCCCGGCCACCGCTCCCTTGGGAACGAGCGCGAAGAGCGAACTAATGAGTCTATTAGACTTAATTAAGCTAATGTGAAATTATTTACTTAATCTGGGAAGATCTTATGATGGCGAGAAATCCCCACGGAAAAAAACCATCCAGCTGCCTCGCACGGTCTAAGGAAAAGCTCGCAAGCAACCAGTTGCCGAGATGCTCGACTGCACGGCAGCATGGATGGCATGGACCAGGGGGGCTTTGGACCACGCCACTGGCTCGAGGCACCTGGCTGCTGCTCCGGTGCATGCCCACATCGCCAGGAAAACCAGCCAAGAAGCCCCAGCCATGTTTCACCTTCTTTTTCCAAACGTACATCTATCCCTGGGCCCCGTTTCGCCTTTATTTTCCAAATGCACATCTCTTCCCCAGCCAGCAAATCCATCCAAGTCTGGCACCCCGGTAGGAAAAGTTTTTCAGGAGGGGTTTGGTCCCTCTCTCTCCCAGGGGTGGTGAGCATCCCTCCTCCCCCAGCACCACATCCCAGCAGGAAGAGCGACGGAGCAAAGGCCGCAGAGAGGAAAGGGGATTTTTTTTTTTTCTTCCCCCTTAATGTAAAAAAGCTTAATGCTTGCTTTGAATGCTTAATACGACTGAGTTCTTTTCACCACTTATTTTGTTTTGTCATGCACTACATACAATTACACATCTCTAATCCGCAAATCCTCCCCCGACACCAGAACACGTGCCAAGCCTTTTTCACTTTCCGCAGCCGCCGCATTAAAGGCCTTTGGAGATTAGCTCACATCACGGAGCAGCGGGACGGGATGCCCTTGCATCCCCCAAAGTCCACGGTGCTCCAGACCTGGGTGCCCCATCCATCCCCAAGGACCAGCACTCGCAATGGAGATGCCCCATCTCTTTCCCAGAGTAGAGGAGAGGGGCTCCAGCTCCAGCACGGCTGGGATTAAGTCCTGGAAGAGAAACATCCCTCCCATCTCGGCTGCGAGGAGCTCAGCTCAGCATCTCTCCGAAGGAAATCACATTTCGCGAATCTCCCACAGTGAATCAACTCACCAGTCAGATATTAGCTCAGCAAAAAAAAAAAAAAAAAACCTGGCAGGCAAATGATCTAATTAATAATCAGCACTATCAGGAGTTTCCGCTCCTCTCAGGCAGCCAAACAGGCAAGAGCTTCTCTGCAAATGGAAAAGCAGGACTACTCGGGAACGAGATGTAATTATTGCCCCAAGGTCGGACAGTGGCAGAGCCAGCAATCAGCGCCCCGCTCACAAGCCACCTCCTCTGGACTCCGAAGCCTTGGTGGCCCCTTGTGACAGTGGCTCCCCCAGGGACAGCAGAGCTGGCTCACGCCTCGGTTTTCCACCCACAAGGAGTTTCCACCAAATGCAGGGGAAGCGGAGCTAAAGGCTACCCATCACTTGAGGCTCTGCCTCATCCAAGCTCTGGAGGGGACCGAGGTCCTCCTGGCCACCCCAGCACCCCACGGCTGCTTTCCCTGTGGGAAAGGGGGCCACCAAGAGCATTTCATACAGAATATAAACAACCAGGGAAGGTACAAGCAAGAGCAAGAATTTCCCTCCACGCAAAAAGCTTCGCCGCAGCCTCGGAGCTTCTCCCGACCCTGCTCAGGAAAAGGAGGAGGAAATAAGAGAGACATCAATTTCCAGAGCTCAGCGCCAAAATCCGGCCTTCGCCTTTGAAAGCGTAATTTATTCAAGCTGCTTTATTATTGCAGAGCCCAGCGTAGATGGGGGATTATGGAGAGGTCACAGCTGGAGCAATAACAATAATAATAAAAAATAGTTAAGTCGGGAGAGTATCTTGTGCGCGTTCCCAGCGCATGAGGGAGATGCCTTTTTTCTTTTTTTCCAGCCAAGGTGTTTTAAAGCCAATGAAGAAGAACATCCCGCCACCAACTTAAAGCAAAAGTGGCATCAAAGGAACCTTTGGGGGAACGACGGGGATGGGGGCTTCACACCCCCTCTGTTTGTGAACCCAATTAGGCATATGTTGAGGAAAAGGGTGTATGTATATTAGATTTTAATTAAGCAGTGTTAATTATAATCTATGAGATGTGCTTACTGCTTATCTGATAATTATGAGAAAGCCAATTTGGCTGCTGGCTTGTGACTAATTAAGTGGAATTAGTAATGATAATTATAGATTTAATTTTTGTTTGCCTTTATTGGCGATGGGGGGGAAAGCGGCTTCGAGGGCTGGGTGGGGAAGGGACAGGAAAAGCCACGGGAAAAGGTCATCGCGCCAGGGATTTGGCCCAAAGAATGAGGACTCGCCTAGAATTTCCCGGCAAAAGTGGATTTTTGGCGGAAAAAAAACCAATTTGGAGATAAAAAAGAAAGCTTCGTGGCAAGTGCTGGATGTGAACAAACTTTGGCTAAAACTTCTGTTTCGTGGAGAGATTGAGCTGGGGTCTTGCCAGCCCATTGCGCGGGCTGCCGGAGTCTTCAAAAAAACTTTGAAAACTTGGGCAAATCAGGGAATTTGGCTTTTCCAGCCCAAAACGGGAAATTCCCCGGGGATCTCTCCCCTTCCTCCCACACCTGACACAACCCCAGCTCCCGCTCACAACCTGCCAGCAAGAAAAAGGCAATTTTTGAATGCTTCTGACTTATTTTTTTTTCCCCAGTGTAATCAAGAGGCTGTAAAAGAAACACCAAATACTGCAAAAACTGCCCAAGCCCTGGGAATGGGACTTGCATATTTTATAACGTGCCCACAGGTTGCCACCACTGCCATCTCCTTGAACTTTGCATCTTCCTCCCCACTTCGAGTATGCTCCATGGCCACCAGCTGCCGAAACTTTATAGGACAGCAAAGCTTTTGTAAGAGGCAAAGGATAAAAACACAAGGAAAGGGAGTGGGGGGAAAAAAAAAATAATAAATATATTGCAGCTGGATTTTTAAAAGGCCCAGATAAACTCGCAGCTGCACGACACCACGTGGAGCCGTGCAAGCTAAGCTAATGATAATTAAACCTCCTGCTGCAGGGGTGAACAGCAATTTCTCGCTAGGCCTGATGCCTGGGATGAGAGTTATCCCGGGAAAAGCCTCGGCAGCGATGCAGGGCCGGAGGGTCAGACACCACAGAGCCGCTCCCTACCCTTCCCAGGCAAAACCCAGGCGAGCGGCTGGATGCTCTTGCCCAAAAAAACGCATTTCTGAGCTTTGAGCTAAATAATAGATGATGATCTCAGAGCTAAATCACAGGCAGCAGCATGAGGAGCGGGGGGGGAGGCAACAGACCTCATCTAAAAGACCCCAGAGCACAAGGGGGGTGTCCCCGCCACGGGACCCCCAGGTCGGGGCAGGGCTCAGCTCCGGGGAAGGCACCCGATTTGGCTGCAAAGTTGCTTTTTGCACCCAAAGCTTGCCGGGAAACAGCCTCGGGAAGCGGCGGCGGGGTCAAAGAGCTCCTTGGGAGAGGACGGGAGGGAGGTGACGCTGCTGCTTTCTGCCGGAGGACACACACGTCTGAGCCAAAACTCCAGTTCTGGCCACTCGTGAGAATTAAAGGTTATTTGCCAGGCAAATCTGCTGCACCGAGCTCCGCGGCGGCTGGTTGGTAGGAGCAGCACAAGAGATTAAATGACAGCAAAGTCACGATTCCCTTTTTTTTTTTTTTCATTTCAGCAGCGACACGAAAATAGGCCCGGTTATGAAAGGAAGAACTCCCCGTGAGTCACGCAGTTTTCACACACACAAAAAAATAACCTGCATCAGTCCCAAGTGACCAAAACATGGACAAAATGTGACTTCGTTCCTAATGATGCTCGGGGTTTGTGTGGCCACACGGCCCCCTATAAACTCCCTCCACCATTTCCACCTGGAGCAGCGCATGAGGATCCATCGTAACAGAGCATCACATTCAAGTGCATCTGCTGAATCATTCATTAAGGCTCCTGCACTTAATTGCTCCGCAATACGTTTAATACCTTCGCCTCCTGTCCTAAAGAGCTGTGGGATTCCCCGGGGAGGAGAGCGCAGACGGCTTCGGCTCTGACCCCACGCTCAGCTCCGCAAGGGAATCACTCATTTGGATTTCCCTGACGAGCACCGAGATAAGAGAGGTCAGTGTCCGGCCCCAGAGAGGTAAATGAACAGTTTAGAGATGACCCAGCTCCACGCCGGGATCTCTCGTTGAACATTTCTACCCGTGGCTGGCAAAGGATGAATTGCTGGGTGCTTTTCCTACCCCTCTGAAAAGAGGAGAAATGGGGTTTTAAGAGAATAATGCTTCATAATACTAGACATGCTGTTGGATAAGAAAAAGACAAGGCAGAAGCCAGGAGCTGGTAAAAGCTACAGCTTGTAATTTCATTGCACCTTCTCCACTCAATAAATGGGTTTCAGTCAGAGCATCTCTTCCATCCAACCCAAAAAGGACCTGAAGGGTAAGTTGATTGCATTGATCGTGCATGCATTTTCCCGGCAGGGAAAGTGGCCCAGTCCCTGGCTGCTCCCGTCCAAAGTACTCCACTTAGTTATTACGGGAACATCGCCAGAGACTCCAGGGCCAGGGAGCGGGACGCTACAGGGAATTCATTGCTCTCTGAGAGCTGGGAACATTAAGGGAGAGAAGGTGGGGGGACGGCAGAGCTCAGCCTTCTCCCCAGCAGAGCTTAATCACTCCCGCTACGAGTTTGGGCGGCCTCGTGGGATCATTCTCACCGGGCTGTCGTTAAACCTCGGGAGAACGGCACGCAGGGAGGGTGGCAGGGATCTGCTGAGACAAACTGCCCTCGGGCAACTCCTGCCCGCTCCCAGCCCCTTAGATACGCACCCTCCTCTTCCTCCCCAAGCCAGAAACTCCCTCTCCATCCTCCCTACATCCAGCTGTGACAACGTTCAGGCATCCAGCCCCCGAGCCAAACCACCTCTCAGGCTCCCCAACAACGCAGAGTCTCCTGATGTGCCCATCCCTAAAACCCCGCCCCGAGGGGTGAGGGAAGAGTGTAAATCCCTGCGGGAAGCACAGTTGGATTTGGTAGGAAACACAAAAAAACCCCTCTCGGTAGGACCAGCGCTGCCACGGGGACGCGCCGGCCGGACGGGGACACTGCTGCCACCGCCTCCCTGTGACCGGCCACAGCACGGGGCTGGCTGCCAAAAAACGACGGGTCCCAGCCCAAATTCAACATCGAACCCCAAATCGGGAGGAAAAAAAGGCTGAGCACAAGGTCTGTGGCCCTTCACCTTCAGCCACCTGCTTGTCCCCCAGGCCGGGGAGGGAAGGGGGCATCCCAGAGCAGCTCCAGAGGCAGCAATGACAGGCAGGAGACAGGGCAGGTCGGCAGCCTCACAAGGGAGAGACGGGGTTGGGGTACCTGGCTTTGCTAATTAACCCCCGAGGAAATAATCACCTGCCGACACAGCAGTGTGCTCCTTTAAGCGAGCCGCCCCCTCTTCTCCCTGCAAGAGGCTGAGCCGTGCCTCGCCGTAGTGTCTTCGAAGGAGAAGGCTATCAGCTCCAAACAGCCGAGACCTTTAGCTCAAATCCATTAATCCTCTTTATTAAACCCGGGTCACCTCTGAGTCCTGGCAAATTAACCAGCATCTCCCCACTGCAAGTACATCAAGAGGAAACGCGCTGTAGAGCGCCTGTAATTTTCATGGACCAGGGCTCCGGGGTCAGAGGGCTTCCCGGGCTCCATTCTCTGCCTTTGTCAATTTAAAAGGGAACATCGCCTTGCTCTTGTATAAATTACGAGCGAGGCAGAGCCGGGGGGCCCGGGGCGGCCGCAGGGCGCTCTGCCGGCTTGCGGCCGCGCCGGTGGCTCCTCTCCTGCCCGATGGATGGAGCAGGGCACGGCGAGGCCACAAGCTCCGTGTCCCCCTCCCTGGGGAGGGGAAAAAAAAAAAAAAAAAAAAGAAGTTGGGGAGTTGGGGACATCCTGCGAGCAGACCCTCCTCCCAACAGCTGGGCAGCCGGGGTACCGCGCTTGGCATCCTCCGAGGCTACCTTGGCCACGTGCCTTCTCGCTGCTTCTAATAAATGGGCACGTCCCCCCCGTGCCAGCCCAGCTGGGGAGCGAGAGAAAGGAGAGACTGGAAGGGCTCGGCTCCAGCTCAGAAGTGGGTGGAAAATTGTTCCCTTGTTGCCTGAAATCTCACCATTTGAAACGTCTCCCCCTTTCCTGCGCTATCCTGTTGGAGCCACTCTACTCTGAATGCTCACCAAGCCAGCACCAAAGCGAGAGCGGCTCTATTTCTGAAGAGCCAAGGACATTTAGCTGGGCTGGGAAAGACCTGGGGCCAAATCCCTTATAAACGCTAATTATACACCCAGTAGAAAAGCTCCAAAAGAGAAAACCAGCCCCTGCCTGGGGAAGAGAGACTCTGTGAGGGCTGAGAGATAAGGGCAGAGCAGGGACTGGAGGTCACAGCACTCCCTTCCTGGGATGGGTCTCCCTCCTGCTCCTCGAAACAGCATCCTCGAGACCAACAAACGTTCCAGAGGCAAGCAAAGAGTGCTCGTACACTCTGGGAGTGAAGAAACAGGCATTTTTCAAGGGGAAAAAAAATTTAAAAGTGGGGAAATTTCCAAGAGCTATAAGCATCACATCTATTCCCCTGCGGCAGCTCCACACCACGGCACTTCCCAGCACCCTGCACAGCCAGGGCTCTACCTACAGGGCTATAAATCAGGGCTTTGGCTGAAGCTGCTCCGGTTTTACACCAGCTTAAGCCAGCAGAGACTGAGCTGGGGGAACCGCGATCCGAACGCCAGGATGCTCACCCTTAACTCAGGCCGACAGCACTGGGGTTTTTTTCTTTTCCACCTGGGTTTGAGTTACAGGTAGGATTAGCACACGGCACCTCATCTTAAATCTCCAAGCCATCAGCTTGTACCGCAGCTTTAGTTTTTTTATTAAAAACATCGTTTCTCACTGTATTTAATCACCGCAAGGTCATTTCAGTGACAGTTGTCAGCATCCGAGCCAAGGAAACCAGAGGAGCAGAGCCCCGTCCCGCTGACCAGATAAAAGGAGGAGATGCTGGGTTTCATTTCCTTGTTTTCAATTGAGAGGTGCCCACCTCGGTGAGCAGATTAAGGTGTGGGTGGGCCGATGTCAGCCCCCCACGGACTGAGATGGGAAGCTGCCGCTCACTCTGCTCATCAGGAGCCCCGAGGAGAGAAATTGCATAGTTCTCCCCGCGGCCCTCTGCCCACCTCGAACCAATTTCGGCTCCTTTTAATTCAATTCAGCTCCTCCTGACCTTGGCTGGCTGGAGTTGCAGAGTTTCTCTCAACAGATAGCACCAATTACAGAGGTGTGAAAATGGAAGGCTTTCAATTCGGAGAACAAACCCAAGAAACTGGGACTTTATTGAACTGAGAAACAGGGGGTGGGGAAAAGGGGGGAGCAGGCGGGGGCACGGGCTGGGAAATATTGCTCTAGAAACCAAACCCTTTGGCTCTTCCCTGCGCAGGGCGGGGAGGCGAAGGCTTCTCCTGGAAGCGGGGATGGGATAGGGATGGGGTGAGATGCACAGAAACCGACGGCACCCCGGGGACCAGGGATGCCAAAGCCATCGCTGCATCCCTGGCATCACGCCTCCCTCATTAGCGGCTGCAAGCCGGCGCTTTCACCTGCATCCCCCCCCCAACGGGCTGATTTCAAACGCCCCCAAAATCAGTTCCGACAGGTCTGACACCAACCCAGTTTCCTTCCCCGCGGCAGATCCTTGGCTGGATTGAATCTGCAGCATCTGCAGCAGCGTCAGGCACCTCCGTCCGCACCACCTCCTCAGAGCAGCCCTGCTTTTCGTCCACCCACAAGGCTACCGCCAGCCAAGGACTGCCAAGACCCGGCCTCTGGAAACCAGCGTGAGCCCGGTTAGATGTGGGGAAGAGAGCTCTGGCAGGATGGCTTAAGCTGAGTGCCTCGGCAGAGAGATCAACACGCGGACAGTCTTTATAGAAACCACCTTCCTGTGATGATCAGAGAGTCCCCAGACAAAAGCAAGGGATGTTCAGTTCATGGGAGGGAGGCAGAGACGAGCGCCTCCCCGGGCTGAGCTCACTGAAGCTCTTTGCCTGACATGCCCTGACGCTGAAAAAAAGAGATCCTTAAAACTAAAGCAAGAAGTCCTGGACGCCTGGGATGGAAAATGAGGTTATTCTCACACAAAGCAGCACCACTGAGTATGGTCCCCCATCAGCTCCAGGTATTTCACCGGATGGAATGATGCAGAAAAGCCTCCCCAAAGACCCAAAAACTCCCCTCTGTACCCCTGCCTCCACCCGGCTCATCAGGCCATCTCCATCAGCTCAACACCCAGGTAGCAACCAAGCCCAGGGTCTCCCTTCGAGCCAGATGAGACCCTTCCCCAATGAAGAACAACCTCACGCAGCAAATTCCGCCTTCCAGGTCAACAGACAAAGAGCAAAGGGGTCCTCCCTGCCTGAATTTTGGGTGACCGCCCGGCTGGCACACCTGAGCCAGCTCAGCGTCCCCTTTGGAAGCATCCTCAGAGCTTGGGGTGGGGGACGACACCAAAACGAAGCCGTGGCTCGTTTGGGCCCCTCTCTCAAGAGTTTTCCTGACTCAGCAGGACCCTCAAGGGCTCAGAGACGCACGGGTTGAAAGCCATTGCAGATTTCTCCAGCCAAGCTGCGACCGTGGCTCCCCCCCAACGCCTGCCCATAAATCCTCCAACCCGGTAAACAGCGGAATTACAGCTCCCCGCCATTGCTTAGCTGCTTTTGACACTAATTGCTCCGTCGAGTGTGTGCAACTGGCAACACCTTATTAAAAGTGAAATATATTACACTGTCCACTTATTGCCACTTTATAAAGATAAAGTGCCCCGAGGATACGGGAAGGCTGGCGAAGGCATCGGCTCTCGGCCTCGGAGCAGCGCAGGCATCGCCAGGACAAAGGCGTGCTCCCCGTTAAATCACAAAGAGCAGCTCCATTTGGAGCCCAAACGTGAAGAGCACGCTCAAGATCTTCCTTTCTCTTTCTCTCCTGGTTTCACCTCAGAGATCCTCACCCTCAGAGCTCGGGGGAAGCTCTGAGACGAGGCAGAGACGAGATGCAAGAGGGCGGGGGGAGGTTCAAGCACACTTCGAGAGGAGCAGAGGGTGCTCCTCGACTCGTCAAGACAGACTAAATCTCCTGCTGACGGTGAATTCGCCTTTGCCTACCTCCAGACATCTCCACCCGCAGCGTGGCACAGCCTCTCCTGATGGTGACCCTGCTCCCACAGTCACATTAAATCCAAGCCCAAGAGCTCCACGATGCTCCAGCTCCACAGCAGCCCAGCACAGGGATTTTTAGGACCCCAAGGTATTGATGCCACGGGTCTTTCTCCTCTGTTTCTCCAAGGAGGAAGCTGAAAACTCACTGCTTGACAAGGAAAAACACGCAGAAACCTCCACTTCAGATTGGAAGCTACAGCAAGGACACGTCTCTTAACACGTGTCTCTGCACATCCCTCCGGCAAGTCATTTTTCCCCTTTATTCCTTGGCTTCCCCGTCTGTAAAACCAGGGACAATGGCATTTCTCTCCTCTGTGAAGTGTTTTAAGATCTACTGGAAACAACCACTACACAAGAGCGGGACCTGATACTACCACGTTTCAGCAATAAACACTTCGATCCAGTCCCTCAGGCCTCTTCTCACCACGTAATTTTGGGAGAAATTTTCTTTTTCTTTTGAATTGAGAGGCTATTTCTGGTTGGGAACACGACAGGCAGCGGGAGACAGGAGGAAAGCAGACACAGGGGATGCCATCAGTGGCACAGAAAACCACCCGTGCGGGGGAAAAAAAACAGTTTCTGGGGACTCATTTTCAGTAAAATGGAGATATTCCTCATGCACATCACAAAAGTCATTACAACTAGATCCCTCCTGTACCGTGGAGAGAACAGATGCTATTATTTATCACTTACTGGTCACTTCCCATGTGGCAGAGACAAGAGACCCACCCTCCCATCAGCTCCAAGGACCACGGGGCACAGAAACACAGCTTGGACCACGCTTTGATTCCTGAAGGAAATGGCATGTCCTGAGCAACAAATTTGAAATATCCAGCCTTTCTTTTGGTTCAACAAGTTCAAATCCAAGCAGGATCAATACCTCCTCACTCCTGAGGTATCAGCAGGTAATTGGGTATCACACAGTGATGAGCAACCTACTTTGCTCAGAAGCTGCAAACTTTAATCTTCATCCATTCCTGGTAAACAGAATGGAGAGGGAGGAACAGATCAAAGGAGAAGAGAACAAATCCAGCTGCATTTGGACCCAGATTGCAGAAAAAAAGGACTCATTCTTAGGCAAAACGGCTCGGGCTTCTGAGGTTCAGCATCTTCAGAAGATTCAAGTACAACACAATGTAGGGAAGTTGCCGTCTCTCCTGTGTGGCCACCTGCAACCCCAGTGCCACCTCCTTTGGGGTTTGGGCTGCTCCTGACACCCTGATTTCATACCGAACCCTCTCACACTGCAGCGTTGGACCACCTCAACCTCTGCAAACCATCCTTCAGCTCATGGACCTTCCAACCCCAGTCACCTCCTCGCTGTCCCATTTCCAACCCCATGGCACAGGGCACCCACACGGCTTTGTCCCATGGCACCAGCCCTGTCATCAGCTCTGAGGGGAGATGCTGGTCCACGCTTTGCCAGCTGGAAGGTCCCACTTGCCTACAGGACATTGTCACCCCAGCCATGGAAAGGAGAGGTGGCAAAGTAGACGGACGGGCTGGGAGAGGAAGGAAAAGCGCCACGGGCAGCGGAACGACCCATCTGACAGATTTCCCCGCCGATCAAAGCTAACTTTGCTCAGAGGTTTTGACATCTGATTAATTACGTCGCCCTGGCTCGCCTCGAAAGGTTGCGTTTCCGGCAGCCCTCGCCTTTCATCCTCGCAGCGCCGGGCGGCCGAGGTGCCAGCAGGGGAGGGGACGGCGGGAGGGTGGCTTTGCCAAACGGCCTGACCCGTCCCCCGGGAGGGCAGGAGATAAGGAGGGCGAGGGGTGGCCGGGGACAGAGCCCCTTTGTCTGCGGAGCCCGTTGTGGCGGGCAGATAGGAGGCGGCCGCCTCGCGCTGACATTTCGGTGACCGAATTAAAATGCGCCGCCACGGAGACTAAATGTCATTAGCCTCATTAGAAGTGATCGCATTAAAATAAACAACAAAAAAAAAAAGTGGAAATTAGCCAACGCCATTAAATGAAATAAGTACATGGGGCGATTCGGGGGGGGACCGTGCAGGCGATGCCAACAGCGACTGTCTGGACAGGTGACTCAGGAAGGGACATGATGGGAGCAGCCGAGGTCTCCATGGGTTCTGCTGCCACCCAGGAACGTGCTGAGACAGGTCCAGCCATGATGTGGCCCCAGATGTAGCCGCCTGCTTGGGATAAGTCTACAGGGTCTTTTAGGCTTCATTTCCAGATGTTTTCAGGATGCTCTGCTCAGGTTGGCTTTAAGGACTTGGATGCCCGTGTCCCCTGGGGCTGTCACCGCAGGCAGCACCCCACCAGGACCACCTCCAGCTGCACCACGAAGCACGTACCCGAGGGTGAACTGCTCTACCAGGGATGGGGTTATTTTTTTAGCAGCATCCAGGTTTCTCTTGGATGCTTCCCATTCGATCACCAGCCGACACCAACCCTACTTTGCTTATGCGCTGCGACAGGGCCATCGCACAAGGTGGAAAGGCTGGCGAAAGCAGCGCCCGTTTGTCCTTGTGAAGAGAGGAATTTTTCCTGTAACCCCTCTTGCTATGCAAACGCCATTTCCTTTGGGGCGGGAGAAGTCATCAGAAGGCCCTTGCAAGATCCTGCTTATGACAGAGCAGATTTGAAAGCCCAGAGATCTCCTTCCCCCCTCCTTCCCTTCTGTCAAAAATTATAATCATCATTTTCCAGCTTGCTGAACAATCAAAGTGTGGCCTATATTCGCTGGAGCTCCTTCCACACGCCGCATGCATAGCAACAAGTCCGGGAAACAAAAGCCCGAAGTAAACAGTTGGTTGAGAGGAGGCGACGGGCTGGCAGGTGGACAGCAGAAGAAGCTGCTTGGAGAACACATCATGGGGTGCAGGCAGGCTGCGAAGCCACGTGAAGACCGCTTCTTCCATGCTCTGCGAGGAGCATGGGGAAGAAACGTGCCTGGGCAACTGGGAAATGGCAATGGTCCTGCTGCACCAGAAGGAAGCCCAGGACCTCCTGCTGTACTAAAAGGAAGCCCAGGACCTCCTGCTGTACCAAAAGGAAGCCCAAGCCCTCCAGCTGCAGCTTCAGCTGGTCCTCACATGGCTGAGGAGGCACGAGGAGCTCACCACGGGGTGAACCACCAAGCACAAAGACACATCAAGGACAAATAACCCCAGCTTGTCCTCCAGGAACCTCAGATCCTCCACACAAAACCCCGCTGGTGCACCAGCTCTGGTCCACACAACAGATACCCCCTGGGACTTTGCTGTCCGGACAGCCTGAGCCGACGAGGACTGGTCCCACATCCCATCCTGAAGCACAGAGCTGGCAGAACGTTCGCTGGGCTACCCCTTCCCTGCGCTTTGCAGCCCGCTCCCGTCTCCAGAGCTGTCAATCCAGCACTTTTCACTAGCGCTGAATTCACAGAAAAAGTAAATCTAAAAATAACGCCTCTTTTTCCCCCTTCCTTGCCTCATCTCACACGTGTTCGGAGCGCACATGACTCTGCCGCACAGGCAACAGGTCCATCGTCCCCAAAACGGCTCCTCCTGACCCCAAAGGGTCTCTGCAGCCAGCTGAGCTTTGGTGGCCAAGGCTGATCTGTCCTTCTGGGAACCCCAGCCCATGGAGACAGCTCCAGGACACCAGATGTGCAAGACGCACCGAGTCACCTTTGCAGAAAGCCCCTGAAACCACCATCTCTGCTTTCTGTGACCATGCAACCACTCCCTGCTTCAGGTGATCTTCAAGACACACCTCCTCTGCAAAACACTCCTCCCTGGCCCTGCCAGGAGAAGCCCACAACCTCCATGGAACCCAGACCAGTGCCCCAAACCACTGCCCTCCATCACCTCATGCTCTCGGACCCTAAGCCAGAACTTTGGGGGGGAGCCCACCAGCTCCAAGGTCCCACTCACAACGCCTGGGCTGAAGCTACCATCAGCTCCCAAGGGCGTTGCATCCCCTGCCACCTTGCTCGGTCACCCTTTGAGGGTGACAACGCAGTCCCAATGCTTTGGAGAAGCAGGGGGGAAGGTGTCGCTTTCCTCTAAGCATGAAACGAAGAGGAGTTCCCTGGAAAAACCCACCCACTGAGCAGCAAGTGTCAAAGCCACCTCTGTACGTGCTGTTGCCGCATTGGTAATTATAAGTACCGTGCCTTCGTTAGGGAAAGGCAGAGATGACTGGGAGGCGAGGAAATCTGCAGCAGAGCTGTTATTATTTTTAAGTTTAAACCAAAAGGAGAAGCGTGACAGCTGAGATCATTCCCCACCCTGCGCTCACTGACAGCATCTCAGGGGATGCTCAGGCCAGGAGGTACCAAGGGACGGGGAGCAGTGCCCAGCTTCAGCTAACTGGGGATGGAGAAAGGACAGGGCCGCAAAGCCCAAGCTGACCAAAGGGTGACGGAGGATGGAAGAGGAAAAAAACCCACAAGTTCTCCTCTATCATCACCTGACTGCAGCAACAGGATGCTCCCGGGTACCCTGCTCCCCCCGGCAGCCTCCTTCCCCGCTCCTCATCCAGCGGCTTTGGCGTCCAACCAGGCAGAGCGTAAACTTCAAATTGCATATTCAAGTGTAAAAATACGAACACAAGCTGTTTACGCAGCCTGAAATTCGCCGTAACCAAATATTCAAGCCTTTGGGGAAGATTTTCAAAGGCACCAACCGGTTAAGGCACCCGGCTCCCATCGGTGCCTTTGAAACATTCCTCCTTTTTCGGTTTTCTTTTTCAGAGGGATTCGCACCAGCAAAAGGCTCCTCCACCCGGCCGTCTGCAACCAGTGAATGCACAAAGGAGAGATGCTGTCAAAGAGAAGCTGCTGGAAAGCGCAAAAGCAAGGTTCACCACTTTGGGGCATCCTGGAAGCAGCCGCCGGAGCCCGAAACCCGCAGCCCCCCGCAGGAAATTGTTCAGAAAACTTGTGCTGCGGGGATTTGCAGGGAGCAGACGCCGGGTTTGCTGCTGTCACGCTCCCTGGAAATGTCATCTGGAAACAAGAGCAAGCGGTACTCCTCCCCAGCAGAAAGAAAACATCCTCCAAAAGGCCACTGCCGGCTTTCCCCCTGTCCCAGGAGTCAGGGGATGGAGGAATTGACCTCCAACAGCCCAAGCTATAGCCCAGGCAGCGTTTTTGGGAGTCTAGTGCAGGGTCTCCATCCTGCTGGGACCCCGTTCTCCCCCAGCATCTCCGACTGATGGAGGATTGACGGCTGCAGTGCCTCATCCGCCACTGTCCCCAGCCTTTGGGAGAGCACGGAAAATCCCTTTAAGTCCCTCTCGCTCATATTGAAATGACACTAAAGCGGAACTAATGTGCTCCAGGTACTTATTTTCTTGGGTTTACTAGCAGGGATCAGCAGCCCTCCACCAGCCCTGCATCCCCCACCGGAGAGAGGTGACAGCCACGTCACAGCTGATGGTGGCGGTGGGAAAAGCATCTTCCCATGGCACGGCTTTCGTACCAGGAAG
The DNA here is from genome assembly GCA_003697955.1 of Calidris pygmaea. Taxonomy (NCBI): domain Eukaryota; kingdom Metazoa; phylum Chordata; class Aves; order Charadriiformes; family Scolopacidae; genus Calidris; species Calidris pygmaea. The sequence continues at coordinate 556,341 of QJSC01004509.1, read as the reverse complement.
GGATGGAGAGGTGTGTTTAACTCCTGTAACATCTGTTTCTTAACTTCAGACTGGATTTACAACCCCCACCACAGCCATGCACCAAGCAAAGACGAGGCAGGGGTGGTAAGGTCTCAGGGAGAGGCACAGAAATCGGGTCCTGGGTGCAAGAGGTGACGGTAGAGCACTGGGGACTCTGCAGATTAGCCAAATATACTCCCCCCGGCCCCAAATTTGCTCTCCGATGCAGCACAGCCCACCCTGGCATATCTCAAAACAACAGCACCCAAACTGCCCAGCAGTTCAAAGCCCTTGCCAATGGCTTGACAATTAAATTACCCACTCCACCTCCCCATCCCGCAGCGCTGGGCTCATTAAAAATCCTCAGCATCCTTCCCATCAGAAAGAGCCCAACCGATGTCCAGGAACCCGCTTCCCCCCCAAGGCACCAGATGACAACAGCATTTAAGCCTTCGAAATTATTTTTGGATGGAAACTTGTCTTACAAAGAAATAAAAAGCTGCAGAGTAAGACGCTATCCATGACCAGAGGGGTCAGGGTTTCATTACTGCATTAACCTTTCGTGTCTTTAGATTCCACAAGAGTAAATTGGTAACGAGACGCCATGAGCCCCGATGGGAAAAACGCATCTTTTCTAACAAAAGTACGAGGAGTAGGGGGGGGGAAGAACAGAGGTGGGAGTGAGAGAAAGAGGAAAAAACTGGCAAATAAGCTATTAAAGCTAATAATAACTTTGCAATGCTATTTTCTGCAGGAGCCTTCAAGTTGTGATGTTTCCCTTCACTCTAATTACACCTTCTAAAAGCAGGTTCCCATCTCACTTTAACCACCCCGTGCGAAGCTCCCGCAGGATTGGGATAAAAACGGCGAGGGAAAGAGTTCACACTTCACAAACAGCCTCTGCACATCCCGGGGGAGCGTCACCTGCATAAACCACGTGGGATTACGCTTGCAAATAATAAACAGCCCCACCACACCACCCCCCCCAAAAAAACCCACCCACTCTGGGAAGGTGCAGCCTCCGAGGGTCGGTAGGGACCGTTCGACTTCCCGGCTGTCATCCAAGAAGGCTCTGCCAACGTGACGACAGCCCACGGCAGCGAAACCGCCGCTGAAATCAGTGCTGAGGCCAGGTTGGGCAGGGAGGGGGAAAGAAAAAAAAAAAAAAAAATCCAACCTCTGCAAAAATAAAAAGGAGAGGAGATGTTCCAATCCCGTGCTTCGAGGCAGAAAATGGTGGGTGTTGGGGGCAGGAAGGCGAAGAACCCAGCAGCGAGCTGGAATATTTCCCTTCCTCTAACGCAGGCAGCAGGTTTTGGCTTGAGGGATTAATGGCTGAGCCCAGCTGGGCAAAGTCCTGGGCTGGTTTGGCTCAGGGGACGTTCAAAGCCAAAGCTGATATTGCTGCTTAATAGAAATAAGAAGGGAAAGCTACAACCCCGTAAGCGCGGATCAAGAAACCTCCTCCAAGTTACTGGGGGCTTAAGCGACGGGGCCTTTTCCTCCCCTGGCACACACAGAGGTCAGAGCAAGCCCAGCCCTCAGGCCAAACAGCCACGTCCCGAGGAAACTGCAAGCAGGACACCAGCAAAAATGCTCCTTCCAGGTCTCTGCTGGCTCCTGCAGCTTAAGGACACCTTGGTGACAGCCCAGCAAGTGTCACACGTCCTCCCGTTTGACCTGCACGGCTGCCTTGCATCCATTTCTTTGCAATTTCGACCCAGAGGGACCTCGTCAAGCCAAGGCTCTGCTCAGCACAGCCCTGGTGAGAGAAGCTGCCCCCTTATCTTGCCCAAGATAATATTTTCAATAACAGCCCCCCCCTTGCGTTCGGCAATGACAGGCAGCTCACGTGGCCGCATCATCCTTCCCGTGCTCACGTGCTGAACTCCAAGGTGCACCATTTTGGTTGAAGGCGTTGCTGAAGAGCTGGAGGTGCTGCCATCAGAGGTCCTCCACGGATGCTCCTCCAACCCACCGACACACATCCCAGGGGACAGCGCTGACCTCCCCCAAGCCTAAGGCACATCACCTCCCCCTGCATCCCACGGAGCATCAGTGGTACCCAGCCCCGTGCCAGGGGCTCTGGGACCTGCTGACCAGGCTGCAGCGTGACATCCCTCTGCCACAGGACCATGGCATGAGCCTCCGTGAGCAAGTTTTAACCCGAGTCCCCTCGCCTTCGTCACAGCTGTGGAAAGAGCTGTTTTCCAGCTGTGACACAGCTAACCTCTCCCCCGCCAGCCTCATCCTCTTCCCACACACGCCAGCCCTGCACAGCAAAGCGCTGTAACTAAACCATGGCAAGCTGCTGGAATTATAGCCGTGCCTCTCTTCCCTGCCCTCCTGAGCCCAACATAATTCCCGCTGACAGTCATGAAAAAAAACACATGTTGGGTTAAGATCAAATCTCAGCCTCGACACCCAGGTCCCCCCCAGCCGCTTGCGCGGGGACCGTCATCATCTCAGCCGCTAAAAAAAGTGCACATCATCCTCAAAAAAAAAAAATGCCAGCGACTTCTTCCAGCCCCGCCGTCGGCCCCCCGCCGCCCCCTCCCCGCGGATGCAGTGCCGCGACCCACCCGCCGAGCATCAGTATCGAGCCGGGGGGGACGACGAGGCCAAGCCACATTTCGGGAGCCCCCTTGCCTGGCCCCTGGGAGGTTGCAGCCCCTCTGCCACAACCCCCCGGGGGTGCCTTGGATGGCGGGGTTATCACTTTGCAAAAATCAGCGAGGGGCAGGCACCCTGTTCTGAGTTTGCCTGGCAGGAATGAGGGATGAGGGGGGAGCAGAGGGAATAACCTGCCAGCTGGGGAGGAGAGGGAAGGAGGGAGGGAGGGCACAGGAGGTGCCCAACTTTGAAGGGGGAAAGAAGCTCCGGTGTCACCCCATCATTTGCAGGCGGGGGTTGCCTGAGGGGACGGGCTCTGCCGAACCCCGCTGGCCGGGAGCGCTCGGCAATTTCCCTGCTGCAGAGCAACTCGCCGCCTGCCTGCATGTGTGCGTTCGTGCGCAATGGGCATGAAGTCCAGGTCCCCCCCCCGCCACAGCCCATGCCATCCCATCCCCTGGAGAGGAAAAAAAAAATAATAAAAAATTTAAAAAAAAAAATCAGTTTTTTGCGCTACCTGGAATGAAGAGCAGGGCAGTTGTGGCCGTGAAGACGATCCAGCAGGCAGGATGGTACATCTTGGAGCTGCGGTAGACTAGCGGCTGATTTGCTTGCTGCTTGCTGCCGCCGCCGCTGCTTTCGTCTGCGCTGAATTCTGAGCAGGTTTAAATCCAATGTTTGCAGAGGGAGGGAGACTGAGTTAGTGAGCTGGAGAGAGAGAGAGAGAGAGAAAGAGAGAGAGAGACGGGAGCAGGCAGTCAGTGTCTCTGATTTTTTTCCTTGCACACGCACGCACACACACGCACACAACTAGCAGAAGGAGCACCAGGCTGAGTGCGTGCACCGGGGAAAGCAGACCTCCTACCGGGCACCCATTGGTTCGAGATGCTGAGTGACACACGCACACTCGCTCTCCTGCGGGTCTCACTCTGCAACCAGGGAGTTAAATGCGGGCATCGACCTCCTCAGCATCCCTTCTGGAGCCCCCGAGCATCCCCCATGGACACCCCTGAGCATCCCCCATGGAACGCCCCTGAGCATCCCCCATGGAACGCCCCCTGAGCATCCCTCCCAAAACCTCTGAGCATCCCTGCTGAACCTCCTGAGCACCCCTCCTGGACCCCCCTGAGCACCCCCCTCCCACCAGCGGTGCCCGGGAAGCAGGGAGCATCCCGGCATGGGGACAGGCACCCTCTCACCGGCTCCTCCAGCCACCTGCAAAGGGGCTCAGCAATTCTTTACCCCCAGGCTGGAGCCAGCCGGTGAGGTAGCCCCGGGCTTCAGCCCCTTGGCTCGCCCTTTCCCCTCCGCTCCCCTCCCCGGGAGCCAGCAGCAGCTCTGCCTCCTGCCAAGCGAGGCAAACCAGCGAGCAATCCAAGCTTTTTAGCATGAGTGGGTGTTTTTCGCACAAAATCTCTGAAACCGAGAAGCAATCTTCTCTGCGCGTCCCAACCCGAGCCATGTTTTTTCCCCTTCAGGGGGCTCACAGAGCCCCAAAAAGGATGCTGAGCCCAAGGTACCTGCTCCTGCAGCCCCCCCGACTCGATACCATCCCATTCCCATTGAGGCCGAGGAGTGTCTCCTCAGGCTCTCCCCTTCCAGGCTGTCACAGCATCCCCTCGATCCCTGTTTTCCCACAGGCCCCCCCTTGGCACGCTCCCACACCTTTGCCAAGCCCCGAGCATCCCCAGCACAAGGCACTGGACCCCACATTCTGCCTATGACGGCTGCCCCTTGCCATGTCCCCCCTCCCACAGCCACCCCCAGATCAAAGCCTTCGCCATCTAGGGCTTGAGTTTGCTGCATCGCCAAAAAAAAAAAGGGTTGCAAAGGTAAGTTTCCAAAAGAAACAGCAGTTATTGTTGACATTTTCTAACCAAAAAAATGTTTCTTATTTCGCATTCGTTGCAGCTTTGTTAAAAATAAATCGTAAGCATTTTTTAATGCTTAAAGACAAACCATAATGCTTAATTTTGCTCAGAAGAATCTCTTTCCCCAATACATCAGGGCTAAAGGTCTCTTCTTGTGTTCCAGGTACTTTTAGGACAATACTTTGGACTTTCAGCTATCAACCCACAAACTCCCCCACGTCCCCGTCTCCCATCCTGGGGTTTCATCCTGCTCCTCGCCTTGGTCTCTGTGCTCCTCTACCTGGGTACCCCCTCAGGGGCACGTCGGTTCCCTGGACTCTTCTCCCTTGAGACTCCTTTTTTGCATTAAACTCATCATCTCGGGGAATTTCTAGAAAAGAGACGCTCCACATGGGGCCTGCAGGATCCCTGGAAGGACGATCCATCCACAAACACCCCGCTGCAAATATTATTTCCCCCGAGATGCTACAGAAGCCGGGGACAGAGCCCTCTCTGCCACCAAACACCTCTCGCCCAAACCCAGCCACCAAATCCCAATAATTTCCTCCTCCCCTGCCATCTTTCCTCCCCAGGTTTCTCCCACCCACTTGTTGCAGCTCAAGGCAAAACGATCGCAGAGACGGCAACCGCATCCCCGTCCCCGCACCCGCCTCTTCATCTCGCATTATTTTCCTACAAAGCAGCACCAGAAAGAGCAGGAACGGTGCTTTTCAGTCTCCATCCTGCTCTCGAGGGGGTACCCCCACCCGGTGAGGGATGGGAGCCGAGCACGCGCCGTCGGGACAAATTTTCTCCACTCTTAGCCTTAATTTCTATTCATTTTCTACTCCGCATGAATAAACCACAAGTTTTTAAAAGCTTTTAACTCAACCATATTCCCACATTATCTGCTGCCGGCATCCCATCGCCTGCATCTTTAGGAATACGCCGAAGAAAACGCGCCCAGGGACTTGTTTCTTTTAATAGGAGTAAAGTTTTGTTGTTGGCAATAACCTTGACCTCTGAAAGAGCTAAATCATCGCACGGAGTGAAAAACAAGGAGCTCGGTGTCTCACTCAGCTTGAGACGAGGAGGGGCACATTCCTGTCCTGGATTTCCCTTTAATTGACACCCAAACAGCCAGCGTCAAGCAAATTTATCTTTTGCTTCACAAGGCGACTGCAAATAGGCATCCAGGATTTCCCAGGGCTGCGAGGCACATGCCCGTGTCCTCCCAGGACAGCCCAGGACAGGGACATCTGTCCCTGGAGGGGACCACGTTGCTTCGAGCCTGAGCTGAACCACGGCTCCCTCCCCAAAACCCACACAGCGAGCTCTGAATCCGGCCCAGGGCGAGAAGAAATATTGTTATCCTCGAGGAACTAAAGGAAACGAACAAAGAAATCCTTTCTAATTACCAGAAATGTTTGATGGGCTCAGAACAAACATGTTGCTCTGCTTTCAAAACCCAAGTTGAAAAGCTATATTTGGGCAAATTTCAAAACAACACTTCCTTACTTTTTTTCCCTCCCACCACATTTCTCCCATATGCTTTTTTGGTTTTTTTTTGTTCACCTGGCAATGATTATTACCCACAACTAGCCCCTCTCCTTGCATCTATTTTGGCCAATTAGGCTGGCACCCAGATTGCCGAGCACAGCTCTAATGACGACCTCAGACCAGACCTTTAGGACACCAATGCCTTCACTTTCCCATCTGCAAAATGGGAACAAATGTGCTTTGGTCAGGCAAACAAATCTATCTCGCTTGCTCTCCGGGATCGAACAGGGCACTGGCCTGTTTCATTCCATTTCCAAGACACACACAAAAAAAAGATGTATAAATATGCATTTAGCTGGTGGAGCTTTTCTGGGATATTTGGGCTTGTTTGTTTTTTGGTATCAAGCAGAGAATCTAAAATGCATATTTAAGTTTGACAGGCAGCACCCGATCTGTGAGGAGACATTATGGTCCGCTGGGCACATTTAAACATGATTTTTGTGCGTATTTTCAGGGGTGTTTTTTTCCCCAAGCTGTCTCAATGCATATTCACATCTGGGACCACTCTGGTCTCTGGAGGAAGTAACACTGAAGCTTTCAATAAAGGAGACATTTTGAAGAAAGGCAGGGCCAGGGAAGGGGGAACAGAGCATCCCAAAAGCGGGAATGCAGGGTGCGAGGGGCTGGGACCATCCAGCCACGCATCTCCATGGACCAGCCACGCATCCCTGGGGACCAGGCATCAAAACAAGCCTCCACCAGGCCAATCTCAGCCCCAGAACATGACCCAGACCCCTTAGTGGAGCAAGTCAAGGCATGGCACAGGACCACATGCCACAGAACATCATCTCTCTGCTGATCACCAGGTCCCAAGGCCACTGTCCTCCCCGCAATGTTTGCATCCCACTCCACAAATCCCCCTTCCCAGCCCAACTCAAGGTCATTTCCAGCTCCTCCAAGCCCCTTCAAAGGGCTTCTTCTTTGCGAAGTACCTCCCATACTGGGGTTCTTCTCTCCTCGGGGGGTGGTGAGCTGCTGGGGGAGTCACAGGAGCATTGGGGTGGGGAGGAAGGGAAGCAGAAAGCTTTGGGGAAATAGAAAGTATCCAAGAACTGGCGCGCCTGCGGGCTGTACCTCTCCTGCTCCCCCCTGCCCTGCCAGCACTGCCGCTCCACAGCCCCCTCCATCCCTCCTCCGCCTCCCTCCCTCCTTCCTGTCCTCTCCCTGTGCGTGTTTGTGTCTCTGCCTGAATGAAAGGCTACCCTTTTCTCCTTGACATCTTGTTAGAATGTGAATACAACATCTATTGATTTGCATTTCATGCAAGGGAAGAAAAAAAGTAGCTTTTTTATTTAAAAAAAAAAAAGCCTCTCTGAACTCAGAGCTACTACAGGAATAAACAGAAGATGCAGGCACAGGCTGCCTCCAGCACCCCAGCAGGACTCGGCTCCCCCAGATTCAGAGCTGTGATTCAAGCAGCAGCCACCCTGACTCCCTGCAGATGGGGAGCAGGAGGACCTGTAGCCCATGGAACTTCACCAGTCACCCCCAGGTACGTGTACATCGGGGAGATGTATCACCCTCCCCAAGTACTTCTCCATCCCAGGGGCAAACACAGCCAGTTGCCCCGTGGGGCAGACAAACGGAGAACAATTAAGCTGGGCAAAGCCACTAAATTAGCAGCAAAGGGAGAAGCGGGATGGTGCTCGGGAGGGGATGCAGCACTGCTCACCTCCTGAAGCTCCTGAGGTCCGCATTAACCTGCAGGCAAGCTCCATTCCCACAGGTCCCCGGCCATCACGCTCCTTTCCCACGGGTGACACATGGTGACACAGAGCCCAACAGTCCTGCCCGGGGGAGAGCATCCCGCTCCTCCAAAGTGAACCCAGCCAGAGGGGATGCCCCGGGGAGAGAAACCCAGTGCCACGGCGCAGGAAAGGGGTACCAGCACGAGTGGGTGAAGGCGAGCAGCTCTCCCTCATCACCTACCACAGCGGGGTGCTGGGAGGATTAATTAGTGTTTGTAAAGCCCTTTGAAGATGAAGGCGGCGGCGGGAGAGCTCATAACCGGGAGCGAGATGGAGATGGGGACTGGGGGAACCCAGTTACGGCGGGGGGGGTTCTTATCTGGTGTGCAAGCTGCAGCCCCGGCTGGGCGAAGGCCGGGCGGGTTCAAGATGAAAGGTAGAATGGGAAAATTTCAGCAGCATGAAAGAAAGGGGAAAAAAAAAAAAAAAAAAATCAAGCACGTGCTGTTCGGGAAAAATGAGGGAGAGAGAGATGAAAAGATGGGATCTAAGTCTCTAAAAGCTGGAGAGACCTGCTATTGATTCTGGCTTGGGAAGAAGGGGCCTGAACAAGAGCTGGTGTGTTGTTAAGTGCACTTATCTCCTCTTGTTAGATGGCAGAACAGGGCCAGATGGACAGGGTACTAATTCCCGTCAAGAATCATTACCAGCCGCGTGCTGGACGAGGTACCTCCAAAGACGCATTAGGAGCAGAGGCAAATGCAGCAGCACCGTGAGACCAAGAACCCCACAACGTCCCCGGGCAACCTTTTCCAATGCTTGGCCACTCTCACCACGAAAAAAGCTTCACCTTGTGTTTAAAGAGAATTTCTTGCACTTGAATTTGTGCTCGTTGCCTCTTGCCCCCTCCGGGCACCCCTGAGAAAAGCCTGGTTCCCCTTCTCCTGAAACACCCAGCCTCCAGAGCTCCCCAGCCCCTAGAACTCCCCATCTCTTGGGAGAAATCCCGGTGGGACGGTGGGAAAAGCCCTCAATGGAGTTTGCTCCCCCTCCCCAGCCCTCAGGAGGATGGGACCGCTCCGGAGAGCGATGAGATACAAGATACCCTCCCGCAAATTCTTTGATCACAGTAATTATCCGGCGTTGTGGTGTACAAAACATTATCTCCACGCAGGCATCAAGTCTCCTTCTGTACCACCCCCCCGGGCCCCACCGCTCTGGGCTCCCCAATTCCATCAGCTCCAAAGGCACATTTGCAAGCACCAGGGCAGGATTCCCTTTTCTCCCATCGCCGGGTTGAGACAGCAGATTTGTGTTTGCCCAGCTTTGATGGAAATGATGGAACGCCAGGGAAAGAGCTGGGGGAGGCGGGGGGAGGAAAAAAAAGAAAACAGGGCAGAAATGATGCATCCCGATCCACGAGCAGGAGAGGGTTCAAGGATAACTCAGGCACCGCTCACCGGCTGTGTGTTTCTGGGGGCTGGGTTTTCTCTTTCTTTTTTTTTTTTTTTTCTTTTTTTTTTTTAATATATAAAGAATGAGAGAGAAAGAAAACATTTTTTTAAGCTTTGCTCCCTTTCATTTTTCTCCGAGTTCAGTGGCTTTTCTCGTCAAGCCTCTGTAGCTCAGGTAAGAACAGAGGGCTCCAGATTAAAGAGAAACACGGCAGCAAGCAGAAAGCCGTCAAGATAACAGAAAGGACAAAGTCGGGAAAGACAAAGGAGGGAAGTCTGCTTTCTGCAAGATTCCCACTTTTGGCTTTTATGTAGATTACTCCAGAAATGGGGACTGAGCTGCACATTTCAGGCCCCGATCCCAACTCTCTCAGCTTGGACGTGGGGGTACAGGAGAACGAAATACATCAGGAGCCCTCGGCTCGGCTCAGCGTGTCCAGGGCTCTCACAGACATTTAATATACCCTGGATTTTTATAGATACCTAGGTGGGTGGACAGACAGACAGCACGCTAGACTGACAGCTCTAAATACCTCTCTGCAAGAGCGTGGGTAGAAACCAAGCGTAGTGCCTCCTGTCAGAGCATCTCACGTGCTGGAGAAAAAACCCAGCCGTGCAGCTCACCCCGTCCCTCGCTCCTCCACCATCACTCTTGAACCCAACAAGGGCCCACCGGCTGCTTCCCGCAGCATCACCCACCACGGCAAGGCTCCTGAAGCCATCATAGAATAGTTCTCCTTCCTCCTCATCCTCTTTGCCCTGCCCGTAGCAAGAGAAAAGGAGGATGAGGGGGGACCTTCTCGCTCTCTACAACTCCCTGAAAGAAGGTTGTAGTGAGGGGTGGGGGTCGGTCTCTTCTCCCAAGTAACAGGCAATAGGACAAGAGGAAATGGCCTCAAGTTGTGCCAGGGGAGGCTTAGGATGGATATTAGGAAAAAATTCTTCACTAAAAGGGGTTGTCGAGCCTTGGAAGAAGCTGCCCAGGGAAGGGGTTGAGTTGCCATCCCTGGAGGCATTTAAAAAATGGGTAGACATGGTGCTGAGGGACATGGTGGACTGAGGGACTTGGGTCTTTTTAGTTTGGACAAGACGGAGGAGGGATCTGATCAAGGCATATAAATATATAAAGGGAGGGTGTCAGGAGGATGGGGCCAGTCTTTTTTCAGTGGTGCCCAGGGACAGGACAAGAGGAAATGGGCACAAACTTGAACATAAGAAATTCCACTTAAACATGAGGAGGAATTTTTTCACTTTGAGGGTGGCAGAGCTCTGGAAGAGGCTGCCCAGGGAGGTGGTAGAGTCTCCTTCTCTGGCGACATTCAAACCCCACCTGGACATGGTCCTGTGGGACCTGCTCCGGGTGGACCTGCTCTGGCAGGGGGTTGGACTGGATGATCTCCAGAGGTCCCTTCCAACCCCATGTGATTGTGTCACTTGGCAATGCTGGGTTAACAGTCGGACTTGATGACCACAGAATCACAGAATGGTCTGGTTTGGAAGCAACTCTGAAGATCTCATTCCACTCCCCTGCCCTGGGCAGGGACACCTCCCACCAGACCAGGTCGCTCCAAGCCCTCTCCAACCTGGTCTTGAACCCCTTCAGGGATGGGGCAGCCACAGCTTCTCTGAGCAACCCAAGCCAGGGTCTCACCACCCTCACTGCAAAGAATTCCTAATATCCTATTCCTATTCCTCCTAATATCTCATCTAAATCTAACCTAAATCAGGAGACGCAGAGCTCCCTCTGCTTGCCAGGCTCTGAGATGCCCAACCCCAACACTTCTCCTTACGACCACCACCAGTCCGCCAAGTTAGGAGGGGACTTGCCTGGAGCCAACCCCCCCATTTCAAAGCCAGGCACCCCACAGACCAAGAGCTCGGCAGGGTCCCCGTCTCCTCTGCAAATAACTCCAGCAATGACATACTCCCAGGGTCCCGTCAGGCTCCGCTAGGAAACCTTCCCTGCTGTCTTGTTTATAGATCTATTCTTAGCTCAACTTTGACTCATTCCAGAAACAGCAAGGAGCCTTTCATCCCATGACCCCGAAGCACCTTCAAGAATATGAGCTGAGCCTCGCGGAGAGGAAATATTGTCCTCTCTGTTAGACAGAGGGGGTCAACCAACGCGTGAGGCCAGGAAGACAGGCAGCGGGCCAGCAAGTGGAGCAGGGAACAGCAAAAACGCAGGAGAGGCTTTAGATGCACGCAAGGCAAAAGGCAGCCCACGGGCAAGATGAATGCATGAGGCGGATGGGAAATGGGATGAAGTGGAGGGCATGAAGTCCGGCTGGAGAACCCCCCCAACTTGTGCTGCAGCCCAGAGGGTGAAGGAGGTAGTCCTTCCCCTCAACCAGGCACCTCCTCTGGGACCATTCTGGTGGTCTGTCTTCTCCAGGTATCACCCATGAACCCACTGCCCTCTGCTTAACGGTACTGGGAGGTAGGAAATACGTGACCAAGACCCCATATTCAACAGAGGGGAGCCTGGCTGGTCCCCACCTCTGTGCAAACAGCCCCATCCTTGGGCAGCCCCCAGGGAAAGGGACCTCCTGGAGGTCGCCAAGAATCCACCAAACCACCATGTTCTTACTCTGCTCCTGGATGAAAACCACTTTGTTTCCTTTTGGGTTTTTTGGGGGGGTCAAAAACCATACTGAAGTGGTGATCGGCCAGCGTCAGGGCCAGCCCCATCCCAGGAGCACGAGGAGGACATCTCCATGAAAGACGGGAGATGTTCCTCACCACATCTCACCCTAACTCAGGGAGGGAGAGAGCAGGTGCCGGGAGAGGGGGCACCGCACCCTCACGCAGCACAGAAAGTATTTTCCATATGCTGCCTGATCAGTTATACGTTTCTCAAAATGCTATTGCACAGATATTTCAGAGGCATCATGTAGTACCATCTGTTATGTTATATATTGCACCGAGCCCAGCCAATTTTGAGATACTGTAATTTTATCTCCTCCATTTCATATGCGGCGCAGGCATTTTGCAAGGCGGGTTGACGGGGAACGGGAATTTGTAGAGGGATGGAGCACAAGTAAATCAAAAGGCAAGGCCCAAAAAATGAACGGCAACGGCAGCTCCCACCTGTCCCAGACACCAGAAAGGAGTTTTGGGGCTGTACCGGGACGTTTTGGGTCAACCAGCTCGGGGCATTGCCCATGGCAGGGCGCACCTCTCTCCATCTCTCCCATTTGCATCCCTGCCTCCGACAGCGACGCCGCGGGGTGGAGAGACGCCTCCGGCACCGCACAGATGTCCTTTTCCCTGCCTCCCCCCAGCTTTTCCAGGCGGCTCCCATTCCCTACCAACAAGCCCCGCCGTGGCACATCTCGCCAGGAGAACCCAACGTCCTCTCGGCAAGGGATGCTGCCGGAGGGCAGCTCCATGCCGGGGTTACCCCCTCCGTAATTAGCTTTTTTTTCGGCAGCAAGAGGAGCAATTATTCTGCACCGTGGCCCCCTTCGAGAGCCCGTCAGCAAAAACCATCTCTGCCTTGCAGGGCGAGCAGCGAAGGGCCCCGAGAAGCATCATTAAGGTGAAACTCTCCACCAGAGTTATCCGCGTGGATAACTCCATGCTGGAAGAGCAGGGGAAAGACTGGAGGCCAACAAAAAAAAAAAAAACAAAAAAAAAAAACCTGAAGTTATTGCAAAAACTTAACTGGAGAAGCTGCGCAAAGCAGAGGGGGGGAAACCCTGTCCTCTAAGGTAAAAAAAGTGGCAAACTTTTGATTTTTCAAGCAAAACCTCCCAACTCCTCAGTCACCACTTTTATCAACTCTTTCACAAGCGCCAGCAAAGTTTGGAGCCGCTTCGTTGAATTTATTCTGATTTCATTAGCAAAAGGGACATTAAAAAAAATGCGGAAACCTTCAAATTTCCTGTGTTTTGCTGGCTCCCTCCACTGGCACTTGGAAATATTTTTATTGTGTAATGGGTTTTGCCGTGAAGTAAACGGAAGTACGGCCAGCATCCTCCTTGGACCTGCTCTTCAAGACAAGCAAGTCTCGCTCTGACTCATCAGAGAATCTGTTTTCAAAGCTTCTTTTTCTACCCCTGCTACGATAATTAAAACAGAGGAGTTTGCAGTGGGATTAGATTCTGTGACTTTTTTTGGTTTTTAAATAAAGATATGGTCATCTCCTATGGAGGTCTGGCGCTGTCTTCACAAAGGTTTTGGTGCCAGGCACAGATTTCTGCTTTCAGTCGCATTTTGTATTTTTTTCTTACCTCATTATTAAGCATTAATACCTCGAGTTTGTGTGCATTTAATATTCTTCCCAGCACTTCAGTTTTTCGTTTGAAAAGGGACACTTCAAGGGCTTTCTAAACATTATTTCATTATTGTTCACAAAACGCTTCTGACAGAAAACAGCATTTTCATTCTGTTTTAAAACTTGTAAACAACCTTTCCCCTTTATAAAGAAATAAAATATGTTTATCCATCTACCAAATTCCTAGCGAGCAGAGAGCTACAGGGAGCCTGTTAACTCCAGGAGCTCAGGGTGGTAGGTGTTCAAAAATAATAAATACTAATGCTTGCTTCTCCAGCTTTCCTCTAAAGTTTCAAGGACTCTTGACGCCACCGCCCAACTCCAGCATGCAAGAACACCCAGCCAGCTTCAAAACGCCACATTGGGTTCTTTTTTTTTTTGCAGTTACAGAAGCCAAAAGACCTGGGACCCGTCTCGTTTCACCCCTGGCTTTCCTGCTTACACCAGAAAAAGCTGGTCAGGTCAACCAGGACCAGCCGGGAGGACTGGGAGGGACTCTATTTCCATGCAATGCCAGGGGAAAGATCCGTGCTTTGGAGCTGGGAAATTTGGGCCACCCATATAAAAACAGGTACTTTAGTAAAGCACAAGCTTAGTTTAGGGAGACGCATCCCTCTTGGGTGCAGGCTGCACCCCCAAGGGCTCTCTGCTATGGGGCACATAATTTAGGCAGATCCCATACCAACAGCAGAAGCAAGCTCTTGGGGAATCAAGGGGAATTGAGGGGGGGTCTCATGGCAAGCACATCATCTTCTGGCCATGGTCCTCTCCCTTCCCCAGAGGAAAATCTGAGCTAGCCCTCCAGAGCGGAGGCGGATAGGGAAAAGGAGAAGCTCAAAGCAAGAGGAGGGAAGCTGTGAGCGGCGCAGGGAGGAAAGCTGCCACTCCAAGGCACTGCAAAATCACTAGACCCCCTTCAAGTGCTGCTCCCTCCTTCCCCAGGCACACGGCACTTCACATCTGGAGAGTTACTTCTGCACATCACTCATTACCCACGCTCATCTGGAACAGCCAGCCAGCTACAAGCTACATAAATATTGACAGGGTACATTATTAAATAAATAGATCTGCTCAAGCATTCAATATTGACCACTTTGAGAAGGCAAAACAACAAGACCTGGGGGATGGGGGGGCTTCAGCCAGTCCCAAATTAGATAAGCACGGATGCAACCAAAGCATGGGGACGTGGCCCTTTGCTCACATCCTGAACACCAGCTGGGAGATGAGGAAGGAAAGGAAATCCCTGGAGAGACAAGGAGGCAAAATCCTTGCATGGAAACAAAGCCTTGACAAGACATTTGTTTTTCTGGTTCTGTTCCCTTCTGGTCAAGTAACTTGAAAATTCAATAGCGTGCCTGGAGAACTGGGGCAAGGGAGGAGCGGAAAGCCAATGTGCTCCTCTGGGGACGATCAATCACAGAAGGAAAGCTGCCAAATCCCCCTCGAGCTGCCCAAGTGTGTTAATGGATGGGATTAGAGAGCTCCTTCTGGGGATCAAAGAAAAGCTCTCCCCCAGGAGCAGGCTGCCTTCAACTCCCAAAGTCCCACAGGACTCCCTTTTGCAGCCGCTCCCGCAAATATTTTCTTTGGGGGTCACAATCCCTTGAGTCTCATTAAGGATCTTGAAAGAAAAGACAACTTAATTCAAGGGAACCACACTTCATCCCGCTTCAAGTCAAAATTACTCGCAGATGCCAACGTTGCATTATTTGGATGCAAGCCTTGGGTCTCAACTTCTAACACCCCCCCTTCCCCAAAAGGTATGCGCTGGGGCATCACCACTGCAATTAAATTTGAAATGATCATTCAGAGTTTCAGCTCTTCTGCAGCCAATTGCATTCATCTTCTCTGGTATCAACCCATAAAAAAATAATAACTACAAGGGGGAGCTTGCTGGAGAAAATGGGCTTTACAAGTCGTCTGGTTTGGATCACAAGAGATCAAAAACCAAGAGTGGCAACAGCCTTGCAAGCTCATGGCCCCCGGTAATAGGAACTCACCTATTTCATGAACTCAGAAAGCAATCCAAAGGAGAATCATTCTTTATAATTGTTTTTCAACTTCTCCTCCAGCTGGAGGAATAATGACTGCACAATTCTCCTAACAACATGATCATAATCTATCAGCTCTATGAACTATAGAATGAACCCAAAGAGATAATTGGTGCAGGCACTGAATGATAAACATGTCAAGATTATGATTTCTTTGCTTAAAAATGAAACGAAGATATGATTGGAAATGCCATGCTTGGGGAGTACGAGCAATATTCCCATGCTCCATCATCTAAATTAGTTTATAATTTGCATACCCTTGTATTTTTAGGCATTGTTCGAAGGCAGGGGAGCTGTAAAACATTAAGATCCAAACATCAGCAGACTTTGTCCTTCAACAGCACCTTCCCCAGTCAAGATCTCGACGGGCAACAGAAAAGTCCCGCCAGCCCCACGAGCAGAGGCAGCTCAAGAGGGTTCATCACCTCCTTCCCACGGGATTTTACAGCCCCAGAGATTCCCTGTAGGTGCCAGGTTTGTACACGCGCCCGCGGCAAGCCCGGCAGCGATGGATCATAGCGTTGCACCACCCTGACGCTCCCAGAAGGATGAAAAAAACCCACTCATAACAAAGCCTAAAACACGGCAAAATTCACCCTAATTTCCGCGTTGCGATCCAAGCGCTGTTTTCGCAGCCCTCCGAGCTCAGCAGACCGCGGTGCCTCCTTGGGTTAAGCGTGGAGACAAAAATACCAACAACCCCAAAGCGTATTCACACGCTGGAGCAATCTCTGCTGCCGCTTCTTCAGCTGCGCCCTCCTTCATTTTTCAGCAGCCAAAGAGATGAAAAAGGGAGGGGCGGGAAAAACAGCCAAAAAAAAAAAAACCCACCACCTAAAAGCTGCTGCAAAAACTCAGTGGTTTTTTTTTCCCCCATGGTATCTGGGGAGGGGATGTTTGGGAAGAGATGAGGGTTCCGAGTCTGATGTACACCCTCATCCTGTGTAAAGATGCCCCCACATCCCATCACAGAATCTTTATGGTTGGAAGGGACCTTTGAGATCATTCAGTCCAACCACAAAACAAACAAACAAACAAAAAAACCACAAACAGACACAAACCAACAATCTCAGGCATGAAAGACCCTGTCTCCTCCTTCAGCCCGTGGGGACCGAAAAAAATTACTTACTCAGAGGGTGGTGAGACACTGGAGCAGGTTGCCCAGAGAAGCTATGGCTGCCCCATCCCTGGAGGGGTTCAACATGAGGTTGGAACGGGGCTTTGAGCAACCTGGTCCAGTGGGAGGTGTTCCTGCCCAGGACAGGGGGTTGGAACTAGACGATCTTTAAGGTCTCTTCCAAATTTAACCATTCTGTGACTCCCTGGAGAGCACCAGGTGGAAACGGAGACCGCTGAACCATGAAAGAGTGACTAACAGGTCCCTCTGCCCGTGTCTGTTCCTGGCACTGCTCAGAACGCCCCCCCGGGGCTCCCTGCAAGCACGGGGGGGCAGGAGACACAGCCAGCCTCGCCGCTCGCTCCATATGGCACCCATTAGCCTGTTGCTCAGACGGCACCGACAGCTGCCGGAGACACGTACTTGGAGGAAACACGTCACCCAGGCAGATCTTAAGAATCATAGAACTGTTTTGGTTGGAAAAGACCTTCAAGACCTGGGTCGGGTTGCCCAGAGAAGCTGTGGCTGCCCCATCCCTGGAGGGGTTCAAGACCAGGTTGGAGAGGGCTTGGAGCAACCTGGTTTGGTGGGAAGTGTCCCTGCCCAGGGCAGGGGAGTGAAATGAAGTCTTCAGAGTTGCTTCCAACCCAAACCATCAAGTCCGACTGTTAACCCAGCACTGCCAGTGGTAGAATCATATGGGGTTGGAAGGGACCTCTGGAGATCATCTAGTCCAACCCCCTGCCAGAGCAGGTTCACTCAGAACAGGTTGCACAGGAACGTGTCCAGGTGGGGTTTGAATGTTGCCAGAGAAGGAGACTCTACCACCTCCCTAGGCAGCCTCTGCCAGGGCTCTGCCACCCTCAAAGTGAAAAAATTCCTCCTCATGTTTAGGTGGAACTTCTTACATCCAAGTTTGTGCCCATTTCCTCTTGTCCTGTCCCTGGGCACCACTGAAAAAAGCCTGGCCCCATCCTCCTGACACCCTCCCTTTAAGTATTTATAGGTGTTGATCAGATCCCCCCTCAGCCTTCTCTTCTCCAAACTAAAAAGTCCCAAGTCCCTCAGTGCACCAACCATGTCCCTCAGCACCATGTCTACTCCTCTTTTAAATACCTCCAGGGATGGCAACTCAACCCCTTCCTTGGGCAGCTTCTTCCAAGGCTCGACAACCCCTTTTAGTGAAGAATTTTTTCCTAATATCCATCCTAAGCCTCCCCTGGCACTACTTGAGGCCATTTCCTCTTGTCCTATTGCCTGTTACTTGGGAGAAGAGACCGACCCCTACCCCTCACTACAACCTTCTTTCAGGGAATTGTAGAGAGCGAGAAGGTCTCCCCTCATCCTCCTTTTCTCTTGCTACGGGCAGGGCAAAGAGGATGGGGAGGAAGGAGAAAGGACCAAGGTCCCGCATCCTCCACCAGCCCCAAAAGCACGGGGGGGGCTCTGCTGCAGCCCCTCCAATGTGTCCTCCCAAGAGCTTTGCAAACCGTGGCGCAGGGACCAGAGCCTTTCCCAAAAACCTGGGTGCAGCATCATGCACGGGGACAAGGGACAGGGATGGGAGGCATGGAAAGGGACATTTCTGCTCTCAGATGGACTCTGCGGGAAGCAGGAGCAAAACGGGGAAAACCAAGAAAGGAAACTAGAGAGATGAAAGCACCGATCCCATCCTTTCTCTGCTAAAATAGAAAGTCCCTTAAAGCAAGTCTACTGAATTAAAGAGGAAACCCTTGAGAGCCTCCCTGCTCATGAACAAATTCAATTTGCCATCTCATTTTGAACTTATAAAAGCCACAGCTCTCTAAACAAGAGGCAAAGCCTTGCAGCCTCCCCCTCCAGCCACGCGGGGCTGAAGCCCTCAGACAGAGCATCAGCCTTTTGGGGATACAACCCCCGGTGACCAAACCCCATGTCGCAGGAGTCGCTCACCAAACACACAGCCAGGACAGGGAGGGAATTTGCATTAAGTCTTTCTACAGCATCATTTTTTATCGCCTGTATTTACCCCCTTCCTTGCTTCGTGCTGCCTAATCCAGCATCGCAGGGGGACAGCCCCTCTGGGGCAGGCACTGCTCCCTCATCCCTGCTTCCCAGCAAAAAAACAAATCCCCCTTTTAAATAAAAGCAAACTAAAATACAGTTTGAACAGAGACCTTGAAGAGCAGCCACTCGGCTGAAGTTACCCAGCACCTTTGCTTTCTATACGAGATGCCACCAGCATCACTTCTATGGGACACCAGCAGAAGGGACAACCCTTGGGGGGCCGAGACCAAACCCATGCGATTGCATCCCTCTCTTCTTCCCTCCCCGAAAAGTCATCACTCCAGCCTTGGGAGCAATATTAAAGGCTCTGTGATTTTTACTGCATTTTAATGTGGGCCATGTCCCCGGCGTGGGGCAGGCAGGCAGCACAGCCCTGCCTCGGCGCTCGGGAACCGGCACTGAAGCGCACCAGAAACTCAAGCCAATTGAATTATGTGCTGCAAGTAATTTGTTCAAGAAACACTGACATTCTTGTCAAACTATTCACAATTCCTTTTCTTGGTTTGGTTTTTATTTTTTTCTCCCCCTTTTTTAAAAATTTCTGACTAGCTCTGTAGATCATTGGATAACATTCAGGCGAGGGGGATGATTTTCTTTTCTTTCCCCATCATCGCCACCAAAAAATGAAGTTATTTGCGAATACATCTGCTGGAAACCAAACCAAACCAAACATGACAAGTCTATTTTCACCGGCGGCGAGGCAAAGTTGCAGGCACTGAGGTACACACAGCCCCGGGCGTGATGCTGGCAAGGAGCACGGGGAGCCGGGTGGCCACAGGGTGACTGCAAGCGGAGCTGGGGTGGGTTTTTATACTGGTTGCCCAGTAATAGTCTAAGGACAGAAGGCTGAGCCTCCCCACTGCAGGGAAAGCCACAACACACAGGGAAAAGGTGGCTGCGATGGTAAGATATAAGGGGGTTTGGAGTTGCGTTATCCCAGTGCAACCTATTACTAAGTCATTAGCAGCAAAGTAATAATCTAGTAGTTTACAATTTGACTAATAAGCCTCTGCGGCAAAGGGAAAAGCTAAGACAAAAAGCACTGTGAGAATCGGTGATTTGTCCTGATGATAAATTCCTGAATCAGAGGCAACCACGTAGCGTTGGCCCATGGGAAGCATCTCCTTCCCGGGGGCCACAGGAGCTCCTGCCACCTACCTGCCCCTTGGAAGCAACCATTTAGATCTGCACTGCAAACCTCCAGAGGGTACAAAAGATGAAATTCCTCTTTAAGCCCATCCACAGAACCTGTCCACAGCCTCTGCCACCTTCTCCCAGCCAAGCTGCAAGAATCCTTCCTTCTCCCAGCTGTGGCTGGGGCTCCTTGATGGAGAGAACTGGTCCAAGCGCTGGTGGAGGCTCTGGGACTTCAAATTTCAGCCCCTGAGGAAATTTCAGACAGCGAGGAACACAGCCCTGGATGGGAACTGGGAGCCAAACACTCTGGTTCATGCAGCCACCGTGCTCATTATGGCCCTTTCTGATTTTTTGAGATTTCAAATCTTGATGCTTATGAAATCTCTTCCCAAGGGGACGCCTGGAATAAATTGTCATCTGATAATAGCTACCAGGTGGTGAGGGAAGAAAAAAGCAGACATGCACAGAATGTTTTGACTTCAAACTCATGTGGATTGTCAGAGAGGGAGTGTATTTTGTGTCCCTTCCTCGTCCCTGCCTCCCCCTCACCATTTTCATCCCTTCACGGATGTTTTTTCTTTTTTTTTCTTTTTTAATTTATTCAAGCGGAAGGCAAACTCCCTGGGGCAGCGGCTGAGGGCCAGAGGCAGAGCCCAGAGCAAATCCCCACCACCCTTCAAAGGGCCAAGAGTGGCAAAGCTGGGGTCACCACGCCAGCTCCTCAGCTCCTCTCTAATTACAGCGAGCAGATGAAGAAAGCCTCCACAGACATCTCCGCTTCTCTCTCCTCTTCCCATCGCCCCTACCCCCTGGCTTACCCGGCTGCCCCTTCTCGCACCGGTCCTGGCTCCCCATCACTCCAGTAACCTCTCCCATTAACACCTGCCCAGGCAGGGAAAACCCTTCCTGAGCTCAAAGCAGCTGGCTTTTAATCAATTCGCCACGGAACCTGCCTCAGCCTCGGGCAAGGAGCAGGCACAAAACTCCCTCCCCGTCCAGGATGACATTTCCAGGGCAGGGTAGCAAAGGGCATCCTTCTCACCAGCTTCAGAGGAGGCTAAAAGGCAACACCGCTCCTCCCTGCCTGCATTTGGGGACTGCACATCCCTTTCTTCCTATTCCAGGAACGTGGTGCTGGCTCCGTGCGAGCCTGTGAGCACACACACACAGATTACATCTTTTTCTTAGCAGGAAGGGATATTGACTAGGAAAATATCAAAACCACCTCTGAGCCCACAGCACCTCTTCTTGCAAAACAAACAAACAAAAAAAAGGAGGTGGAAACAAAGGGAAAAAAAGACGTTTTCCTACACAGATCATCCAAGGAAATTAACTTCTGTAATAAGGAGGTCAGCACGGAGAGCAAAAAGGATTTTTTCAATGGCATCTTGGACTTTTAGAGGTCTGTGCCGCGATGCACATGAGCCAGGAGGGACAGCGGGAGCTGGTGGGAGAGCAGAGCTGCTCGGCCACCCCACGCAAGAGGGGACATCCAGCTGAGGGTACCCAGAAGTAACGGCCGGGAGAGCATCAGCCGGTCACCTGCAGGAGTGGCCAGAACTGCTCGGGTCCAGAAACCTCATGGACATGTCCTCCATGCACCGACAGCTGACATCCCCCCCCACGCTATTTCTGGTGGACCAGGTCAGGATGGCTTTTCTAGGTGGCCAAAGGTGCGTGTCACATCTCCACCTGCACTCCCCGGCTGCTCATACTGCCCCAGGTAAGCGCAGCATCCCAGAGCCACCCAGCATCTCAGAGCCAGCCCAGCATCCCAGAGCCAGCCCCTCCATCCCAGAGCCAGCCAAGTGCCCCAGAGACAACTCTGCATCCCAGAACCGGCCCAGCATCCTGGAACCAGCCCCGCATCCCAAAACAGCCCTGCATCCCAGAGCCAGTCCAGCATCCCGGAACCAGCCCCGCATCCCGGAACCAGTCCAGCATCCCAGAGCCAGTCCAGCATCCCAGAGCCAGTCCAGCATCCCAGAGCCAGTCCAGCCTCTGCCACTCTGCCTCAACAGTTCAATTCCAGCTCCAGACACAACTCGAGGAAAAAGAAACTGGCCACAGGCAAGCACTAATGATGACTGCCAATATAATGACACACATAATACAGTCAGCTCCATTGCAAATGTAATTGCAATCATAATGCAATCAATACCGATGGAAACACCATATTTATACAGGGCCTTTCATCACTCACATGTAATGCAGTCAGTGCCAGTGCAAATATGCCAGCATCTGAAATAAAATATTTGCCATACATCTCATGTATGTGCAGACCAAACACTGAATTCGGGAGAGCCTTGCGATGCTGAAGGCTTTGGGAGGTTTCTGGGCATCCTGCAAAGTCATCAAAAAAAAAAAATAAAAACCCCAAGTCTGGTGATGCTTCAGAAAAGAATAAAACCAACATTCACATTGAATTCTCCTCGGCTTAAGTCACAGTTTCCACATTGCTCTCCCCGTCAGCTCTCTGCCCCAGCACGTTGTTGTGGTCAAGCAGTCATTAACCTCCCGATGGGGAGAAAACGGGGAGAAACGCTCCCGTCTGCTGGCCGGGGCAGCCTCCGAATTCTCCACCAGAGACACACAGTCCTGCTTCTCCCAGCCTCACCATTAGCTGCCAGTATCCCCAGAGGGACTGGTCCTATGAAGGCGACAATGCCCAGGGTGGCCGTGGACCCCGATGCTGAAGGACTTTGCCCTTAGATTTCGGAAAGCACAGCGTTCCCCAGGCTCGTACGAGCGTAGAGCCCAGCAGTGTCAGGAGAGCAGAGAAAGCCTTCCTGCCCTCTCTCACCATCCCACCTGCCCTCTGAATCCGATCCAGACAGTCCATCACGGGTCCTGACACATTTAATGCCTCAGTAAAGAAAAACACGATGCGCTGATGCTCCTCTAAAGCTCTGACAACTGACAGCCTAATGGCTCCTTATTTTTTTCCCAGCTGCAGTTTAGAAAATGAAATAAATTTAGCTCCTTAAGCAGGCTGGCTGCTCCGTGAGCAACGTGTTCGCTGCGGGACCCGGGGAGCAGGGATGGCCAAGGGAAAGGACAGCACGAGGGGTGGAAGTGGCCTGAAGAGTTGTTCGCTGCAGATTTACCCAACCCAAACCCACCCCGTGAGCCCCCTGCTCTCCTCCCCCTTCGCTGGACCCAAGAACCAGGACCCAAAACTCCAGCTACAGGGGATGCTGTTGTGGATGGGGCAAAAGGACCCTCTGGTGACATCCACGCCAGGAGGACCTGGTGCTCCTGGGCACGTCAGACGTCTCCGGTGGGCAGTAAAAGGCGGGGGACATGGTCAAAGCTTGGAAGTCCCCTTCTGCTGGTGGCTGCAGTGTATTAAGCAGCTGTAATTAGGCTAAAGCACTGCGTGGCCAGGGGGCTGGGAAAGCATGATTGAAAGCCTTTCATGGAGAAACGGCCGGGTCCTTGTGGAGCACACACCAGCCATTACTCACCAGTGAGACTGGAAAGGCTTTCTCCAGGCTATTTCTGAGGCCATGAGTGATGGAGGGTGGACGGGGCTGGAGATGAAGCTCTCATCTCACCACAAAGCCTCTGGAGGGCAGGAAAGGAAGCTTGGGAGTGAGGATATCACATGGGGTCCAGCACAAGCTTCTCCAGCACTTCTTTTGGGGCACCTCTGCAGCGCCTGGCATCATTTAGAGGGCACCGCAGAGGTCAGAGCCTCCCTGAACATCACAAATTCAGCTAAAAGCCTCTTCTCTTTCTTTTTGCTGCTGGGGGGTGGCAGCAGGTGCTGCTAGACCCCACCAGCCAACATCAGTGAGCAAGAAGCACCAGTGGCTTGCAGGGTCACCACCAGCTTCCCCCCACCTGGAGGCTCATGAGGCTCTTAATTAAAATCACAGCTCCCTGCAGGAGGGGGATCAATGGGACAGGATGGTTGAAAAGCCAACGGAGATGTATGGGACACTACGGGGACAAAAGTACCCAACTGGCACTGTCAGTTCTTGGCTGACCAGCTCATAAAATCATCTAAACCAGCCTGATAAAGATATATATACCAGCCCCTGCATTGTCCCCAGCGACCAGACCATCTTCCACCATCACCCGAGCACTGTTGCATCCCTGCACAGCCCAACCGGAGCACGGGGCAGGGGCTGCAGCCCCCCTGCGCCCCCACAAACCCCTCGCACGCCCACAAAACCCTTACACACCCACAAAATCCTGGCAGCAAGAGGGAAAATGCTCCGACAGCCGCTCCGAGCAGCCTCCCCATACTCACACCCCAGCTGGAGCCCACCCTCATCCCCCCCACTACAACCCTCCCTTGCACATCGTGGCGCACAGACTGTTCCTTTCAGCACTTTTCTCGCCCCAAATTCCCTCCTCTCCCCCTCCCTCCCTTGTCAGAGGCTATTTTCCTCCCGATCCAGGACAGTTTCAAAACCAGGGCTATGGCGGCACCTCTTTGCAGGTGGCATCTCTGGAGGAGCTAAATGGATTCCCATCCCTACTCGGGATAAACTTGTTTATTTTTGGGAGCATCCAGGAGCAGGAAAAGGGGTGAGAAGGGAAAACACTGTGCAGGCCACTCTAAGGCAAAAGACACTGGGATTTTCAAAGAGCACACTGAAGGTAGGAAAGAAGAGCGATCACTATCTGCAGGAGGACTGGCCACGGCCAAAGGGAGCAAAGGGATGGGGAGCAGCAGAGGAGAAATGAGGGGAGCTCCAATGCATCAGGCCAAGGACAGAAGCAACCTCATTTCCCTGGCTCTGCTACAGGTGAGCTCGCCTCAGCTTGAAAATGTTGCTTCATTTCACTGCACTTCCCCTCTTCCCCCCCAAAAAATACCCGTCGGTGCAAGAAAGGCACGTTGAGGAAAGCAAGAAGGGATGGGGGAAAGGCCGAGAGGAGGAGGAGGAGGAGAGCAGCAAAGTGATGCTCGATAGCTGCCGAGAGCCAGCGAAGGGGCCAGTCTCCCTCGGAGCACGGCAAGACACACGGAGTGATGAAGCCGCCAAGAAGTTGTAACCAGGACTAATAGTTTGAGGTTCTTAATATTCCTGCAATCCAATAAATCAATGGCGCTAAATATGAGCACGGGAAGGCGAGCCCCGGATTGACAGGAGAAATTAGGCTTGGCGGCAGGGAGAGATTTCTCAAACAGTTTGTTCCGTCTGAGCTCACTGCCAGCCTGTAAACAAGGCGTATGGTGAGGGTGCAGCAAGAGACAGCCCTCGGACAAGCCATGTCTCCTGGCTGGACACCCCTCCTGGCACCCAGGCTGCGGGCATGGTCCCAAGATCCTTGCCATGCTCTGGGAAGCAATAGAAGCACCCTCCCCCCAAAACCCTGGGAACTCCAAATATTGTGCACACATTAATTACAGAATCCCATGGGGTTGGAAGGGACCTCTGGAGATCATCCAGTCCAACCCCCTGCCAAAGCAGGGCCACCCAGAGCAGGTCCCACAGGAACGTGTCCAGGGCGGGTTTGAATGTCTCCAGAGAAGGAGACTCCACCATCTCCCTGGGCAGCCTCTGCCAGGGCTCTGCCACCCTCAAAGTCAACAAGTTCCTCCTCATCTTCAGGTGGAACTTCTTCTGTACCAGTTTGTACCCATTTCTTCTTGTCCTGTCCCTGGGCACCACTGAAAAAAGACTGGCCCCATCCTCCTGACACCCACCCTTCAAGTATTTAGAGGTGTTGATCGGATCCCCCCTCAGCCTTCTCTTCTCCAGACTAAAAAAAACCCAAGTCCCTCAGCCTCTCCTCGTAAGGGAGATGCTCCAGGGCCCTCATCATCTCGGTAGCCCTCTGCTGTGCCCTCTCCAGCAGTTCCCTGTCCTTCTGGAACTGGGGAGCTCAGAACTGGACCCAGTGCTCCAGCTGGGGCCTCCCCAGGGCAGAGCAGAGGGGCAGGATGACCTCCCTCCACCTGCTGGTCACGCTCTTCCTGATGCCCCCCCAGGATGCCATTGGCTTCTCGGCTACAAGGGCACATTGTCGGCTCATGGGCATCCTGTTGTCCACCAGGACTCCTACGAGTTGAACTAGTTGTCACCTTGCTGCTCCCAGGGAAGCGGGAGGATTAGCTTGGTGTTTACCCTGTTGCTTTATGGATGCATGAAGACCAGTGTTGAAGTGCCAGGGCTAATTATTAGAGATATCCAAGTGCTGGGATTTACAATAGGATTAGTGCCCTAAAACAGAGCTGCTGCTCCTCCCAAAGTGAAGACACGATCCTCCTCTGATCCTCCTGAGGATCGCGACAGAGACTATTGTATTCTGGGGGAAAACTGGGATGAATAACCTTCAGAATAGGAGGAAAGGAATAAGGCAGACTAGCTCTTCCAAATCCTCTAGAAGACGCCTTGCAATTACAGGAGATCTTGATCAGATCTTAAAAAAATGCCACAGCTACAACCTCAGTCCAGTTATAAATGACTCAAAGATGTTCAGCATCCACTTCTGGGTTTGGGACCCAAGGTCGTCCCAATTTGACAGCTCCTGTCAAATTTTTCTTATTCCATGTTCAAGTCAAACCTAACACAGCCCAGAAATGTGTTAGCAGCAGGAAAAATTGGGTGGATGGATGTTTATCCATGTTCTCATCCCTGCGTTATCCAGCGGGATACCTGCAGAAAAACCAGCTTATTCTGTCCGGTCGTCTCTACCTTCTGTTCCATCCTTCAGGAAATGAGATGACCAGACTAAATATACCAGTCTCTGTATCCCCTGTCATATGGAACTTTTCCAGGTCCTTAAATCATTCTTGTCTCCATATGACAAGGGATTGGAAGGGCTGAGATTATTTGTCTTAAAAAGGAGACAAATAGGAAGCCTTATGATAAATGTATATGAATTAATGAATGAGAGAGACAAAGTACATCTGGTATTTCTGTCCTCCCTGCCTTGCAACACGAGAAGTCCCCTTTGATTCCACTGAAATAGTGACAAATTCAAAACTGATGAAAAGAAACACTTTCCCCAACCAGCCTATGAAATCCGTTGCAGCCAAGAGCTCGGAAGGTTTCAAAGACATTTATATCAATAACACGGCTATCCAGAGTTAATGGTTAATGCTAATGAAAAGGAGATAATGAGTTTAAGCCCCTCTCTAATGACTGCATTGGGCTGAATTTAAGTCGTGGAGTTTAGCCAGCAATTCCAACCTGAAATAGCTCTAATTCACAAGATATTTGCCAGTTAGGCTCAGCATTGGTTTACTGGGGGAGGTGGAGTTCTTCCCAATTCCTCTACCCCCTGCCTGGGATTCGGGGCCCATCTCACAACCCACACCAAGCCCAGGCTGAGCTCTGCTGCAGGCACCGACCCTATGAATTCATGGAGACCTTCCCAGGACATGTTTCTGCTTCTCTTCCTCTCATCCCTCCCAAGAAAAAGCGTGCAGAGAAGTCTGGAAAGCTTTTTTCATCATAGAACTGCTATTAGGTCACACTGGGACTGCACTCCGCAGCTCTCTAGTTCTTATTATTCCTCGTTAAAACTCATCTATATTCCTTACCCCTGAATTACCAATACTGGAGAGCACCACTGCTCTATTTTTCCTGGGAATCACTCCTTTGTCTGCGGTCTCTCACTATCAGGATTGTTATCGGTATCAAAAGCAGTGCCCAGAAGCTTCAAATGAGAGGCAAACCTGGATTAAGTACATGTTCTAAGAGACACTCCCTGCCCTAGAAAGCACAGTCTAAGCAGACTGCACAGATACAAGAGGCGAAGAAAGATCTGAAGACATCCCCAAGGTCACAGAAGCAGTCTGCAGTGCAACCAGGGGAAAAAAAAAAAACAACCTGTCGCTGAGACATCCCCGTCCACCAGCCCCACCTGAAAGCCACCCCTCCTACTACTTTCACAATGAAAATTTAGTGTGCTGGTTCTGCAAGTGCTGTGATGGCAACCAAACCTGGCCCATGACATCTCCCTTCTTAAACCTCGGGGTCTGGACACGCATGTTACAAGGACCTTCGTTCCTGCATCACCACAACATCCTCCTCCTTTTATTGCCCACCACGTTCTTCATGCCTGGCAAGGACCATTGCATGTGACAGTATCTCCGTCTCACCAAGATGATAAACCTATAATACTAAGGCCAGGTAATTAAGGGCAGATTTCCAGTGGGTTCTGATTATAAATTGGGGAGGTCAACAGACCAAATCAAACAACACCAAAGGCAGGAGCTTCCCCTTCTCCATGGACACAACATGGACTTTTTCAGGTAACTGAACTCAGATGGTGTGAAAATCATCCAGCACCTCTAAGCTCTCAATCACAGACGGGAAACTACTTGAGCAGAATGGCATTTCCCTACACAAATACGTTGCAAAACACTCTGCACATCTGTCCTGGACATCAACACCCGCAATGATCACCATACAAGGTTTGAACACAGCAGAATGTTCTTTACTCCGGAGTGTAACCCGCTCGTTACTAAGTGCTATATAATGCCGAGCTCCTGCTGTAAAAAGCTCTTGAGAAATGACAACATAAAGAATAATGGTCTCCAAACCAGGACTCGGGTGGAACTTGACAGTTAAAGCCAGGAGAATTTTATATCAAAATCCTGCAAGTTTCACAGGAACATAACGCAAAGCCATAAATCACACTGGCTTTGCTTACAAGGTTGGTGGAACTCAGGAAATATAAAACCCCCAAACTTTTGATGAACATCCCAAGTCCAGAGCTTGTTACAAGGTTCTGCACAACTGTTTTTCAAACCCTGTTTACCAACACATCCTCAAATACTTCACTGCCTTCTGCTGAGTGAAAGGTAAATATTACTCAAAATAATAAAGATACACCCAAAGAACATGCAACATTTTGTTGGCACAAAGAGGATATGTCTCATCATGCCAAAGGAATGAGTCAGAGGACTCAATGTAGGAGTTGTAGGGAATCCAACACTGCAGTGTCTGAGCTCAGGTGAGACAACTCCCACCCTCAGCCCCAAATCCCTCTGCCCAAAGCAGGGACAGAACCATCCCTCACAACCACCTTTTTGGTTTGATGAGTGCTCAAATACTAAGTACAGACCATTAAAAATACACCCAAAAAACCCCCAAAAAACAACAGAGTCACTACAAGCACTCAGAGAAGACTATCCAACAAACCACCAGCACTTTCCACCATGTTCTCCAGTTAATGTCTCCTACCCATCCCCTGAAGAACACAACAGTCTAATTCAACCCTTCCTAGACGTGTTATGGGGACACGTACGTTAACAAACAAAATCTAAAGCGAAAATAAAGTTGGAGAGGAGTTTTAGTGGTTTCATTTAGGCTGCGTTGCTTCCACTCGCTATGGGTTATCGATCTCTGCGGAGAAGAGTCAGCAGCCATAGCTGACGTGCCGTCCCTCAGCCAGGGGTAATGTACGACCCTGTTGGGAACCGCAGTTAACTGATGAACCCATCTGGCAGGGGAGCCCGAGAAGTGATTGATTCACTCGCCATCCTGGTACTTAGACTTTTCACCCTCAACAGGCCACGAAGCCTCGTTCATCATCTTCATCAATCAAATGGGTAAATATCATTAAATCTGCAGGCCACAGGCAGCATCATTTATATTTTTTTTGGCTGCTTTTTTTATTTTGTTTCAAAAGTTTCCCACCTCCTCTCCCCACTTTCCTTACTGAAAAACAGTACTTCCACCTGTCAGGGATTTGGTGAGGTGAAATGGAGAACCTGAACCCTGAGAAGGTGGGACGGTGCCAGGCTTTGGGTCCCTCATCTCTCCCAGGTCACTGGGGATGCTCAGAGGAATAGGGTACTCCCAAATATCCCAGAGATGCCAAGCCCCATAGAGCATCAGAGCTGTCTGGTTTGGCTCAACTCATGATAGCTGCGTGCTACGGAACACACCAAGGGAGTTTTGCTCCAAGATTCACCCAGGGCACAGCATTTAAACTCACCAAAGTGCCACCATGCAGAATTTGGCACAAATCAGGGTAATTCCTTACAATGCAGTGGAGCAGAAATGATCTACCTCTGCTGTTCGTCTGGCCCGTAATTTCCCAAGGAAAACACTCTGCTGTACGGGAACTTCCAGTTTATCCCAACTGTTTATTTAAGCCTCGATTTGTCCCTTAATGCACTTTTTCAAAAACTTATTTTCAAAGCAGGGAGCCTGTTTAACACCATGTATCGATACCAAAAAGCAGAAAGGGTGCATGAAACCCATCAAAAAGCACGGGCAGGTTTGAGGCCACCTCAAACAGACAGAGGACAGACAGAGGGTTGGACGGACGGATGGATGCACGGATGGATGGATGGTTGGAGGGATGGAGAGGTGGATGGAGGACGGAGGGATGGAGGGGTGGATGGAGGACGGAGGGATGGAGGGGTGGATGGAGGATGGAAGGACAGACAACAACTGCTGACAAGTTGGCCACATTCTCTCCTAGCAAGACACTCCATTAGAGAAGTTTTTTAAAAAATAAGAGTAAAAGAAAAAAAACAGTGGAAACGCTAGGCAAAACCATCTGAGTCAGGGAAATTTCAGGCGAGTTCAGAAAAGCCCAGAGTGAAAATCTCTTTCTAACATGACTGAAAGAGCCACATGAAGGAACAGATGCAGTCGCCAGCCCGTAAATTAAATCACCGAAGAAAGGTTGGAAGAGCCAAATGAAATCTCCACCTGCCATTACTTCCGAGGGCCGGGCATGCCGAAGGAGGGCCAGCACCGTCACGACGGAGAGGCAGACGAATCGTTTTATTAGCCTTAATTGCCGTTTCAATACCGTACCCATGTCTCCACATAAGCCTTCATTTTGTGCAAAGTTGTCAGTTCATGTCCTGAATGGGCCAGGCTTGTTATCAGCAAGTCGTTTACAGCCCCTGGGCTGTGCATTAATTAAAAAGGCTTTGTGCTGAGGCTCATTCATTAGCACACTGCTCCTTTAATCACTGCCTCTTCAGCCACCAGGACAATCTATAAATCTCCTCAAATATGAAATAATGAAGTGGAATGGTTCAATTTATTACAATGTAATAAGTCAGGATAATGTGGGGGTGGACAGGGTGGCACTGGAGCTGTCTCCTTGCCCAGTCTTCCCATCTCATTACTGACAGTGGCCATGAATGAGAAGAGCAGAAAGGATGCAGGCGAGGACAGTGAACACATGGGACAGGGACCTTCCCGTCTCCTGCCGTCCCACCCAACCGAAATCCAGCTCGCCACAGGTGACTAAGGATGATGCTGAAAGCCAGACGTGGCTTCCTGGCCTTGGGAAGAGGGAAGGAGGTTTTGCCCTGAAGAGGTTCCAAAGATTTTGCTCCTCGATGGCGACACCATCTGCGGGAGCAACTACCAGCATCCACTCAGAACTGCAGTGAAAGTCCACCCCATTTTTTCATTTGCAACCCCTTTTCCCCACTTCTCCTTCCTTAGACCTTTTTCCATCATTCCTGGAAAGATCCAGGTTGAGATGCCCAGGCAAGTGCCAGGGAGCAGATGCTCCAGGGAACATCAGCACACTACAAAGATCCACCTATTAACTCAACACAAAGCTTCTGTTCCTCCTCTCATGGCTCATCTCCCAGCAGCTGGGCTCTCAAGCCAGGCTGCCAAATAAAATATGACTGTACATATTGGGTTAATTAACGAAGGGAGAAGGGCGACCGCTAGCCCAGCTTTGCATTCCCTAAATAAATGCATCGAGGGTGTCTAACTAGTGAGGAGAGGCCAAACACGAATCTTCCTCTTTGAGAAAATTCGGGATGCCATAGGAAGAAGCAAAACTTCCAGCTATTTTAGAAAAGCAGCCACAATTTCCAAAGGAAGTGCAAAATGAAAAGAAAACTGCCCATACAAAGCTTAACAAAAGCTAATTACGCTCTTGCATAAAAGGGAAGCGTTTAGAGAAAAGCAAGATTTGTAAAGAACATTGTAGAGTCTTTTGAAAAATTACTTTTTTCCTGTCAAAAGATACCTCATAAAAAATAGCCAGTCCACACTGTAACAGCTCTAGGATTTGCTACTTTATTTTCAATGCTCTCCCTGTTCAGGCTTAGAAAGTCTCAAATTCTTATGCACTAACAGTTATATAATTAATGTGTCTATTAATATAATTAATACTATATGTTGATTTATCCAAGTCAAAATTTATTCACAGGAAAGTCAGTTGTGATAAATTGACGATAAGGGAACAAAAATTAAATCATCAAAATAGCCCATTTCAACATTGTCTTTAAAACTGAAATCTGTCTTCAAGTCTTTCTTCGTTTCCCAATCTCGATTAGGGGGATTTCAGATGGAATATGCAAGCTGTAAATGTGCACCATTTTAACCGGCCCCAGCCCATGAAAAGACTCAAGGCTTGGATATTTTTTTTGTTTGGTTCCCATTCGTTATCAGAAGTGCATGCACAAAGGTGTTACAGGAGGGGAAAATTATTTCTTCCTCCGGGTTAGAAAAGACCGAACGTAGACAGTGCTCAAACCCACAGATCTTTAATACTAGCAATCTGCTAAGTGCTAATTTGTCAACGTGCTACCTTTCATCTCCAGGGTTCCCAAAACACTTCATTTGCTCAAGAGTCACTCGTCCCACCACAGTAAGACTTCAGATCATCCTCAAGCAGGAGGTTCAGGTTCCTCCTCCCCTCCAAGAAGGGCTCCTCCAGGAGATGGGCGACTAATTACTACTCAAATAAACAAATTAACCCTGTCCCCAGCTACTCCATGAGTTTCGAGGTGCATTTTAGAGAGAACAGCATGCTGGGGTCCTTACCATCAGAAAACTCTATTATACGGATTTTCAAAAAAGCTCATTACTACAAAGCTATGAGCATTCAATCCCATTAATAAAACGCATCAGTATATAATTATAATATTAGGCACTTAAATTGCAGTTTTCATCTGCAGCTTTCAAAGTGTTTTACCACCTCTTCCTTTTCTTCTCCCTCTTCCTGCTTTTCTTCTCCCTCTTCCTGCTTTTCTTCTTCTTCCTTTTTTATAGAAAATAGTTGTAGTTATCAAGTAGGAATTGAAGGAAAACTAAATAGTCTTTAAATGCAGACCTCT
>QJSC01004509.1:428650-523422 GCA_003697955.1 Calidris pygmaea | reverse complement strand
CTGCCATGAATCTATAAATGTTTTTGGTGGCTGCAAAATTGTTTTTACTGGATGTGTTTGCACATCACCCCTCATCGCACCCAGGTTCTCTGGCTCACACCAGGGATGAGCAGGACAAAAAAGCCGTATTATGTGCACAAAATGACTCTGAGACCCATTCTTTTTCTCCAAAGGACTCCCCAAACCTTCCTATCACCAGCTTTTGGGGGGGACCCCAAGTTGGAATTGTTTTTACTGGAGGTGTTTGCACATCACCCCTCATCACACCAAGATTCTCCGGCTCACACCATCACACCAGGGATGAGCAAGACAAAAATGACATATTATGTGAACAAAACCACCCCGAGACCCATTTTTTTTCTCCAGAGGACTCCTCAGACCTTCCTATCACCAGCTTTTGGGGGAAGAGATGTCAAGTTGGCATCTCCTTCCTAAGATCTACAGCCTGGGTTTGGAGCCACGCTTATTGCAAGCCGCCAGTGAGACCGGGGCACGGCTGCCCTTGACTAGATCGAGGATGACAGCCGCTCCTCCGGAGTCACATCTTGGCCCACGCTGGAACAAATATGCTTCCAGCAGGCGACGAAGCTTGAGTAAATCAGAGAAAATCAGAGATGACAATAAAAGTATCGAGGAAATTCTCCGGCGGGGAGACGGAGAGCACCCGGCACACAAGGTTCAACTTTAATTTGCGAGGAGACCCGCGCGCTGGAGAGGTTATCGCATGAATACCAGAGTAAATGATATCACCATGGGCACCAACCAGGCAGCTCGCTCACAAACCTATTAACTGGTAAACACCAATCCTCAGTTAATTCCAGCTATTAAAAACAACTTAAAGAGAAAGCAGATCTCATCTCGCAGAGAGCGCAGGGGTCTCGGCGACTATTTTTAGGGTCTCGGCGACTATTTTTAAAGTTTTCCCGCAGTCGAGTTAACAGCCTATGACTCTTATATGTTCGGCTGCTGTGCGGCTTCCAGGTTTATTAAATTTACAACCAGAGAGGCAAGATGGCTTGTTATTTTTCCCAAAGAACCCCCCCAGAAAAAAGGCAAAGTTTCTCGGGCATCACTCCGAGCCACAAGCAAGGAAATCAGGGGGGGGTCCAGAAGATCTGTTCCCCAAGACCACACGACAAACCAGACCAACATTGCTCCATGGACATATTTATTCAAATTGCAAGAAATTTACTATATATGTGGAACTCCAGCAAACACGCACGTCTTTAGACACACACGTCTCTCCAGGTGCATTGACAAGAGTGAACAGATTAAATAATTAAAGGCAACATTCCAGTTGGCAGTGGGGAAGGGTTAACCTACCCTCTAGTAAGGGATAAATACCACAGCAGCATCCACATTCAGGCAATAACAAATATCTTTGGCATTTGCATCCTCATTCCTCCCGCTGCCCTCTTCTTCACCAATTATATATTCCCACGGCTCCCCTCTGAAGAAGGGGTTTGGGTTTGACATCTCAGAGGCACAGGCTGGAAGGATTGCTGAAAAGACAAGGGAAAAAAATATATTTTTTCCCCTATCAATGACCGAAAGCTGTCTGAAACTGCTTTTCAACCAACGGCATCTCTGGGTTTCACTTACCTATTTTATGTATATATATATGATGGGGGAGAGCCTCCCCCGTCACAGGTAAGAGGATTTAACGGTGTTCATCACAGACCGGTGCAGGTGAAACCCCATTAAATCCATCCCGTTTTTTACAAGGCATGAGAAAGGAGAAGAAAGGACACGGCCAGGCGCAAACCACCGACATCCATTGTGCATCGCGATGGGAGGAGAGGCAAAGCCACAGGGAGATTTTTCTTTTGGCGCTTATTGTCTTCTAAACTCCGCAATCTATACAATATCTATGTTTGTAATCACTCGAAAATTTTCAATTAAATGTAAAAAACCAGAAACAAGTAAATCTATTCTCTCTTTTGACTGTTTTATTGATTAAAATGGATGCCTGAGCTGCGACCGCTGAACCATGAAAAGCAATCTGTCTTGGATGGGTAAGAGATCGTTAGGAAATCGTTGTGCTGAGGCAAGAATAACTGTGCATGTACACACACACACGTGCACACACACGTGTGGCACACGGGTATGGATACGCACATGCTACCGTGAAATAATCCATCTGCAATGAAAAAATAAAATTGTGTATATATATATATTTCAATATCAAGTTCGAAGCAATGTGAGGTGTTAGCCTGTCACAAGACCTCCTCTCTTTTTCTAAGTTTCATCGTTTTGCTCAGCAGGAAAACTTTGCCATCTCCGTTGCTTTGGAGCAAAAAAAAAAAACAAACTACGGGGTGGAGAGAAGACAAACCTCAAGGTCTGTCAATTTCTGAGGAGCTCCAAGAGCAAGTAAAGCACTTCTCGGGTTCTCAGGAGATTTTCAAGATTCTCCAGTGGATGTTTCACCTTCTCCTTGAGCCCAGGGAGAAGAGGACATTAAAAGGAGTACTAGACATCCCCAGGACCAACTAGTTTTGCAAAGCCAGGATGGTTTGGGTGTGAGCTAACCTCTGGCAAGGCAAAGGAGAGAAGAATCTTCCCACGTGAAGCTTTTGCCATGAGCGCTCACTTAAGGATTCCCAGACTGCAGTGGAGATATCTAATATTGGCTCTTAACAGCTACAGGAACAGATGGAGAACGCTTCGGTCTGCACTGACAATACTCTTCTTTTTAAGCGAGACTATCCTGATATCAACCCTATTCTATCTGAGCACCTCAAGCTGA
Source organism: Calidris pygmaea (assembly GCA_003697955.1). NCBI lineage: Eukaryota > Metazoa > Chordata > Aves > Charadriiformes > Scolopacidae > Calidris > Calidris pygmaea. The sequence continues at coordinate 520,673 of QJSC01004509.1, read as the reverse complement.
AGCTTAAATTAACTAAACATTGGGGGTTTTGTTGTAACCCACCACCATCCCACACGCTAAAAGCAGAGTTCAGCTCTGCAAATTCCCAGCCTTCGCAAGAAAAAGATCTTATTTGCCAAAGCCAGCCCGTAGCCTGCTCATCTCCAGGTATCCTAGAACCACCACATCCAGCCCAAGGGAAAGCCCTAGAGAGAGGTCAAGTTTGGGAAGCCCAAGTATGCTGTAACCCCTTTCAAAAATCCACTTTTTAGTAGGTTTTTTTAGGCACCAGTATCTTTCTCCCACCAACATGGGTCCAGGAGAGAGGCGTCCTCATCTTAGCACTGGGGAGATCAAGAGCAGCCACCCTGGAATCTCCAGAAGAGACCGGGATGCCGGGCAGGAGCTCTCGGGAAGCGAGACTGGAAGGCTGGGAGCCTTCCTCAGAGCAGCATTACTAATGAATTTAGCTCTGAAACAAGCTGTCATTTAGGAACGAGGGGATACCCACCTCCCCACACACTCGTCCGCGGTATTTGTTAATGGGGGAGAAGCAGGCACAACAGCAGATTCAGCCTGACTCACAGGCACTTCTATCGGGTGCCTTTCCCCCCCTCTCTACTTCAAACTGCAAACACCATGTATGAACTGAGCCAAATGGGAAGGGGGGGGTGGGAAATTCTATTTTTATTTCATTTCTATTCCCTTTATTTGGGTGCGGTGCAAACCACGAGCCCATGACTACATCTCGTGCTCCGGGCAGCCGCTGCCAGGGGGGTCAGGGCAGGGATGCTCACAGACACTGGGTGCTTTAGGAAGAGCCCCCCAATAATAAGAAAAATATTATTGCTTTGATTTAAACAAAAAGAAAGAAAAAAAAAAAAAAGCAAAAAACCCCAGATTTTTGGATGAGAATAAAGTTTTGAGTCCCTGAACCGGCCAGGCCAGGTTTTAGAGGGCAGCTTGGTCCTGCCATCACCAGGGCCACCCTTGCCATGCAGTATCAGATAAAAGCAGCAGCAAACACAAGCAAATCGGAGGTGATCGACAGAGCCCCAGACACTGCTCTAGGGTGGAAGACCCAAGAGGAGGCACCGAAGGGGTTAGCATCTCTCAGATCCTTTAATATACTTCCCCTAATTAAGATGTTCAATTCGCCAGCTTAAATAGCTGCCAATAGCTGCTACAAATTGATTTATCTTTTGATGAAGGTAAAATTTGCTGGAAAAAAACAAGAGGCAAACAACGTATGGGTTTTGGGGGATTAAATTACTTTGTCTTGTGTTAAGATTCAAACATATTCTGGAGGCAGGATGAGTCTTTTACAAGTAAATTGTTTTTATACTATACATTCATTTCTATGTAAACAGACGTACACTAATTTACACATCCACCTACAACACCTGCTAGATAACAGAAGTATACACTTAAAAGCCAGATGAGATCCCGAGCTCTCTGTGGGCACACACATACACAAATAAAAAGCAATTCATCCTGCAACCCGCCCTGGGGAGGGGGGGCTGTGGAAAAGAAAAAGCCTTCTGGAAAGAGAGGTGATCTGTCCATAATAGATATGAGTCCCTACGTGAAGGGTCACCACCGAGCAACACGGTGGAGGTCAAGCCTCGAAAACTGCATTTCAATTCCCAACCTGTCGCCTGGAACAGCACCAGCTTAAGAGTTTGCCATCTTCACTTCATTATTCTGCAGGGTTTTGTTGTTTGGTTTTTTTTCACTCATCAGTAAGAGATACAAGGCGAGGAGGGATAAATATGAAGAGCAAATCACAGCCAGGCTGACAAGACGGAGAAATAGTAGCAGCCAGCCCAGGATAATTTGCTTGATCTCAAATGAGAAGTTTCCCCGGTGGGACGGGACATTCTAACCCCGCTAAGTGAGGGAGGCGAGACCAGGAGGTGGCCTCTGCAGCTCCAATATCACCACGAGCACCGACGGCCCCACCAATACAGATCCTCCTCCTTTTCCCAGCAAAAGCCCTGCTCCCCTCACCTCCATGGCAGAAATGAAATTTGCCCGTGTGCCTGCTCGCTCAAAACCAGCTTCACATCATCTCCGGCATCGCTTCCTCCAAAAGAGGGAGTTTAAAAGAGAGTTCAGGGCCACACAGCAATAGCCATGGGGGGGTTGCATTTATTAGCTGTTATTCTCTGCCTCCACTCTATCAGCTATTTTGGAAATACGCATTTTCTACACAAGCACATGCCAGACATCTGAGAGTGGATAATTTGCCCAGACAGGCAGTAAATACATCCCATCTCATGCTTCCTCCCAGAATAACGTGCTTTCCAGTGTCACCTGCCATGTAAATCATCACCTTGCAATTTATCCTAAGCTACCATTTCAACCTGCTCTGGACCCACCAGAGAAAAAAAGAAACCAGCAGAAGGTCCAGTAACCCCTTCTGCCCCAGTGGAACGTGGATGCTTCTTCCCTGGCCAATAGTTTGCATTTATTGCAGAGAAGACATCTACTGATTTATGGCTTCCCAGCTGAATTTCCGACTCTCGGATTTTAGAGGAGTCCTAGATTTTCTTCAAGTTATACAAAAGGCATTTACATAAATTTTTTTGTGCAACATCAGACACTCGTTCCTTCAGCCTATTTCTCGCTCACCATATGAGTATCCAACAACTACCCACCACATGGTTACTGCAACTCAACAGCTCAGAGGTGGACTAGAAAAAAAACTCACGAATCGCATGAGAAATTACACGCACGCCTGCGATTTTTTTTTTTTTTTTTTCCCCACCCTGGCATTTTTTATCTACATCTTCCCACCAAACTGGAGCCGAGCAAAGAATTAGGGTTGATGGTGCTGCCTGGGCTGCAGCCTTCTAAAGGAACAAGAGAAGAACCAATGGTTTCTTCCCAAAAAGTGAGCCTACAAGCAACCAGAAAACCAGGTTATTTTCCCCAGATCCTCTTTTAAAAAATTATTTCCAACAGAAATCCCTCAAACCAGCCAGGCTTGTTGAAAAGGTTGGATTTAGCCAAGATTTAGGCATCTTGCAGCCTGGGACAGCTGGGGGGAGCACGGTCCTGGGGATGACCCCTCTAATCTACGTCCTCTTTGGCTGCAGAGAAAAAGCCTCCTGTGCATCTCTGTCTTCTCAATTTTGTGTTCAAAACACTTGAGAATCTCTCTTTTGTTCCTCGACTGTCTCCCTTAATCCTTTCCCTCAGTCATTATTCAATATTTGGTTTTGTGACTACATTATTTAACTTGGCGGAGCGTTTTGGGGACACAGCCTGCATAAAAAGCTCTATTTTTACCAATCGGAGGGGACCGTCGTGGGAGGGGGGAGGAGACAGAGATGACAACAAAGAGGAGACGAAAAGCTTCGCCCATCAAAAAAAAAAAAAAAACCAAACCACCTCTCCAGGGAAAGTAGGCTGGCAGTCACAAAATCGTCATTCGGGAGAATAAATCACCAAAGCAAACTCCGACGTCGGTAATTTTGTGACGCAGAAAATTGATTCGTACTTTACAATCAAGGAGCGCCTTCCTCTATAATGTATGCTCGGCATTTTAACATAATTATTTGCGCAACAGTTTTAACATTTGCAGCCTTCTCCGGCTGTCAACCTGGAAGTAGCGAGAAAAAAAAATGAAAAAATTTAAAATACTCTTCGTCAGAGACAGGATTAAAGAGAAAAAAAAGAAAAAAAAAAAAAAATCAATCTGCGGGCAACCTCCTTTGTATTTTGTTGTGAAAAGCCTGAATTTAAACAGCCTGTGAAGTCAAAACAACGGGAGAAATATCAATACACATTAATTTAATCAAGAAATACTATTCTGCCATGCCAGGCCCAAATTTGGAGTTATTTCCAGCGCAGTTTCTGGTAACACCCCGTTGACTTCCCAAGCTCCCCCCCACGGTGGCCAAGGGGCTTCTCAAAGCCTCTCCATTTGCATTATTCCTTCCCATGCACGAATCCAAATTCCCGGGGGTGGCGCAGAACCCCACTATCGGCATGTCCATCCCTCCTCCCGAAAAAAGGCTCATTTGGCTGGAAAACACGCCCCTGGGGTTGGCCGTCCCACCGCATCCTCATTGTCTGCCGTGGGGTCTTCAAAGGACGGGCAGATAAAAGGGTAAACACGTTGACAAAAAGCCATCACTTGACTTCATCAAACTCTGTGCGCGCCACTTTGAAACAAGAATCTCATTAAGGAAGGGAGAGTTGAAAGGATGAGCCCCCGCATACCAAACGCGGGAATCAGATGTACTTGACCTTTCAAATGAAATGTACGTTTTCTGACTGACTCTTCGTGTCAGCCTAATTCAAACAAGACACCCGATAATCCTCTTAAAAGACTAAAAATTTGGATACGGGATGGAGCGCAAGGCAGCCTGATCCACGGGTGGTCTCGTCGCTTCGCTCGGTCCTGCCCTTCCTCCCCCAATTTCCCCGAGGAACCTTGAAGTCTTCTCCCCTCCCTGGGCTTTCATGTCCTCCCCACATGCACACAAGACGTTTCAAGTCCGGGATTCATTAACAAGGTAGCGTCTTCTGTGCTGTCACAGCTGGAAACCAAAATCTGATGCTCCTTAACACAAATTGGGTGATTAAACACTTTGGATGGAAAATACATGCCCCAGTAGCAAGCTGTGAGAGTGAGACCCCTCTGGCTCCATCCAGAGAGGTTCCAGCCATGTTGATCCCACCACAAGTCAAAGGACCGTGAAACCCCACTTGGGTCCTGCATCTTGTATATCAACATGCATCATGTACACCCTAGAAAGAGAAACCCTATGATTGAGCCACAAGGATCTCCAGAAAGCCCAGTGGCTTCACCCGGAGATATTCACATGGTGAATGGCTGCAAATGGAGAGGTTCACCAAGCTCTGGGGGTTCTAATTACTGCACAAAAAGAAGTGGTAAATCAACACTGCAGGATTTCTCCATGGACAATACTGCTGGAGAGGTCACCACAATGAGATCAATGCCCTGGGTGTCTGCCTGGACCATCTCCCTGTACACCTGTAGAACATCTTGGAGATCCTGGTGAGATCCAGCTGCCTGCCTTCCTCTACAGTTCAATTTCCACCAACAACTTCTGGGCTTCGTTTACCACAACCTTAAAAAAGCGTCACGGATGCTGCCAAGCCTTTGAGATTGCACACCCTAGGGAATCCACAGCCACTGGAGAAAAAAGGAGTTTGGGTGTCTATTTATGACCTGCATCTACAAACAACTGCACAGAGTGACAGACCACGCAGTGACTAATAACGAGCTTCTTTTGAGGAACACTGAAAATCAACAGCTTAGCGTTTCCAGTGGGGGTTTTTTTCTGACTGGTAAGGAAGCTGGAAATATCTCAGGCTCTTCCTAACATCATGGGAACATCAGCCCCAGCCACGCACAGGGGTTCTGCAGACCTTCAAGACATGGTTGGTGTCACCAGGGGAAGCGAGCACCGCCCCTCCTGCGGGGACCTGTCCTTCTGCCCCCCTGTATGAGGCTCTAGTGTGCTCCCTCCATCTCCGAGCCCCACACCATCCCCGAAACAGGGAGACCCACCGGGGTGTGCGGACCCACACCGGCACGTGCCGGCAGCACCCCCGCTGACTCGCAGGCATGCTTTTCTCACGCACCCTCCATCCTCCCAACAGCTCATGAATTTTATAAACTAAACTCATTGTAACCAAACCATGAAATTGCAAATTTAACTCTGTCAACAAACAAAGCCTTGGCAGGGAGCTGGCGCTGCCTGAGGCAGGGCTGCCGTGCTGCTTGGCCACCCGGCGAGGCGGGGGGGACACAACCTCTTCCAAAGGCCACCGCGCCCCACTGGGTCCCCCTTGGCCGTGGGGCAATGGCCCAGAGTGGGATGGGAAGGATGCTGGAGCATCACAACCCACGCAGCATCGCAGCCTACACAACATCACAACCTACATCCAGCACTCTCTGCAGGGCCACCCGTTCCCATCATCCCTCCCCTTCGTGGCCATCCCCGTCATGGCCCCGAGAGGTCTCAGCACCCCCAAAAACCCCTGGATGAAGCCCCCTCCATGCCCAGCTGCAAGGGCTCCCACCTCCCCCTCGACTGGCAACACCGCACACTATGTCCACGTCCAGGGCAGCTGGGAGAGCCCTCATTAAGTTAATGGAGTGCTAATTCGCTGGCAGATCGAGGGGAGGGATCGGAGGCGCTGCCTCATTTGCTCCATGGAAGTGGGCCATTAAAAGGAAGGGGAGGGAGGTGTCTCGGCATGGGGTGGGCAGCAGAGGCTGCCACGCTGCTGGAGGGATGGAGAGGGGTCTCCCCAGGGACAACTGAGGCTACACAAGCCATTTTAACAGCATGATGCAGCCTTCAGACCAGAAAGAGTGGGAATACCCTGCTTCGTCGCTGCCTGCAGCAAGAAGGGCAGAGCGCCACCAAAAGTGACCTTCTCCCCATCTCCTTCACCTTCAGGGTTTGGCCACTGCAGCCCTACCACTGCAGCCCAAGCCAACCCTTCCATCCAATGCCGAGAAACCAAAAACACTTCCACCAGGTCAGAAAAGGGCATCAGGACCTGCTCGCACGTGGCACGTCCACACCAGGCTCCTGCCAACATACAACTGCCACCTCCCTCCAAATAAGTGCATTGCCACAGAGCGTTTCTATGACAACAAGCATCTCCAATATAGCCACCACTGAGACTCCAGCACCTCTGGAGCTGACACGGGAGGCCACGGTCCCACCGGCCCTCCTTGCTCCACAGCTCCAGGCGGGACTCCCAGGGCTGAGTTCAGCCGTCAAGAGGTGTCAACACCAACTCACCGTTCTCCTCGCCTGGGGTTGTCACAGCATCACGACCCACGTGGGTATCCCTCCCCTCAGTCTCCAGGCAAGATCATGCACGGGAAGGACACAGTGTCCCTCCCGGGGATGTCACCCGTCCCACAGCACCGAGCCCCCGGCTCGTGGCCGGCACTGGTAGCCCTGCAAGCTCCCACCCCCGAGAGCAGCAGCAGAGCAGAGGGTCATCAGTCACAGAGCCCTGCTATAGGCAGCCTTAAATCCCAGGCCTACCTTCCCATCGATCTCCTCAGCTCCGTGAAATTAAGAAAAATGCAAGATAAACACCAGCCAACCTCCCCGAGCGGGCTGGCTGAGAGGCAACTGAACGGGACCAACTCCCCCCAGGCAGGGCTCAGCCGGGAAAAAAACAAAGCCCCCATTCCAGACAGAACACAAATCTTGGCTTAAACCTCACCCCTGGACCCCCAAATTAGGGGACCTGCAGCACCCAGCAGTGCCAGCATCTCCAGCTGCTACGCCGCAGCAGACAGGAGAAGGGAATAGAACTGGCAAAGACCTACACCATTTCTCCACGGAGTGAATTTGTCCCCAAAAGCCATGAGAAACAACACAGAAGATCTGAAAACCCCCCAAGAAAATCACTTTCCCAGAGCAGACCCGCACTTCAAGGATTAAATGTGGCTGGACAACTCTACCCATCCTTCTCTCTCCCTGTTTTTTTTTTTTAACTGTCACTTTAAAGTCTTGCCTGTCCAACCGTGCATAGTGAAAAAACCTCTTTTTTTTTTAAAAAAAAAAAGGAAAAAAAAAAAAAAAAAGAATTTAAAAGCTTTAAACCCAGTTCTGTGTTCTCCGACCCCCTGAAGATTCCTGCACAGCAAATAAAGTGCTTAGCTGCCCTCCTTAAAAAGATTTAATCTATCCTATTTCCAGAGTTTGCATGATTAAACCCTACCTCCAATTCTGTTTTCAGAGCCACGGCCACATCTCTGCTTAACGGAAAGCGGGGTGGGCACCTCTCCTCCCGTCTCCCCTATGTGCAGGGGAGTGGAGCTGTGTCCACGAGGACCTGGGGGATGAGTTGGAGGGAGCAAGGCAGCTCCGAGCATCCCTGGCTCCTAGTGCTTCCTTACCAGAGATGGGAATACCCATTTTGATGTAGCCTTCAAGCACGATTGAGCCTCCTTATAAGCAGGTCTGAAGGAATCAAGAGAGGAGGAAGTGGTGGACCAGCCTGGCAGCTCAGAAGCTCACGCTCCCAAATATCACCACCTCTATCATGGCATCAGGGACACAATGAGCCTCAAACTACCGAGCAGAGGAGTCCCAAAACTTCAGCTGGGAGGGTTAGGGCAGGACAGAGCCAGCACCAGCCTGAAAACCTGGTATGAGAGGGTCCAGGCAAGAGGTTTGGAGGTCCAACGATCTATCTCCAAGATGAGATGCTGCCCAGATGTAGGGGACATGCCGGAAGGAAGAAGTTGCTACTGGATCCTGATGAATTCATGACACGCTGATCACCCATTTACCTTCAGCTACCCAGTATTGACCATTTATACCAGGCAGCGTCCTACAGGAGAGCGCGACAACCCTCCCTGCCCGAGGACCTTCATCCCAGGTCAAGAGGAGATGGACCATTAGCAATAGGACTGTAAAATAAATACCTCACTGTTGCAAACAAACCCGGTTTCAGACAAACAATGTCCCTGCATTGCTCTGGTGTACGATATCCATGGAGTTCGTTAAGGACCTGTGCTAGAATCACAGAATCGCATGGGGTTGGAAGGGACCTCTGCAGATCATCTCCTCCAACCCCCTGCCAAAGCAGGTCCACCCAGAGCAGGTCCCACAGGAACATGTCCAGGTGGGGTTTGAATGTCTCCAGAGAAGGAGACTCCACCACCTCCCTGGGCAGCCTCTGCCAGGGCTCTGCCACCCTCACAGGAAAGAAGTTCCTCCTCATGTTTAGGTGGAACTTCTTATATTCAAGTTTGTGCCCATTTCCTCTTGTCGTATCCCTGGGCACCACTGAAAAAAGACTGGCCCCATCCTCCTGATACCCACCCTTCAAGTATTTAGAGGTGTTGATCAGATCCCCCCTCAGCCTTCTCTTCTCCAGACTAAAGACCCAAGTCCCTCAGCCTCTCCTCATAAGAGAGATGCTCCAGGCCCCTCATCATCTTGGTAGCCCTCTGCTGTCCCCTCTCCAGCAGTTCCCTGTCCTTCTGGAACTGGGGAGCCCAGAACTGGTCCCAGTGCTCCAGCTGGGGCCTCCCCAGGGCAGAGCAGAGGGGCAGGATGACCTCCCTCCACCTGCTGCTCACAGTCTTCTTGCTGCCCCCCGGGATGTCATTGGCCTTCTTGGCCACAAGAGCACATTGCTGGCTCATGGGCATCCTCTTGTCCACCAGGACTCCTAGGTCTTTCTCCTTAGAGCTGCTCTCCACAAGTCAGCCCCCAACCTGTCCTGGTGCAGGGGGTTATTTCTCCCCAGGCCCAGCACCCTGCACTTGCCTTTACTGCAGTTTCTTGAAAGTCTAGGAGAAATTGACTTTTTTCCAACCACCTTCACTTGCTAATAGTCCGTCAGGAGCTCAAGGCCAGCCCTTCAACACACCCAGCAAGCGGCAAACACCTCCCGGGGCGAGAGGGAGGGAAATCTCCAGGGAGCGAAGCATCGCAACAAGCCAAGGAGAAGATCATTAACGGGTGAGCATCGCAGCTCTCACCAGCATCGGGAGACTTGGGCTTGGGTTTTGATGGGAAAACGTCCCCTGACGCTCGTGCTGGGGAACTTCTGCTGAAATTCCACGGGCAAACTCCGCCAAATCAAGTTTCAAACCTTCCCCATCCCCTTGTTTGACGGAGACTTTCATGCTGCCAAAACCTATTTATTTCTTGCAAATCTCTATGAGCTACAGCTCATGAATAGAAATGCTTTTATCAAAAACTGTTCGCGTTTTCCACTGAAAATTTTAAAACAAGTATTTTCAGGGGGAGGCAGGTTGTCTTCTCTAAGAAAACCACACATAATAACCCTGCGGAGTATTTTTGCTTCAAAAAACCAGCAGAAAATGTATTTTAGGAATGTCAGCCTACAAGATGGGAACAAAAAGCCAATACCAACGTTTCTGAGCTTGGTTTTAGACGACTTTACCGCAGACATCCCCCTCCAAGCAGTCTTCTTTCTCAGGGATTGTGCCCACAGTGGGACCCCCCACCACCCACCCCACGCTGGGGGCTGCAGAGCGCTCACTGCCCGGCCGAAAATTGCCATGGGGAGGAGCAAGCGTGGCCAGGAGCACGCCAAGGCAGCCGCTGGGGAGCCCCGGGTCATTTATCTTGATTTCTCTTAGCAACGCTGGCCAAGGCTAGAAAAGCTCGGCTTCGTTTTCTGGGTGTGAATTTAGCACAAGGCAAAAGCGAGGGGCAAACCAGAGGGGCTGCAGCCACCCAGCATTTCCCCGGGTACCATCCTGCATCCCAAACCCAGCATCAATTCCTGGAGGACATCACTGCTCTAAGTTTCCCAGATCAGAAAGCAATGCAAAGGGGTTTAGGGCTGAATCTCAGCCCTGGCAGTGCCCACTCCCCCAAAGCCTTTTGCAGTTGCCATAATTACCAGGGCAATCTGCTTTTTTTTTTTTAATTCCATAGGTGTTTGAGGGCTGCTGTGCATCTACCTCTCTTTGGGTGGTTAATTACTGCCGTCTCCTCTTGGGGTTAAACACAACCCCAGAATTACAGGCAAGCCCACTGTCCTTTCTGAAAGCCCTAACACACATGTCACTTTGCTTTGGAAATCACTGCATCTGATACATTTGGATTGCTCTGGGGAAAAAAAAAAAAAAAAAAGAACAAAAAAACCCCAACAACTCCCTAATGCCAATCAATTTATTGTCTCCTCACCCCTGGTAAACATTTCCACGCAGAAGAGAAAAAGCATCTCCGGTCCCTACCACCAGAGATCCAAAGGGCAATGATATGTCTGGATAAATGAACAGGTAGATGTACTTTCATTAAAATCACCACATTTAAATTACTCACAGATGAGATTGAAGACATGAGGTTAAAAACTTAATTGACTAAATCAACTGAGACGCCGAGGGCTGATTATATCATTTAAAATAAATGTAATATTGGCCATCAAAAACTGCACAATATATTATTACATATCAAAAGCCATTATTCAAGAAGCACAAACAATATCCTCCCAAAGCCCCGGTGGATTTAAGAGCGTCACCCTCCCCGGTTTTCTTTGATTGTTTTTCTCCTTCCACAGACGGGGCTGGAAGAGAAAAACAGACGCCTTCCCGCGACTCCCCACATTCTTACGTGGGAATAAAACTCTCCCCGGCTGCTTTCTCGTCCCAGACTGTACCCCCCATGGGCAGGCACCAGGTTAAAGAGGGTCAGGTAGAGTCACCCGGCCCAACCTCGCGTGCAATTCGGCTCTGGTTTCTGGATCACACCTTGAACCGTGTGCTTCGCCCACATTTTTCCTAGGAAAATCTTAACACCAGCGCTCGGGGCGGCGGAAAGCCCTCTCCCCTCGCCGTAAGTCATGGGGCTTGGAGCAACCTGCTCTAGTGGGAGGTGCCCCTGCCCAGGGCAGGGGGTTGGAACGAGATGATCATTAAGGTCCTTTCCAACCCCAACCATTCCAGGATTCTGTTCGGGCTCTCTCCGCTTCCAGCTTCACGCCTCAGCTTTGTTTCTACAAGCCACCAGCAGCCCCAGCATAGGAGGTGGTGGCTGCCACCAGCCACGGGACAGGAGCTCAGTCCCAGCCCAGATACCCCGGCACGTCGTGTCCACCCTCCCCTCACTAAAACTCACCCCCACCACCCACCCAGAGGCAGAGACATCACCTTCTGCCTCACTCACGCTCTGAATGAGTATTAGCTGGAAGCCTGAAAACACCAGGCAGGAGAACCAGCCCCGTTCCATGGAAATCCAGCTCAGCTTGCAAATGATTTCCTCGCCTGGACTGGGAGCTCATTACAGCCTGGGTGTTATCAATTATAGATGGCTCCAGTGGCCCTCAAACCCAGGCTGCGGTGCCACATTTGCTCCACGCCAGCAAACCTCATCCCCCCTCATCTCCTCCCGGCTCCCCATCGACGGGCAGGAGGACGGACCCAACCCCAGCATCCCCAAACCCCCCACAAACACAGGCAGGGGAGGGTGGGGGGGATAACCCCACGAGCCTGGATATACCACGAAGAACATGCAAATCAGCCCCTGGGCTCTCAATTACACCGATTACATTATAATTACGAGCGGTGCCACCAAGGGTTTTCTCAAAAATCCACCTCTGTTCTTAGAGGATCTGTCAGGGAAAGGCTCCTCTACCGCAGGAGGAGCACATTAGTATGCGTGCACCATGCCCACCGAGGAGCTGGGAAGCAGCCTGGCAAAAAAGCAGGGCTCCCTGGGCTACCGGAGAGCGGGGTCCATCCCTCGCCTCCCTTCCCGCATCCCTCTGCCCACCCAGGAGCAACCCAACCCCTCCTTCCCCACGGTGGACGGGCTGCATCTTGCCCGGGGATCCCGTAGCACCTGGGCACCCACAAAGGGCTGCCAGGACAGGTTTTTCCCAGGAATCCGCGGCAGGGAGGGAGGACGACAGGGAGCAAGGGAGATGTCTCATCGCAGGGAAGCTCCTCCCCGCACGTGCTCCCCCAAAAAAAGCACCCTGCAATCTGTGTTAAACAAAGCCCGGACATGGAAAAGCCCCCTTTTCCAGGGCACCGGGAGCCCTGGCGTGATGCTGGGGTGCAGCTGCAGCCCCCAAAACAGCTCCCAGGCAGCCAGCAGAACGACCCACCGCCCGGCTTTGAGGACATAAAACACGTTGCCTGCCCCGTGGAGCGTGCCCCGCGGGGGGGGAGAGGGGGGAGCTGCATTCCAAAGCCATTTGCTGAAAATAAAAAGCCAGAAGACCTCAACCAAATGCACCGTAATTGCAGGGTTTCCAAGCACGGGGCTCTCTCAACTCCGCAGACGAGGCTTCAGGAGCCCTGGCCAAATCCAGACCTCTGCACTGCCTGAAACACCTCCCCAACACACACACACAGAGCTCCTTAAATCCTACCTGCTCCTCTCCTTCTCCGGAGGAGGGAGGCTGGTGGGAAGGGAAGCCACCCCTGGCTGGGATGCTGCACATCTGGGGGATGCCGATCTCAGCCCACCGGGATCCCTCCTCTCCCCGTGTTCAGGGGTTCAAGAGGCAGGAGAGCATCCTCCAGCGTGCAAGCAAGGGGGCTGCCCCCCTGCCTCTCGGGGGGTTGTTTTAAGCTGCCGGGTGCCTTACGAAGAGCACGGGAGAGGCGTTAAGATTCCCGGCACGGCCCGGGAGCAGACATCCCCGGCATCCCGCTGCAGAGCGAGCTAATCCCGCCAGGTTAATTCTCTTCCTTGGTTCATTCCAGCTTATTAAAGCCAGCAGGCACCCTGCGGAGGATTCATTACCTGTGACACCTGCAGGCTGGGCCCTAATGAGCCGAAAAACAGGGGAGCCATGCTCCCACCGCCCCCCCAAGCCGGCTGGGTCCGTCCTGGACATGGGGAAACCCGCAGCCCCATTCCCACGGATGGTGATATAATAACCAAGAGGAACAAGCAGGACTTTTGCAAGGTCCCAAGCTTCATCCAGGAATAATCTTGCTCCCCTTTTCCCCGTATACACCGGCTCTCACCCAACACCCCAGCCCAGCCACACACCCTGCCCCAGCCTCGGAGCTCGCTTTGCTTTTATTTGCTGGGAATTACTGGCAGAGGGCAAAAGGAGATGAATTTTCAACTAGGTGAGTGAGCACGTTACCAGCCAGAGAGGTGGCAGCTGCCGCAGTACATCTTCATCCCTTTAAATAGTTCCCAGCCTTCCCCCCGCAGAGCCAGGCTGGCTGTGTAAAAGAGATCTCTCCTAATTAATCTAGTCCTCTCCATCGCTGGCGAAACAGAGCCCAAGCTGGCAGATAAAATATTGCGGGAGCTAACGGAGGATGGCAGGCTTGGGTTAGCGAGGCAGAAAGCAAGTGGTGGACTTCAGCTGAAGGGGCACAATTATTTTACCACCATGCTATGCCTCTATTCCCAGGCCTGTCTGGCATCTTCCAGCGCCAGCCTGCCTTTTTTTTCATCTGGGTTTGATCCCCCCTCTCCATTTTTCACTTCAATCCCTTTTTTCTCACCGGGTGGCTATTTAATTTGTTGTATTCCATGCTTTCCCTTTCATGAGCAAAAAACTTGCATCTGGGCTCCCTTTTTTTCTCCCTCAGTCTCACTTCATTTCCAAAAATTTTGCTTTTTATGGAAAAAAAAAAAGAAAAAAAAAAAGAAATGGGAGGGAGAATGCTAAAGGAGGCAGGAGATGAAAGTGGCTTTTACATAAAGTCACGAGAGGAAGGATGCTGAGAGGAGCGAAGAGAGCATTGGTGCCCCTCAAACCATGATTTTGGCCATATAGGGGTGAGAGAATTCGGGCAGCAGCTTCCAGGGAGCTCTGGAGAAGAGCAAAAACCTGCCCAAAACCAGGATTGCTCAAGGAGGAATATTATCTGCAAGAAACAGGATGCCTAAAAAAAAAAAAAAAAAAAAAAAATCATCTTTGCTGGTGATCAGAGAAGTTGAGACAACAAACAGAGCACAGGAGGGATGCAATCCCTCATTTAAACCCGAGCGAGGAATCTGGCTGCCAGATCTGGGCTCTGCTGGTGAGAGTATTTAAAAAAGCAGCGGGAAGGTTTGCCATGCACACAAGGGCCAAATTCCCTCCAGGGCAAGTAAGTCCCCTGGCTCCTGGCGGGGGGTCACATCTCATTTGGCTGTAGCAGAGTGAACAGTACCAGGGCTTGCAGGGGGATGGAGGGGAGAAAAACCCAACTGTATGTGACCTAACGCAGGTGAAGCACACTCAGCCGTCCTCACCGGCGCTGCCAGCATGGGCTGGTCGGTTTTCCTGGCCTCTGGAAGGTTAAAGATGCCATCAGGAAACAAAAGTGGATGACAACTGGGTCTCAGCATCCTCCCACCTCAGAGGAGACCCGCAGGCTGCGTGCCCGCCAGGATGCCCAAGGCAAACCTCCTTGAGCGCTATTTTAACCTCGCTGGCTGGCCTTCATCCACCCTCCCTCCTCCCCACACCTGGCTTTAAAGAGTATCCTGCACCTCCAGTGATCGCTCCCAGTTCCTGCAGGGGCAGGAGGTGTTTGCTTTTAATAAGAGGGATGGATATCAGAGCTCTGCCAGGCTGGGACCACCGCAACGGGGCCAGTGCAGAGCCCCTCTGCTTCCACACATCTCCTGGACGGCTTGGACACCTTTTCCCTGCTTGTTCTCCTTCCTTTCTAGCCTGGGGCTCCCTCTGCCTGTCACGGCGCTGTGCATGCTGTCCTCTGTCCCCAGGGTGGCTCGCTGGGCCTCTGCAAACAGCCTTGGGCTCTATTTGCTGTTGGCGAGAGATGCGTTTGAGCCACGCACCGTTCATGCCACGGCAGAAGGATGGACCTTCTGCAAATCTGAGGTCTCTCCCTGCCTGCCCATCAGTGCTGGATGCCAGGCTATACCTCCAAGCATCACCGCTATCTCCCCCTGGATCCATCAGACTCCATGCAATAGAAGAAGAGGTGATCCCAGCTCGCTCGCTGCCCTCCAGGGAGCTTCTGCTCCCACCCACAATTCCCAAATCCATCACAGTGTCACAGTGACAGGCACATTATAAAGGGACCAGGAGAAGGTTTCACGCCCAGCTCACATCCAGCCAACCCTGGCTACCTCCTCCTGCCTTCTTCTTGCCTGCACTGAGTATCTACAGCCACTGCCAGCTTCTGCTGAGGGCATCAGCCAGCTGAGAGCATCAGCGAGGCACCAGGCACATACCTCCTGCTCCAGAGGCTTCCAGCACCGAGGGAATTTGCTGCCAGCTCAAGTTTTAAAAATACTGATGGCTGTGTTATACACACCATATGAAAATAAAAAAAATCAGTACTAACTATCTGGGCTTAAGTACAAGCTAATTGCAACCACCCAGAGCTTCCAGCAGGAGCCCTGTGCAGATGACACATGGAGACGTGTCAGCGCTGCCGAGCGCGGGGAAATGACAGCATCCACGTTACCATGGCTCTGGAGATTGTACAGGCTTTCCCACGGCAATGGTGAAAATAAAACCCCAAAACCTTTCAGAGCTCAGATTCACCTTCCTGCTCAGCAGGGGGTTTGTGTCTCCAAGCCAGGATATGCTCTTGAACAGCATCTCTCACCAGGGAGAACCACGCACGTCCCTGGCATCACAGTGCAGATGTTCTCCCATGTGGATGCTGCCAGAGCCAGGCAGAGATGGGGGGACCTGGGAAACCTCATCCTCTGCCCTAGGAAGGGCTCCTATACCATCAACCTGGACAGTCTAGGCAGGGTGAAAGACCCTCTGCGTGCTTGGGGGTGGGATGGCCGCAGCGTCACCAGTGAGCTTCAACTCCAGAGCTACGTTCACAGGGGGCAGAGAGGGATGCCACTGTACAGCTGCATGGCACAAAAATGGCACAGAAGTGCCCACAACTCCTCCCTGAACCCTCCATGGTGTCTAGAGCAAGGCAGCAGCCCCATGGGAAGGCACGGGAAAGGCACATTTCACCTTCATACACATCCCGTGTTTCCCAGATGAGCAACTCAGCTGCACCTGGATCCTTCTGCCTCCACTTCCGCACTCACAGAGGAGGAAAAGAGGTCCCCAGCAGGGACCGATGAGCTCCGCTGGGCTGCACTGACCCCTCACACCCCGACCCCGAGCATGCAGGCGGGTAGAGAGAGCCCAAGAGCTGGGGGAAGCCGGGGGCATTCGCCTGCCTGGCCCATCTGCTCCCCATCGGAGCAGGGCAGGAGCCAGCCCTGCCATCTGCAACCCTCTGCTCAGCTCCACGTCCTGCTTCCCAGCTCCCTGTGGCAGGCAGAGCAGCACATTGAGGATGCTGCCACACTTCAGGTCCTCTCCCTCCTCCCTCTGCAAACCCGGGACCACCATGGGCCAGCAAACCCAGAGGTACCATTGTCCTGGTTAGTGGCCAGCCCAGCCCAAACCACAACGCACCACATTTCAGGGTTCCCCCCTCTTCCTATTTGGACTCAGAGCATCCCCAGCCAGGCCGGTACCCAGCCCAGCTCCCCATCACAGTTTGGTGGGATGAAGATGGGACGGGAATTCTAAACCACCCCATCAGTGGGGACCTGAAGTCCTTCCAAAAGGGAGAGGGTGATCAATTCACTCAGAGAACCACAGGCACAGAGCGCAGGGTGACGACTTATCCTTCGCCATACATACAGATTTATTAAAAATTTAAAATTGCTACACAGATCTAAAGGGCCGGGTTATTTATTTTCGCAAGGGCTGATCAATCACACGTGTCCCCAAAGGATGCCAGACCTTTAGCTACTCATCTGATTGCGCCTGCTGTACCCACACCACTCCAGCCCCGGTGCTTAATATTTTATCCACATGGCTCCCAGGCAAAGCCGGAGTGGAGTCTGATCTCCTGGCAGAGCAGAGACCTGCCTTTGGCTTTTTTATCAGCTCCTACGCAAGGGCAGAGGTGGAAGGGAAATAAAGAACTTCTTCTGTTGCCCTCTGCCCCTGCTTTCCAAGCAACAGATTCACTTTCAGTCCGCCACCATCCTAAAAATACCGGGTTTTGGATCACGAGCGGCAAAGCTGCCGTGGTGTTTTGCCTGCCTGGGGAAGGAGAAGATGCTCTGCTTCGGTCCCGGGACCGGCACGCGTGCTGAGCACCAGGCACCTGCAAACCACGTTTTACCAGCAGAATCGAGGGTTTTGGCAGCAAAGAGAGGGGCGGGGGGGGGGAAGTGTTGGAAAGGCGGAGTTGTTTTTTTTTTTGTAGTCTATAAACTGCAAGGAAAATCTCACGCCGCCTCCCCAAGCTGGCTCCAGCCATGTGTTTAATCTCACCCCCGTCTCCAGCAGCCCACCCGCAAATGAAGGCAGGAGGAAGATGAAGATATGGGCTGGGGGGTGGAGGGAGCGAGTCTGCGACAGGGCTCGGCGCCCTCCCCACACCTCAGCATCCCCCAGGGCACACCAAAGAGCGGAGGATGATGAAGGAGCGAGCACCAGGGCTTCTCCAGCATGGACCCATTGGAGAACGTTGCTTCAGGGGGGCTGCTTTGTCCCCTGGGAGGATGAAGATGCTCACAACAGTGAGTCCCCTTCACCGCCCCGATGGATGCGGGTGGAGGATGAAGGTCGAGGACCAGCACGTGCTCCCCATGGAGTCCCCCCCCCAGGCAGGACAAAAGCAGCTTTTCAGCTAAAAGGCACATCTCTTGTGTGTGCCGGGGCTAACTGAATGGTGATGGCCATACTAAGCAGCCCTCACGATCCCAGACCGGAGTCAGCTGAATCTCTGAAATCGTGTAATTTTTTGCATGACTGAGTGTGCAGATGTAATAAAATAAAAAAAAAAAAGAAAGAAAGAAAGAAAAGAAAGAAGGCGGGGGGGGAATCAGACCCTTAAATGAATCCGAGGTGAATAGTTGGAGGGAGCTGAGTTACAAAGCGGCCGGTGGGGAATCGTCCCCCTCCGACCACACAGGGCACGGGCAGCATCCCCTGATCAAAGCTGTGCCCCCCCTCGGAGCAGAGCTTCTCTGTTGGACCTGCTTTGCCATGGAGCAATAGGCTCATTAGCAGGCCCCAGAGCTCATTAGGGAAATGAAGAGACGGCAATTACCCCTCCAGCCATGCTATGCCAAGCGTGGATGCGGTCTGGCCGGGGAGGAAATGATGGGAAAGCAACTGGGAGAGAGGGAAGCCTAACACGGACCGTGCTACAGACCAAGATGCCTGTTCTGAGAGCTGGAGGAGCAGGCACGAGCCCTGCTCCCTCCTTCCTTCGCCAGCCAACACTTCTCCATCCAACTTCCCAGGGCTCCCAGTATGGCCACAGCCACCGGTCTCATCCCCGAGATGCCCAGGGACGCATCCCTTTGCCCCTCTGCCTCTCAGGTGCCACACGTGCAAAGCAGAGGTGACAGTTCCCCCCAGGATGGCTTCTGGCATCCCGCACCTTCCTCCTGCATCTGAACGAATACCACAGGGCAGAAATTCACCCCCAGGGCTCCGGTCACCCAGCCAAAACTCAACATTTAAACCTCTTGCTGAGCCCTTCTAGGACCGCGGGTGCAAAGCGAGCAGGCAGGCATCGCAAGGACACGGCTAGGTAAGATTAATAAAACCGGCGTAGGATTGACAAGGAAGAGGGCGAAGGGGAATAGCCAGCTATTATTATTATTCCAGGCACACCAGGTGCCCACCATCGCCCGCATCAGGAGGAACAAAAAGAGTTTTCAGAAGAATCACAGCCAGTTAGCTAAAGGTTTATGAATTTTATTCTCACTGCGCTTTAATTGCACCCATAAATTAAAAATGAACTCATTCTGCACTGTGTAAAGCGACGGCGCTCACCTAAGAAAAAAATTAGGCTTCGACTTTTAATTCCACTTCAATTGCATGCACGGACCAGCCACGTGGCAACCTCAGACCGGGCGCTGGGGAATTTGCCGTCGCGATTCCATTCCAGTCCAGTCCATGCACACAGACACACACACATACATTTTTTAAAAGTTACTGCCGCGCCGTACAGAGCGACATTAATTGAGTGTTAACGAGCTGTCTGATCAGCTTCCCACTGTCCTTATTACTGGACGTCAGGGTCTCTGCGATGTCCCAATTAAACAGAATCAAAGAATACTTAATACACGGTAAACTGGTTCCCAGCCACTTGAACTGATTAACCAGCTGTTCCCTTTATTCGGGTCCCTGTTAAGCGATGCTGCGCACTCTATATTGCCCAAACAGCTCCTATATCCTGGGAAGGAGTGGGGTTTAAATGGAGATTTCTAGGGAGAGGCTCAGAGAAGCGCATCCATTCAGGACAGCATGCTCAGAGCTTCGCCTTTCATCCCGAAACAGGATGGTGCAGAGAGACAGAATCGGGTATTTTAGGTATAATACAAACCCAGCACCCAGAGTCGCCAGTTATTTTGCAGTCCTGTTTCATTTAACCAGCTCCAGTGATAAAGGGAAGAAATCACTTGGCTCACGGAAGAAGAAATCCTCCCATCTTAATACCAACACCTTAATGCCTCCCATCTTAATACCTGCAGAAATAAAGGACCGGAAAAAAACCCAATGGCAAGATAAGATCAGCTCAAAACATAAGGAAGGAGCAACAAAACCTCGGGACTGGAAGGCTGCTTGGGCATAAAATAAAGCGCTTTCTGGTTTTGCATTCACCTTAGCTTGGATGGGAAGTACAAGTGCAAGAGATTCCCCGAGGAAAAGCACCCCAGGACCCGGCCACACGCTTTCTGCCCCAGATACGGCAAGACCCAGGGATGCACCAGGTCTCTGAGCTTCAAGAGCTCTTCATCTTTCCTCCTCCCGGGGGGACTCGTTGCCAGAAATGCATGGGGAAGGAAAAAAACTCCCGGTAGCACCCAGCTCCTCCCGTCACACACTTTCTTTTGACACCAGGCTCTCGCTCTGCCACCCCCGACGGCTGGCACCACCCCTCCCACCGGGAGCATCCCTCCCACCGGGATCACACACGGCCACAAGGACGGCTCCAGAACACAAAACGGACCATCACATCCTCCTTAAAGCCAACGCTGGGCTGGTCCAGCCAGACTCTACAACATCCCGCGCAAAAGCCAGGGACGGGGACAGAGCGGGGAGTCCCCACGTACATTTTCCAGCTGCAAGAGGAAAGATGCTCCAGCTGTCTGCAGGCTCGGCGGTGACACCAGTAGAGATAAAGGAGAATTTAAGGTGCAGGGGAGAACTAAGCAGATCCTTGTAGATTGGAGCCGAACAAGATAAGGCCGCGATGATGAATATAGAGGCATTACGCTAGGACAATTCAAAGCACATGCAATTTTGGCGGATGGGAAAAAGCGATAGCGCAATGTACTCACAGTCCCCGAGCGATTCGCGACGCCGGCGGCCAAGGTTTCCTCGTGTCAGCCTCAGCCAGGCTCGGGCAGCCACGCTCTAGGGGCAAAGAAAACAGAGTTTTAAAAACCATCAGCGTCTAACCTCAGGAGAAAAAGCCTACGCTTCACCCACGAGGGCATTCCTCAAAGCACGGGCAATAACATTTTTACTCGCTGCTTATTTTACAAGACACCGGCGGAGCACGCAGCCCAATTATCAAACCCTTCGGCTCCCCCTGCTCCTAAATGGAACAGTCAAAGAAAATAGTCTAATTTGACAATTTTCAGCCGGTTGAAATGATACGTGGAAGAGACACGGAAGAAGGAAAGTGTATTATTCACTATTTGATAAATTATCCCCATTATCCGGAAAGCAAATCTGAGCCTGGGAGATGTGCAGGGCTGCTGGGGATGGCACGCATGTTTTCGGCAGCCACCGAAGGGCATCACCGCCGCGGTGGGTGGAGAAACCCTCCTTCTCCCCTCAGCCCTTGCCCGTGAAGCCGCAAGACAAAACCAAAGGAGAGGGAAAACAGTTGGCAGAGTCGGGTCCGAAATTTGTCACCCTTCCTGCCACCTCTGGGTGCATCACTGGTCCCAGGAACAGCCTCATCTCGACCATGCTTTTCCCTCTTTTCCTCCTATTTCCCCACTTGCCCATCAATTCTCATCCTGGTGTGTTTTAACAGCCCCACGCACACATCCCTACCTAGACCGGTGGCAGGAAGGGTGACCTCCCAACCCCAAAGGATGCTGCAGAGGGGCAGGGGATGCCACGCACACCCCAAAAGGGACACCCATGCCACCAGCCCCCCAGAGAAGGCGTCTGGGAGCCATGTGAATCCAGATCCCCCCCTCCCTATGGTCCTGCACCCCAAGCCCCCATCCCCATTGCTCCCGATCCACGCAAATGTATTCATGAATTCGCTCGGAAAGTTCTCCCTGTGCTCGAGCGGGTGCTGCTTGTAATTGCTGGCGGCCAAAATCTGTTCTGTTTTTTTTCTGGCTGAGGTACCAGGCAATCATCAGCTGTAATTATTTCGAGTCTTGTTACAGATGGATCTCCGAGCTTTTCAGTCTTAAACAGAATTCATTATTCAAATGCCGGCTCCAGCCTTCTGCGACGGGGTGGGCACGGGCGCTGCCGGCCCCCCACAGCCGCCGCCAGCGACAAATGGCTGCGGGGAAGGCGAGGAGGGTGGTGGGATCTGCTTGTCAAAGCCACCCCGCTCTGGTTTCCCCACCATCCCCACACTCAGCGGGCGTTCAGGTTTTTTGGGTTCGGCCCAAAGGGGGAAAGGTGGGAGATGTAGGGGAGGTCCTGCTGCTGGCCGGGGATGCGGTCAGCATCATCCACGCAGCGGCCAGAAAACCACCAAACACCAGTTCTCCCCATTTCCAAGCTCACTCTGGACATGTGACAACATCAGTAGGAGCCCCAAGGGCTCAGGAGTGACTCAAAGCACCAGGACAAAGCGTTACCGGACCAAATGGCCAAAATGAAATTGAAAAGCAAAACAATCTCAGCTTTTCCTTCCCATTCCAGCATTCTTTGCAACGAAAAAGAACCGATTCCAGTTTTGCTTATTGCACAGCAACGTTCTGCTTTCCCGTTTTAAAATGCAAAACGCCGCTTTTCAAACTTCAAAAGTCAAACACCCAGAGAACCTACAAACACACCAGGCAGAAAGCATCCCCCCTACCAGAGGGAACCACCCTCGAGGAGGGCGGTGGGGCTCGGGGCGGGCACGGCTCCTGCTGGGGATGCTCAGGCAGGAGCTACCTGGAGGGCTGTGCCACCATCCGGAGAGACCTGGACAGGCTGGAGAGCTGGGCAGAGAGGAACCTGATGAAATTCAATAAAGGCAAGTGCACGGTGCTGTACCTGGGGAGGAATAACCCCCTGCACCAGGACAGGTTGGGGCTGACCTGCTGGAGAGCAGCTCAGAAAAAAGACCTAGGAGTCCTGGTGGACAACAGGATGCCCAGGAGCCAGCAATGTGCTCTTGTGGCCAAGAAGGCCAATGGCATCCTGGGGGGCATCAGGAAGAGTGTGAGCAGCAGGTGGAGGGAGGTCATCCTGCCCCTCTGCTCTGCCCTGGGGAGGCCCCAGCTGGAGCACTGGGACCAGTTCTGGGCTCCCCAGTTCCAGAAGGACAGGGAACTGCTGGAGAGGGGACAGCAGAGGGCTACAAAGATGGTGAGGGGCCTGGAGCATCTCTCTTATGAGGAGAGGCTGAGGGACTTGGGTCTTTTTAGTCTGGAGAAGAGAAGGCTGAGGGGGGATCTGATCAAGACTTATAAATACTTGAAGGGTGGGTGTCAGGAGGATGGGGCCAGTCTTTTTTCAGTGGTGGCCATGAAGGGCAATTCCTGGGCTGTTCAAGCAAAGCCTTCCCTCTCCTGCCCCCAAAAAGGTACTTTTTAGGGTAAAATCCAGATTAAACCCATGGCACATCCCTTGGCTACGGTAAGGAGCGACGCAGAACCCTGACTCAGGGTGGTTGTTGGGAGCAGAAATCCACCTGGAAATGTACAGGGCTGCAAATATCCTATATTTACAGATATAAGATCTATATCCTATATATCCAGATATAAGATATCCACAAATATTGCATACAAATCGTGTGTGTGTCCCCCCCGGGTTGGTTTGCAGGCACCAGCAGAGTCTGGGAGGCAACAGAAACCCCTCGGCACAATTTTCCCTAGAAAAAGCAAAGCTTTGCAGGGCAGAACAACGAGTCCCAACACACGGGTTGGGAAGGAAAAGCCAGTTTACCCCCCCATCCCAGTGATCCCGCACCCCTGATCCACTGGGGGGGGGAACACAAAGCTGAGCAGCTCTACCCCTGGCTCTCCTTTGGGCTTGTAATTCCCTCGCAGGGAGCGGGGCCATCCCTCTCCTCCCTCCATCGGCCGGATGGATATCAGGTTTATGACACCGGCCAGATTTGCGGGGAGAGCATCTAATTTCCTTTCAAATTTTCCATTTTTGCATGAGGAAAAAGGAAAAGCGGGCTCTTTCCTGGCTGCTTTCCAGGCCAGAGCAGGGGGCAGTTTCCAATTTGAAAAGTCAATATTTTCTGCAGGAAATTTCAATCATTTGTTTGTTTATTCCTCCCCCCCCCCCAATAAAAAAAGATGGCTTTTTGTCAAAGTTTTCCAGGGCGGGAGGGGTCGAGGGACACTTGCAGGAGGCAGCAAAGTGTTGCTAATCTTATGCACACACAAAATGGAAACACTGCTTCCTGGTGGGATTTTTGGTATTTTGTTTTTATAAAAAAAAAAAAAAAAAAAATAATCTCTGTATCCCTCCTGCTACTGTTTGTATTTTTTCGTGTGTCTATTTGAAAAGCAAACAATATTGCCTGCTCCCGCAGCGCTCGGGGTTTGGTTTTACTTTACACTTATTTATTTTGGCTCGGCAGTTTAAATTATTAGTCCCTGGCCCTGCAAATACCTTGATCGCAAGTGGATCTTGGCGCATGCAAGCCAGACCTGCCAGGCGTTGGTTTGTTTGCAGGTGGGAGCAGAACCCCCCACCCAGGTGGAGCTAAATGCATTTTAACCCCCAAAACCAGACCCTACTGATGCGCCCCCCCCCCCAAGAAAAAACACCAATTTCAGCTTTATTTGCACCAGCCCTGAAGGTATCACCTCTAGTTTGGTGGACAAGCTGGAAATGGGATGGAGAAGGGTCAGGAACAGCTTCAACACTTCTGGGTGAAGCTGGGGGCTGTTTCAGTGTCCGGGGAGCGCGGGGAAGGGAAGCAGGGGGGGATGTGAACACCAAGGAAAGAGAAGGAAAAATCCCTTCCTGCTCCATCACCCCCCTCCATCCCACCAGCCATCACAGGAACAGAGAGAAAATGGGAAAAGGAGTATCAAGCTGAAACACCATTAAAAAAAAAAAAAAAGTCTAATTTTCTTCTCTGAAATGAAAACCTAAATAAAACAAGTCATTCCAGGAGCGCCAGAGCTAATGAACCCTGCCTCCCTCTAGATTTATGCCTGGTGGATGAACAGCCTCGGGTAGAGGGAAGCAGAGCCCATGGGGTTGGGGATGCAGCTTCCCTTGGGGGGGTCACCAGCTCCTACCTTGCATCCTACAAACAGCCCACCAGCAGCCAAGCCAGGCAAAATTAGGGAGAAACCCACACACACACTTCCCGGGCAGCAAATGGCAAACCCAGCCCCACCGACCCCCCATCAAAGCAATGAGTTTTCACTCAGTGCCCCCCAAAAACTGAAGGCAGGTCAGTCCAGGCTCACGAAGCCCTCCTTCACCCACAGTTTGGGGGTACATGGGCAATGGGGGGGGACCCTCTTGCCCCCAGGAGATGGCTCTGCAGCCTCCATTCTTGCTGCCCCATAGTAAAGGACCTGAGGATGGGGCAAGACCTTCAAGAGCTTGGGGCCAGACTCCTTCCAAGAGCCCACCAGCCCACGCCAAACTCAAAAAGAACTTTTATTACTCCAGGAATTTGGTATGGACTTGTTATTCCTCCAGTCCAGGGGGGTTGAGACACATGGGGGGCTCCCCAGGGCCATACATGGGGACGGAGAAGCTGTGTCTGGAGATGTTCATGGCCAGGATGGATGGGGCAACCTGGTCCAGCAGAAGGAGGGAGGGGGGGGGGGGGGGGGGGGGGGGGGTGTAAGGAGATGAGCTGTAGGGTTCCTTCCAACCCAGACCATTCCATAACTCTATGTAGTGACACCAAAAACGAGCCCTACCCTTGCAGCAGGGGAGAGGGGATTTTGGGGGACACTTCTGGGTCACCCTAAGTCCTGGGCAGCTCAGTTTTGCAGCCAGGGGTGAATGCACGGGGGTTATTTCACGTGGTTTTGGGGGGGGTGGGGTGGTGGAGTGATGTGCACATGTTCCTCTCTCAAGAGGGAGAAAAACACCCAAAGCCCCCCTTTTTTGACACAGAGGAGGCAGCAGCACACAGCAACACACTTAGCTATTAAAAAAAAAAAAAAACTTTCTATTATAGCTAAGAAATTAAACGCAAAAAGGAAGAAAAACGCTACTCACCTCCAGCTCTCCGCAGGGCAAACTTTCGCCACCACCTCCACCGCAGCCCCATAGGCTGCTGGGACCCCCCCGCCCCACGGCATCCCCCAGCTGGGAGGAATCAATGGGGCGGAGCAGGGCGGGGGGAGAATCACGAAGTGCCCACAGCTGTGCTGCCCCAGGCAGAGCCCTGCTAAGGAGTAAAAAACAATTGGGGGGGGGGGGAAAGCATGGAAATATTACCCCAAAAACTATGTTTGGGCTGAAAACGCACGGAGTTATCCCTGAATTTATCCTGCATTTATTAGTTAGAGGCTTAGGTTTTCACGAGCAAAGTGAAAGGGCTTGGGGGGGGGTGCACTTGGCTCTGAAAATGGGTTGCCCCCCCCCCGTGCATGTCCTGCTAGCGCATAAAAAATGTATTTAGGAAAAAAAAAAGTATGGAAATACCAACTTCAAATCCCTGTTAGGGCTGGAAATGCAGAGTTATCTCTGAGTTTATCATCCTTTTATTAGTGAGAGGTTCATTTGTTCACAAGCAAAGTAACAGGGCTAAGGGGGGGGGAGCACAGGGATTACACTGGGCCCTGAGAATGGGCTGCCCCCCCCCCGCAAGCAAGAAAAAATTGCATTACAGTAAAAAGCATGGGAATATCACCCCAAAAATACCCTGTTTAGAGCTGAAAATGCAAAAAGCTTGCTTCAAGTTTATCATGCAATTATTAGTGTTTTCACAATCAAAGTAACAGGGCTGGGGGGGGGGGGGGCCACAGGGATTACACTGGGCCCTGAGAATGGGCTGCCCCCCCTGCAAGCGAAAAAAAAATTCCATTACAGTAAAAAGCATGGGAGTATCACCCCAAAATAACCCCCAAAAACCTGTTAGAGCTGCAAACACAGAGGACTCACCCTTGAGTTTATCATCCATTTGTTAGTGAGGGGCTCAGTTTTCCACAAGCAAAGTGATAGGGCCGGGGGGAGCACACAGGGGTGCACTGGACCCTGAAAATGGGCTGCCCTCCCCCCCCCCCGCAGAGTCACCCAGGCATAACCCCCCCCAGCTAGCAAATAAAAAAAATATATTGTGGAAAGACAGCATGAAAATATCACCCCAAAACCCCTGTTTAGGGCTGAAAATGCAGAATTATCTCCAAGTTTATCATGCACTTGGTGGTGGGAGGCTCAGTTTTTCTCAAGCCAAGTTATAGGGCTGGGGAGGGGGGGGCACAGGGATTGCACTGGGGCCTGAGAATGGGCTGCCCCTCCTGCAAGCGAGAAAAAAATTCCATTACAGTAAAAAACATGGGAATATCACCCCAAAATAACCCCCAAAAACCTGTTAAAGCTGCAAATGCAGAGAGCTCACCCTTGATTTTATCATCCATTTGTAAGTGAGGGGCTCAGTTTTCCGCAAGAAAATAAAGTTGGGGGGGGGGGGGCTTTAACTTTTTCCTGCAGCACTTCCCTGCCAGGGAGCCAAGAAAGGGTGCCAGCCTGGGGTTTTGGGGTGCAGGTGCGGGGGGGGAGGGGGGATCCCAAAGCCACAGACTGTCAAGATGCTGTAAAATCACAACAAGAGGAGCAGAGGGAAATGGGGTGACCCCAGCAACACACCCCCGCTTTGGGAGGGAGCAGGGATGGGGAGTAAATTCACCCCTTCTTCTCCCCCCTTCATACTAGGGGTGATGGGGTTGGGGGGTGCGCACCCCACCTGGGGCAGAGGGGAGCCCTCACAGGACACCCCCCCCAAGTCCCCCAGCTCGAAAACACACCAGCAAGGAATTATTTTATTGATTATTATTTTTTTGCCAGGTTGCCACACAGCCTTTGTGTCTCTCAGAAAAAAAAAAAAGAAAAAAAAAAAACAAAAGCCCTGAAGAAACGCAATTAAAATATTATAATTATTGGCGGCAGAGTATTTGCTTTTATCGGCTCCTGTTTAAAAAGATGCAAATGGAGGTGATTTTTAGCATTCCAGTCAGCCTGGCTCCCTCCCACAGGGCTGGAAATATTTGGGTTTAGTCAACTTTGTTGTCTTGATTTTCTAGTTTTCCTCTCCTTTTTACCTTTTTTCTCATCAATATGCTCACAGCCAAGCCCCCTTCCTTTGCTGCGTCTGGCCCCCAGCACAGCCCCATACTGGGAGGATTTTGGGGGTCCCCAGCGCCCCGGTTGGGGCTGAGCCACCCCGGGGGGATGCACAGAGGTGAATCCCCCCCCTCATTGCTTGAAACAGGCTGGAGAGAAAGGGGGATCCCACTGTGGGGGGGCTTCAGGGATGCAGGGGGTGCAGGGCTCAAAGGGGGGTGCTGGGCTGCCCTGGACTTTTTGGGGGGTACAGAGGGGTAAAGGTGGGGGGGGGTTGCAGTTGAAGCAAGGCAAGGGCTCAGTTGGGGCAATTCTAATCCAAGAGCACCCTCAGCTGGCCAAAATTTGGTCCTGCTGGCCCGGGAGAGAGGGATGCTCCAGGTCCCCCCCCCACCCCAACCTCCCCTGAGCTCAGCACCCCCCAAACAGGGGGCACTGGACACCCCCCCCCAAAGTGCTGTGTATAATGTCCAGTGTGTTGTGTACATGGTGCACTGTACGGGGCACTGTGCCTTGAGGTTTGTAGCTGGGGCAGCAGCCGGGTGGGATTAAACTGGATTATTTTTGGCCGTGAGAAGGCAGGGAGCGATGACACGGGTGCTGTACACCCCACCTGGGGACAGGATGGGTGCAGGGAGCTGGTGGTTGGCGGGGGGGGGAGGCTCATTGCTGTTATTGCCCTATCTTTCAAAACTGAAATGATTGTGCATTTTGAGTTAAAACTGAAAATATTGTGCTTTTGGGGTCAAAACTGAAATTATTGTGCTTCTTGGAAGGACCTGTTGTGGTACGAGCTGCATGGGCTCCGAGGGGGGCTGATGTTTGTGTTTCTCACTGTCACTGTGGAGTCAGAACTTCTGCTGCAAATCCCTGCAATTCCCCAAAATATTTCTTTCTTTTCCTTTGCTCTCCTCTCCCTGCACCTCCTCACCCAGGTGGGACACCAGTTGCCCCCCTCACCCCTGGTGTAAATGCATCCCCACCCATCGCTACCCATCCCTAGGAGAAAGGCCCTGGAACCTCCTCAGCTGGGGTAATCACAGCCCCTCACCAGCACCACCCTTGTAAATAATAATAATAATACATTTCTGCAAGATTCTGGAGTTTGGAGCTCAAGAAGGGAAAAAAATAATAATAATAAATAAAAACCAGCATCAGCAAAAAGAAAGCTCTTTGTCCTTTATTGCACTCACAAAGCAGCTTCATCCCATGTCCAACCACCCCCTCACAATGCAGTACATGGCTACTCAGGCTAATTAACTCTCTAGTTATTAAAGATTAAAGGACTGTTGTTGGTGGGTTTCCCCCCCCAGGGACAGTCCTCAAGGCGGTCGTGGTGTGACTCGAAGTCGTGGGGGGGGTCTCACCACGGCGTCTGGGTTTGGCAAGGGCATGGCAAGGTGGGCAGAGCTGGGACACGCTGTTTCTGCCTTATTCTGGGGACATGGGGAGCAAAGGGAAGGCAAAAACGCAGGGAAAAGAGCTGTGGGGCTGGGGTGCAGCATCCTCACCCTCTGGGTCTGGGTGCTGGTGCTGAGGCAGGGCAGCTGGGTGAGGAGGAGATACCCCAGGGGGGTGTCATTAGGAATAATGTGTAAAATCAGCCCTTTTACTTTCCCCCCCCCCCTTCTCCTCTCTCCAATGCCCCCCAAAATGTGAAAAAAATAGTGTTTCGTGAAGTTTCAGACAGCCAGGGGGGTCGGTAAGGATAAAGCAGAAAAGCAAGGCGGGGGGGCAAAGGGAGAAACACCCCAGCTCCTGGGGGTCCCGACAGCATCCCCCTTGTGTCCCCCCCAACCCCTTTCTCCTTGCTCTCGCTCCCTGCATAACCTCAGGGCAGTGCTGAGTAAGGCTCTTGTCCCGCCTTATTAAGTTTACCTTGGCCATAAAACCCACAAGATTATAAAAATGCAAAAAAGGCCATTTGCTCTTCACCTCCTTTGTCCTTTATTTTGCACTTTCCATCAGACTCCAGAGCAGCTGATTCATTTCCCTGGTTCTAACCCATTTCGCTGCTGGGCTCTCACCCAGGGGGGCCCTTCCCCCAGGACCAGCCAGCCCTGACCCCCGAGATGGGGGAGCCCACCCAAACCCCACTTTTCTCCTAAAAATAACCCTTATATTGGGGCAGAAATACTGGGTTGAGGATGTTTTCCCAGCAGAAGCAGCCCAGCTCAAGCCCCTACCAGTCCTCCTGGAGCCTCAAAGCAACAGGCTGATATAAATGAATCATATCCAGCCTTTCTTCTTTTTATTTCTCTATTGTTTGTCCTTGTTGTGGAGAAATCTATATTTTAACCCTAATTGTCTCCCGGCGGTAATGATTAAGGCATGGCTGGGTGATTTGCATTTCAAATGCCGTAGAGCTTTTGGCTGGCCAAAGCCCATTAACACCGGCTTGTTTTCATCCTGGTTTATGACTGCCCCGCTGGAGAAGAAACCTTCTAGCTCCTCCAGTGGTCACCAGTTCACCTTCCCCACCAGAGCAGCATCAAAGAGGGGCAAGGTAGAGCCTCTCAGAGTTTTATTTTTTCCCCTAGTGCAAGGGAATGAGCCTGGAGCTGCTTTTCACAGAATCTTCATGGTTGGAAGGGACCTTTGAGAACATCGGGTCCAACCACTAAAAAAACAAAAAAAACCCCACAAACAGACACAAACCAACAATCTCAGTCACTGGAGCATGCCCTGAAGTGCATTTCTTAAATACCTAAATGCCTTTTCTATCTCCTCCTCTCATTGCTGCGGCACAGAAGCCTGGTGTTGGAGAAGGTGGTGGCTCAGACCACCCTCTCTTGGCTTTGGTCACATCTTCAGGCGTTTTGCTGCCGGCTGGGATTAGCTGTAGTAATTCAGGAGCTAAATCCAGGCTGGGGGAACAAACACGGTTCACCCGGGGCAAGGCGATGGGCTCGGAAACCATCCCTCTGAGTCATCCCTCGCCCGTCTGAGGGGATGCTCTGCCAGACCCACGCACCGAGCTGCGTCTGGCTCACACATCTCCTTCCCCCTGCAGCTGCGAGCACCTCCCTCCAGCACCCCTCAGCATCCCTCTACTCCCCCCAGTTACTACAGGAAGGGGGGGGCAAGGCAAATCTGCCACAGGCGACAGCCCCAGGGGTCTAACCCAACCTCTCCTCCCACATCAGGGATGGCTTTTCCTCTGTAAATCCTCCCCCTACCCCTAAACCCAGAAGAAAAGTTGTTTTCTACACCAGGCTTGAGCTAGGACTCTTCATCTTCCCCCATCCTCCCCCTGGAACTGGATGTTTGCAGGCACAGGACTGGTTTTACTTGCCTTGCATGGAGGGGTGGGATGCTTTTCCCATCAAAAGGTCCCCGAAACCATGATTTATCCCAAGAAGGATGCAGGAGCAGAGCAATTCCAGCCAGCTAAAAGCCATCCTACCATCACCTGCGAGACATCATCAGTTCTCACCTCCAGCTTCCCAGGGGTGGGGGCTGTAATCACAGCAGAGCAGGTCCACCCCCCAACACACACAGAGCTGTGGGCAATACAACCTCCCCAGGAGGGGAAAACCCAGAATAGATTCTCTCTTCAGGGAATTTAAAGGTTATATTTGGCATTAAACACAATGGAACCAGATAATTGCCTAGCCAAAACCACCTATATCTAAAATATTTTGTCTGAAATCTGCATATTAAAAGAAATTCCCACGAGAAATCACACAAAGCCGCACAAATTTGAGTGGAAACAAGTTTGTAAATAATGAATATGTATTAGAAAAAAAATGAAATATACTCACTTAGAAAGTCGAGTAGTTGCTAGGCTGGTAAATATCAGTCTATAAAGAGCAAATTGCAGTGGAGCCTTAGTTTATTTAGTCTTATGTGAGGTTTTGTGAAGGCTCAGTCCAACCCACTCACAGCAGCCCCATAAATGGAGTTTTCCATTATTGTTTTGCAGATTAAAAAACACAGGCTGCTAGTTGAGGCAGGACATTAACCTTTTTTTTTTCTTATTATTCCTTTTTCCAAAATGGCATAACTGGTTTTATTATATTTTCAAAATCTCGATGAAATGAGCAGTTTTACTGGGATTTACCCCCTTCCCCCGCAGCAGGTGAAACTCCACCATGTTGTTAAGGGCTATGAGACCCCCACACCAAAAAGAAAAAGAAGAGCCAAAGCAAACGTAGCTCATATCTTTATTCATATTTGTCAAAACTCCACAAAAACAGCCACATGAAGAGGTTGGAAAAACCAGCAAGCGCACAGGAGAAAACACATCTTGCCAGTTGGAATACATTGAAGAGGGGGGATGCGAATCCTGCGAGAAACCACCGCTTGGAAAAGCAAAATAAAAATGATGTGTCTTGACATTAAGAGCTGAAAACACATCTCCTCTCCCCACACACACCCCTCAAATTAATTTGGGATCCACTGCCTTCCCAACAGGCAGGGCTGTTTAAAGTCTATGCCCAAGTCACACTGCACCCCCTCTCTCCCCTGGGGTCACCCCGACACCCCTCTCCCAAAGCCACCCTCTGCAGAGAGGGGGGGGGGATGACAAAACTCAGCTTTCACCAAAAACACCTAGTCCCACCCCATTCCCAGGGGGAAATATCTCCCGCATGCAACTCAAGCAAGCCTTGAGGTTTGCTAAAAACAAGGAGAAAAAAATGCATACATACATATATTTTAAATTGCATGAGTTTGGGGCTATTTTCTCGTGCCGAGCAGGAGCCAGCAGCGCAGCAGCATCTCCAGCGTGGGATGCACCGCATCCCCTCCTGCCTCCCCAGTAGCCCCAGTTGAGCCCAGCAAAGAATCTCTTCCCAAAAATGCTTCCTTTGCCTAATATGAGCCAAAAAAACCTCAGATCCGAGCCAAAAAATCACAGCAGCAAGCCCCTGCCAGCAGCTGGATCTGGGGCTCTGCCTTTTGCTGCAATGGGGGATGTCGCTGATTCAGGTCCCCCCAAATCCTGGTTGGGGAGAGGGCGGTAAAAATGCTGAGCCTCACCCCAAAAGCTGTTGGGGGACAGAATTTGGGGAGATTTGCCCCCCCCTCCGCCGGCTCACTGGCCCTCCTACACTGCAAAGTTTGCCCAAACCCTATTCCCACTCTATTTTAGCCCAAAACAAGAGCCTTTGGGGCCACAGAGAGTAAAGGGTTGCGGTGGGGGGCATCGCCGAAGTTCAAGGGTTTCATGAGGGGACAGAGAATCAGTATTTATTTCCCCAGGAGGTGAAGGCTCACGAGTGCCACCAGCCAGAGGTGATCCCGGTGCAGCCCCTGCTCCGGGGTCCAAGCGTTTGGAGGGGGCTGCCAGCCCCACAGGGACCCCGGCTGCATCCCACCAGGTCACCCCGGCTGCAGGGATGCCACCCCATCTGCCCTGGGAAGAGGGGGAAATTTGGGGCTGCTTTTCTGATTCCAGGGCTTCATGGTTTAGCCAAAGCAAAGAGGTCTGAGCATCCCTGAAACCGGGAGGGGAAGGTGGGGGCGGAGGGGCTGGCACTTATGTATTGGTAGCATTTGGGACAAATTATTACAGTTAAGCATGGAAATGAAACTTCAGTCCTGTCTGAGCCCAGGGGGCGGGGGGGACACGGTTCCTCCTGCTGCTGGTGGCACCGTGCAGAAGAGGTGACAGCTCTGCAGCCCCACGTACGGAGCCACATCTGGAGATGCAGCATGGCTGGAGCCAAGCGATGAGGGGGGGGACGGCCCGTCCCCGCTGCCCCCTGCCGAAACAGGCGCTGCTGCCCGATGCTGCTGGTGAACGTCAGGGCAGGTCTGATATCCATAAATCAACATATTACTCATTTTCGAACGTCGCAGTCTGACAGCTGTTACATGAGCACATTGTTAGGAACTGTCAGGCGGTGATACATAGTGCCTTTTACAACATATGTTGACTTTTATCTAATGTTGTTCTGTAATTAGCCCCAGGGAGCAGGAATCTGGGCAGCCGGCTGGCTGTGTGATCTCCCCTAACCTTTCCTGCCGGGGGGAGAAAGGCAGAGCCAGGGACGCTTCCACGGATGCAGGAGGAGGCAGGCGGAGCGTGGATGGGAGTGGTACCCGCAGCCCATCACCTGGGGATGGAGCAGGTCCCTTTCCCTTCCCTGAGCTTTTTGGAACCACCGTAAGAGGAAAAATAAAGCCTCAAGGGACTTGGGAGCTTCCCTCTGGATGGAGGTCGCAATTTCGAGCTCAAAATGGGGTTATGGCCCTGAGGGCCTGGGATGAGGAGGGGACCCTGGGGGTTCTTCTTCCATGGACGGAGGGAGGGAGAAAGCAGAGGCAGGGGATGATTTACTGATGGGGGACAGTAGATAAATAAATGAAGGAGCAGATGGTGGAATTAATGAACGGAAAGGGTAGATGGATGGACAAAGAGACAATGGAGAAAATGCAATAACGGATGATTGCATTTCTACCCAGATGAGGACAAACGTGCTGAGGTCTCCTCGCAGCCTGGCTCCTGTTCAGGAGATGGTGATGCTACCGGGAAAGCGGGGAGCAGGACACCCTCCAGCCGAGCAGGAGAGGGCTCTGGTTCCTCTGTGGTGGCAGAGCTGTGCCAGACATCTCCCCTCAGCCTGAGGCTGGCAAACCAGGGCAGACCCCAGCTCCCCAAACCCGCTGGAGATGACTCTCCTGCATCCCAGTTGCTCTCACGCATGGGAAGACCCAGCAGCCCACAGTCACTACCAGGACACCCTTGACGAGCATCCTTGCTGCCACCAAAAATTATTACCCCCCTCTCTGAGATATTCCCAGCCTCCTGCTCTGCTAAAAGAAGCGGCAGAAAATGTTGGTCTCTATAAAAACAGGACTCAACTTTGTGGTTTCACCCTGCAAGTGTGACCCAAAGGGACAGCTTGGCTGGGAGGGGGGGACACTGTCCAACTGCAGCATCCTCCCGGCCACCGGGGCTGGTTTCCCTCCCTGCAGCTGCCCAAGCTTGCAAGAAAAAAAAAAAGAAAACAAAAGGAGAGAAGAAAATAAATCAATAAGACACGAAGATAAATATGCTTTTCAGCACTTGCATGTTGCAGCCGATTCCTCTGGACGTGCCGTGGTGGCTGCATAATTCATAACCTCCCCGGTGATATGCAAATGGCACAGCTCCCGCCACGTCGGGGCGAACGAAACGGTGCCAAACTGTGCCCAAACGGTGCCAAACTGTGGCCAAACAGTGAGGGGTGCTCAGCTCCCCCCCCCCCCTCGTGTGTGGTTCTGGGGCGCAGAGCCATCACCTGTGGCAGGGGGTTTGAAGGTTCAGGTCTAGTGGTTGCCACCCATCGCTTCCTGCTGAGCTGCAGCCCTCATCATTTTGGGGAGGAAATATTCCTTCCCCCCCAGCGTTTGCATTCAGCCCACCCCTGCTCTGACACCCATGTCGTGCTTGGGGGGGGCAGAGGGGAGTAAAAGCCTGCCAGCCCAACAGCCAGGCACAGATCTCTCCCACTCAGCCACCACCCCTTTCCAAAGCCGTTTCCATTGACGTCCCTGCGAATAAAGCCCAGCCAGAATCTGAGAAGCTCTTTTGCAGTAATTGATAAAACCCTATATATGTGTTTAATTACGCCGCCCGTCAGCCCATGCACCCACATCCCCCCAGACCCTCTCCCTGCCAGGTCACTGCTATTTTTCTAGAAAAATACAATTTTCCCCAAATTTTCAGTCCCCCATGACCCTGGAAGAATGGAGGGCTCAGGGATGATCCAGCACAAGAGCTTTTAGGGGTCCTTGTGAAACCAAGAGGATTTATGCCCCCAAATCAAGGGCAACATCCCCAATTTGACATCACGCCCATCCCAGGGAGCCCGTCTCCCCCTCCCCCCCCCCCCCAACCACTGCTGATGGCTTTGATCTGAGGATCTGGGTTTTTAAAAAGGAGGATTTGAGAGGCATTTCCTTCCAATCTTGGAGACAAACACAACAGTGAAGGAAGGTGCCGGGCGAAGACCTTGATGCAGCAGACGGGCAAGAAAACCTACACACTTTTATGAGAGATTAGGGCAAACTTAGTTGCATCTTAAGCTACTAAAAGCTTATTAAAGCCCCAAAGAATAGACTGCACGCCTCAGAAAAACCTCCCAGGGCTTCACTACGAAAAGACAATTTAAAGTTAGTGTGCAGCCTGCTTAGCTGAAGAGCCCATGAGCTGCAAACAGCAAGTCTGGCCTGCCCAGAGAGGAGAATTTGGGAGGGAGGGGGGAAAAAAGGGGTCTGGGTCCCCAAATGGGGCAGCACTGAGCCATGGTCCAGTTCTGCTTGCCCAGGAGAATATGCCATTCTTCATTACGGCCAGGAGGGACGGGTGTTAATATAAACCAGCACCAACTTCTCAAATGGAAAAGTACTTTATTAGCATCACAGCATCATCAAGGACTTGTTTCAGGCAGGGAGCCTGCCCGGGGGTCAGCAGCAGCCCCACTGGGGATGCTGCAGATGGTACCCACCTCTCTCAGCCCCAGGGCTGCTCCCAACTGAGCTTTTTCCCCCCTCCCAGGGGCTGCACAGCCTTCCCTCACCCCTGCCTTTCCCAGTCCGTCTCTAAGCCTGTTCCTCCTTCATCCTGACAGCAGTGCTTACCAGGAGTGGCTGCTTTTCCCAGATAAATAGCTTAATTAGCTTTCTATTGACTCAGGCAAACACACTCCTCAGGCAGCGGCTGGGAGAGGAAAGGCAGTAAAGCCCTGGGGAGCGGATCCTGCAGCACAAGGGGAGGGCTGCAGACTGCCAGAAAGCAGGGGGGCTTAAAAAGGTCTCTGCCCCATCTTGCCCCATGGAATCACGGGTTGGCCCAGAAGGGCAGATCCAGCCCCAGGAAGGGCTTCTGGTCCCCCTACATGAGCATCCCTTGTGCAAATTCCATCCTGTATTCCCTAGGAGAAACACAGAGAGGGTGAGACCATGGCAGGAAAACAAATCCAGGGTGGGGGAAATAAAATAATAATAATAATAAAAAAAAATAATTGAGCATCTGCTGGACAGTGAGGCTGGAAATCAAAGTGCAAACACCAAATATGTCTGCAAGACACGGGGAGAAATTTTTAATCTTGGAAATTGGCAAAAGATTTGAGATAGCTGAAGAACAATCAGCGCTTCCCTTCATGCCTGGAGGAACTGACAAACTTTGCATAAACAATTTTCCTTCCCTCTGATCCGGAAAGCCTGCCACCCAGCAGCAGGAGAGGCCAGCGCCCGTCCCCAGCGCCCTGACTTGGAGGGAGCCAAACCCAGAAGGACCCCTCGAGAAATGACATTTATGGCCCAAGAGCAACGGGAGGAGAAGGTTCAGCAGCGCCTGCTCCCAGCTCAGCTTCAGATTTCTGGTCTGAGGACCCCGGGCTGCTTCCTAATCAGCAGCCAGCACCCCAAACCCCATGGGCAAAAAGTATTTCCCTGCCAGGTTAAATGCCATCCACATGGAACGGGGTTTGGGGATTAAAAATAATAACCTCCACCGGGCGAGCCCCCTGCGATGTGCACCAGCCCCGGACGGCACCGGCATATTAATGCGATGGAGGATGCTGTCCGCCTCGGCCAGGCACCAGCTCCGGCGTGGGAGAGAGATACCAGGAGCTCAATTTGTGTTTGCCTGAGCCAAGGAGAAAATCTAATTAAACATGGCGTCGGGGCTTGGAGGAGCTGGGGATGGGGCTGGAATATAAAGCGCGGCCGCTTCCTGCAGATCAGAGGGCAATATTAATAAACCCGCAGAGGGGGGGACCGGAGGATCAGCTGGTCATATTGATAAATGTAAAGCAAAGACAAAGCAGCCGGGGAATATTGGATGGTAAGGCTGATAAAAACGCAACGGGGACTGCCTCGACAGCCCCACTGTCCTGCCGGGGCAAGCACCGCAGCCCCCGCCTGCTGCCCAGGCAGGGGATGGCATAGGGCACCCCAAAAAGCCCCCTAGCTTAGCACAGGGGTGAGTTTTGGCCTGACGGGCTGCTACGCCCCATTGCTGTGCCCCCAAACTTGCAGCCCCAGAGAAGCAGAGCTGGGTCATGGTGGAGAGGAGCCATCGAGGCACAGGCACAACATGTGGCACCAAGGCTGGGCTAGAAGCTGGGGGCTGCACAGGGGACAGGGACACCAACAGGAGAGCCTGTGTGTTGGGGACACACAGCGCTGGAGATGCTCACCGCTTGCTCCACCAGCTGTGGGGATGCAGGGCTGGAGGTGGAGGAGAAGACAGGAGCAGTGCAGAGAGGATTACACAGCGTCTGCAGCTCTTTGCCTTCCCAGGTGACCTGCTGTCTTTCGGCTCATCAGGAGCGTGAAGGATGGGAGTTTGTTTTCTCCTGCCTTCATCGAAGGAAAGCTCCTGCGTCCTAGGTCAGGAGGAGGGAAAGGGGCCATGGCTCTTGCTGCAGGGGCGGTCATCCCAGCTGACATCTTCCACAACCTCACTTGGAGCAAGGGGGCTGGCAGCAAAAGCAGAGAAACCCAGCACAAAACCGTCTCTCCGGGCTGCAAGAGACCTCCCTCACCCCCTGCCTTGCCCCACGCCGTCCCAGGCACCCCGCAAATCCCATTTCCCAGCAGGGAGA
This sequence comes from Calidris pygmaea, assembly GCA_003697955.1. Taxonomy (NCBI): domain Eukaryota; kingdom Metazoa; phylum Chordata; class Aves; order Charadriiformes; family Scolopacidae; genus Calidris; species Calidris pygmaea. Next base: position 482,262 of record QJSC01004509.1, on the reverse strand, counting down.
AGCGAGGCAAGGGGAGACAGCCCCAGCCCCTGATGCAGACCACCGAGCATCAGCTGCCCTGCGAGCTCAGATGAGAAAAACTAGGAGGGGGGAGGGAGCAACTGCTTCCCCCTTTCTCCCTGCCAGCATCACCCACCCCGGCAGCAGAGGTTTGGCCCCCAGTGAGGCTGGGAAAGAGGCAGGGGCCAGACCCAGAGCCCCGCAGGAGGAGGAGGATGCTGTCTGGCTCCAGGGATAGGAGATGAAGTAAATTTGTTACCTGGGGACGTTCAAAACACTGGAAACACCCTGGCTTCTTGGTGGTCACAGCCCAGGTCTTCCTCTTGGCTCCCATACCCCCAAAGAAAGCCCAAAACATCCCCGAGAAGTCCTAGGTCTCCCTGTGAGGCTTAAAATCCCCACTGAGGAACACCTGTGTGACACCACCCCAGCCCCATCAGCACAGCTGGGCCCCCCACCTGCACCGGTGGTACTGGGAGTACTGGGGGTACCAGCATCACCCCAGTGAGCATCCCTCACTCCTGTGACCCCCTGTCCCTCCAGCCCATCACCCGCACACCCCTTGATGAGTTCCCGCAGCACCATTTAACCACGCAAACACCTCGGTCACAGCCCAACAACCTTGGTATTTGTCCCTCATTTCCCTCTAACGCAGCGTGAATCCGTTCCAGCCCCTCACACAGCATCCAGCTGGGGGGGGCTGGCTCCCCACTCTACCCCTCTGCCTTTCTTCTTGCAGGGTTTCATCAGGCACAGAGCAAAGCTGGGTTGGGTCATCTTGGACCCCCCCAGCACCCCCCGGCTGGATGCTGTGGTGCTGAGGACCCCCCCGTCCTCCACAGCCAGTTTTGGGGAGCAGCACGTGGAGAACAGGCAAGGGATGTGCGGGTCGCCTTCCTCTGCATCCCTGCCCGCTGAGGGGGGCTTGACTGGGAAGCCCTGGAGGTGGTACCCAAGGATGCTGCACCACCCCGATGGTGGCACAACCCCCCCCCAGATGCACCCAAAGACCCCACATCCCCAACACAGCGAGGGGGGGCCAGGGCAGGACACCTTCCCAGGGAGCAGCCAGCCCCTCAATGCCATCGTTGCGGGGACGCTGGGGGGGACTCAAGGGGGATCCCAGCACCGGGGGGTGCCACCAGGGAGGCCACCAGTGCGGCACCGCACACCACACACTGGATGAGGGACATCCTCTGATGTTGTACACAGACTTTATTAGCAGAGGATCTGCCTCCGGATGAATCGACGCTGAAAAGGTGGAAAAACCTTCAAAGGCAGCCAGCAAAGGGGAGCGGAGAGTAGGTCCGCCTGGATGAAAGGGGGGGAGGGCGAGAAAGGGAAGATGCAGCAGAGGATAGGGCAGGATCCCTGCTCTCGGGGCAGACGGCGAGGGACCCGGTTCACTGCCCAGCCTCATCCCCGTGGGACAGGGTCAGGGCTCTCTTACCTCCTAAGTGTCCCTCCGCAGTGGGGCTGGGACATCGGTGTCTTCCTCGTTGTCCAGCTCAGCTTGGTGCATCAGCTGGGACATGCTGCAGCAAGCTAAGGTTAGGGGGGGCTGCGCAGGAGCCCCTGGGTGAGGGGAGCCCCAGGGAACATGGTAGCCCCCATAAAGGCTGTGCTGAGGCTGGGGGTGGGGAGATGCTCACCAGTTTTGCATTTGCTCCAGCCCTTCCTGTGCTGCCTCGTCCGTCGGCATGTTCACCATACGGACCCGGGTTTGGCTGCAAGAACCCCCCCGGTCCCCCTCAGGAGCTGCAGCCGCCACCACCCAGGTCCCTAGGTGGTGGCATGTCCCACCTCGTCCCTGTAGGCACCATGGGGCTTTACCTCTGCTTCAAGATCTTGATGGTGGTGGTGCTCTCCAGGTAGGGCTGGCTGACCGACCGATGCAGGGGTTGCCCAGAGAGAGACATGTTGTCCTGCTAAAAGCAGAGAGGGACGAGGTGTTTGGGGCATGGTCATGGCACGGACCCAGGGTGGCTGAAGCTCTGTACCTCTGAGGGAAGGTTTCTCATCCCCCAGGACCTCCTCCAGCCCCACCATCTCCCAGATGCACCTTGCTGGAGCTCCCAGATGCTCACCTCGCGTGTCCCAACCCGTGGCTCTGGCTTGCTCCCATGCATCTCAGCCTGTGGCTCTGGCTCGCTTCCACGCATCTCAGCCTGTGGCTCTGGCTCGCTCCCACGCATCCCAACCTGTGGCTCCGGCTCGCTCTCACGCATCCCAACCTGTGGCTCCGGCTCGCTCTCAAGCATCCCAACCTGTGGCTCCGGCTCGCTCTCAAGCATCTCAACCTGTGGCTCTGGCTCGCTCTCAAGCATCCCAGCCCGTGGCTCCGGCTCGCTCCCACGCATCCCAACCTGTGGCTCCGGCTCGCTCGTGGCCATGCATGCCGGAGGGGCCGACACCGACCCTGCCCGCTGTGCCACCGGGCAATCCGTCATCCATCTGAAGAGCCTGCAGGTCCTGTCTTGGAGCTGCAAAACCAGCCAAAGCCACCATCAACCACAGGCACCCTGCCGGGAGGACCCTGTGTTGCATCCCGACCCCCACCCCTGCCCCCAGGCATGAAACCCTGGGAAAGAAACTCCCTGGATTTAAATCCCGGGCTCCCCTGGGTTGGTTGGCATCAGCCTTCGCCCACCTCAACCTCACCTTGTGGCGCCACTGCTCCATCAGTGAGACCTTTTCCACCCCGTCCGCAGCACTATCCTGGAAGAGAGGTGGCTGCTGAGCCCCTCCTTGTCCCCACCGGCGCTCGGGGGCGGGGGAAAACTGCCGCAAAGCCCCCAGTGTCACCAGCAAAGCCCCTTCCCCACCCCAACGCTTACTGGGTCCCTGGCAGAGCGGCCACCGATTCCTTTCCGTGCCAGGAGGTACACCAGCCACGTGGAAATGATCATCCTGGGTGCCCTGCCGGCGGCACCACCGGTGTCCCCTAGCATTATTGGGTTGGAGATGGAACTGGCGCTGCGGCAGCCGTGTCCCCAAGCAACGGGGACAACGGAGGGCCAGGGAGAGCAAATCCCAAGGGAGCAAAGCCCAATTCGGGGAACCTGTAGGAGCACCCAGATATAAGGCTGATTAGGGGCCTGGAGCATCTCCCTTACGAGGAAAGGCTGAGGGACTTGGGTCTTTTTAGTCTGGAGAAGAGAAGGCTGAGGGGGGATCTGATCAACACCTATAAATACTTAAAGGGTGGGTATCAGGAGGATGGGGCCAGGCTTTTTTCAGTGGTGCCCAGGGACAGGACAAGAGGAAAAAGGCACAAACTTGAACATAAGAAGTTCCACCTAAACATAAGGAGGAACTTTACTTTGAGGGTGGCAGAGCCCTGGAAGAAGCTGCCCAGTGAGGTGGTGGAGTCTCCTTCTGTGGAGACATTCAAACCCCGCCTGGACACATTCCTGTGGGACCTGTTCTGGGTGGACATGTTCTGGTAGTGAGGTTGGACTAGCTGATCTCCAGAGGTCCCTTCCAACACCATGTGATTCTGTGGGGTGCAGGGTGCAGCTTGCACAGGCTTTTTTTGTAATCCCCCCCTGTGACCATGGCTGAATGGGACAGCAAGAAGTGCTGCTGAAGGCTGGAGAGACCCAGCAAGAAGCTCCATGTGGCTACGTAGCTCATGGAAACCCACGAGGAGGACACACCTTGGGGCATCCATCCTGAGGCACAGGGGGGCACCCCACATACCCCCCATGGGATGCTCAGGGCAAAGAAAAGCCCAGCATCCTCCCGCATCCCAAGGGAGAAACATCCTCTCCACAAGCATCCCTGGGGGCAGCCCACCTCCTCCCCACAGCACCCCCCAATCCCAAATCAATGACATCGACAGAAGTCCTTTTTTTTTTTATTATTATATTATTTTTTTTTAGCAAATGTTTATTTATATCAAAATACAAAACATTTCTGAAGCAGGGTAATGTTACATGAGGAGCAAGTTAATCGATTCCAAAACCCATCGTTCTCCTACAGCATGGCTAGTTGTATGTAACATTGCAACACTGCCAAGAATTTCTTATAGTGGGTACGTTAAAATAAAATAAAAAACCCAAAAAACAACCAAAAAAAAAAGTCAATCTATGAACATGCAATGTTATAAATCGTTAAGTACTCAGCAGGCCTTAAAATCCCAACAGGCAGAGACCGAGGGACTGGCTACTCCCAAGTAAGGCAGGGCTTCAAACTCTCATTTCTTCCAATTTTTGTTGGCTTATTAGTAATTTCCTCGTTAACCGACAACAGTCCAAGAGCCAAAGGGACCCAACTTTCTTGGCAGAGTGGGATTATTGCTTAGAGCTATCAAAGCAGACCCAGCTCCCGGGCATCCCCGGGGAGGACGGGGAGGGACAGGCCTCACAGGGCGAGAGCCAGGAGAGGTCTTCCCTTGGCCAAGCGCTGGAAGATGTAAAACACCCCCCCCCGGATGAGGCAGGGGGCTGAGTGGGCTCAGCGGGTGGTTATCCCCTTAGAGATGAGCTCTGAGTTTGCCCGTGGGGGGGGGGGGGGGGGAGGGCAGGAGGTCTTGGTTACCTGCCCAGGGCAGGCTAGCACCCAGTCGGAAGGAGAGTTTAGGGGTGAGGGACACCCCATTTGTTGCCCCTCATCGCATGCCTTGGATTTGAGGGAGGGGGGGAGAGTGATGCTGAAATTTGGTTTCCCCTCCCCATGGGCCCGGAGCAGCTCTGGGCAAGAGCCCGGCCGTTCCCGGGGATGCCGAGGATGCCGCCTCCGGTCCCTCCTGCTGGCATTTTACCGGCCTTTCCGAGCACGGAGGCCAAGAGCAACAATACAGATACAGAGAGATTATATAGAGCGCGGAATAAGTTTCGTGTAAGGCTTTGGTACAGCACCATCATGTCAGATTTATTTGTAAATCGTTTACAGAAAAAAAAAAGCTTACTGAAAAAATAGTGTTTTGTTTCTCTTATTTTTTTTTATTATTTTTTATTTATCTATTTATTTTCTTGTCATGAGGAACATACCTGAAGTTCAAAAATTAACCCTCTAGTTGCCATCTGGGTTCCCTCCCTCATCAAAATGCTATTTTTGCTGTGTGCAATTTGAAAAACCAAGCGACTTGAAGCCAAGTCCCACCCAACCCGGTCCACGGCCCGCCCGGCTCGCAGTGCACACGTCAGTAAAATCAACACCACAGAGATTCGGCAGCTGATCGCTACTCACTTTTTAGTAAAAAAAAAAAATACTAAAAAAATAACCAGAAAACCCAAAAGAAAGAAGAAAAAGAAAAAAAAAAAGTCACAACAACAAACATTATGGAACCAGCGGTACCTAAAGTTTCCTTTATTGTTATTTGTTATTAAAAAAAGTCAGTTCCACTGGTTACCATTGAAACAGCACCAAAGAGCACCCTAACGTGTGTTATACATTGTAATACTCGACATTCAAGAAATGGAAACGAGGTTGGATGGTCTAGTCTTTATATCCATAGGCAAGGAATTCTTAAAAAAAAAAGAGGAAAAAGTTGTCCCACGCAACCAGAGACCTGTTGGGTCCGGAAGAAAATCCTGCCTTAGGGGAAAACACTACGGAGTTAGGAGGGAATTAAATCAAAAGCTACCTACAGAGGTCTATGACAGTTCAGAGACTCTACAAACCTATCAAAGGGGACTAAAAAGTCTGGGCTCCCCTCGGAGAGCTGGGGATGCTCCCCCAAGGCATCCAGGGATGCTCCCCCGAGGGATCAAGGATGCTCTCCTCGAGGGATCCAGGGATGCTCCCCCAAGGGATCAAGGATGCTCTCCTCGAGGGATCCAGGGATGCTCCCCTGGGAGAGCTGGGGATGCTTCCCAAAGGAAGGGAAGCTGGCGCGCAGGTGAGATCTCCAAACACCCTAAGGATGGCTCAAGAAACCTATGGCAACATCAGTGTTCCCAGGAGGATTTCTGTAGCGCTTTCCCACGAGGAAAACACAAAGAGACCGGCGTCCACACAGCCCTGCGGAAGGTCCTAGCATCCCTACCCCCAGGGCCACAGGAGCATCCTTTGCCTGCTCCCTGCGGGCCCAAATAAAGAGAAGTTTGGCCTTAAAGTGCATGTGGGAGGGCAGGGAGTGGTGCCAGCATCTCCCACCCAGCCAAAACCTCCCCACGCGGAGACGGGCGCTTTCCCACACAGCTCTTCCCACCGCTCCCAATAGCCGAGCGGGAAAAGCCTGGGAGGGGGGCAGGAAGCAATTCCCCCCCCCAAAAAGCAAGCTCCCACCAGATGTGCATGCAGCTGTGGTGGATGGAGCAAGTGGGGGTTGCGTGTACAAATTAAAAATAAATAAAACCAAGGGAAGCAGGACGATGTTGTCGGCGCGGCCACCCCCCTGCCCCGTCCCACGGCGCCTGGTTGGAGGGGGGGGAGCGGCTCTTTATGTGTCTGTTTGGCATCCAGAGGGTTAACGGTACTGTGGAAAGTGTGCTTTGTAAACATTTCTAGGTTCTTTTTTTCCTGTTTTTTTTCTGTAAGTGATTCCAGGGGAGATGGGGAAAGGAGAAAGCTGCCCCCCACCCCAGCCCACCCCCAGTAATACCCCAAAGCCCCATCAGCTGGGGCGGGGGGGGNATACAGGTGACACCTACGGAGGACACGGTGCCGCTGCGAGGGGGGCCAGCTCCCGGGCGTTACATTCGTGCCTCAGCCCCTCGGGGACCTGGCGTGACAGTGGCCACCGTCCTCTGCCTCGCTGCGGGGACATCTGAGCCCCCAACACCAGCCATTTGGGTCCCGCACGGGGCCGTGGGACCCAGCCTGAGGGGAGAAGAAGTCCCCCCCCCCAAAGGTAGTCCCCCAACTCCTGCCCCAGGGACGGCGGAGGGGACGGCTCACCCGGCATCGCTCCATCCCAAACTGGCTCCTCTTCCCCTCACCGCCCACCTGTACATGGGGAAAAGGGGGTAAAGGGGGGCACGGCGGGTCCATATTGCTTTGGGAAGCCCCCAGCATCCCCCCCCCGGCACTTTCCCCACCGCGCTGGGGCTCAAAACGCCCCCCCTGCATCCCACCCCCAGCACCCAGCTGGGTAGCGGGCAGCCTCCATCCATCCATGCCACCAAGACAACCCTGGTGGCTGGAGAGTTGTTGTAGAGGTATTGACGTGCCTACGGAGAAGGTGCCAGGTTTGGGGGGGCCGGGAGGAGCCCACCATGGCCACCCAGGCGGCTCCACAGAGAGGGGGGGTCCACAAGCCATATGAGGGTTTCATAAACCCTAAGGATTTCTGAAGGACAGGTGGCCAACAGCACCCAGAGAGGTAGCGGCATGGGGAGCCCGTCCCCACAGCATGTCCCCCCTCCTTTCCATCCTGTGCCACCCCCACTGGGTTATTACCAACCTTCCCGCTGAAAATAGCACCCTTGGAGCTGAAATTTGTCTTATTTCTCTGGAAAAAAAAAAAGCAAGCAACCAACCAAGACACAGCCCTCGGTGGAAACACCACCAAGCTGGCAGCAAACGGGGCGCCCGGGCTCCCCCCGCACCATTCCCCGGGGCTTTTTCCCTTTTCCATGTTTTTTTTTCATCCCCGTATTGAAACAGCAACGCGACAGCAAACGGAGCCAGTGGCGGGACGGCACCAGAGCCAGCAGACCCCCGCTTGGAGCCCCCACAAGCCCCCCCAGCCCTCCCTCTCTCCCTCGCCACCGTATTGCTCAAACAGCACTAGGCATGGATACAAAAATAAAACAGCTATGTGACTTAGATATATATAATTATTATTATTTTTTTTAATATATATATATTTGTATATATATTTTTGTCTATTTATAGGTGGATGGAGAAGCAGCGAAGCTGAAGCGCAATATAATGTAAAAATACTTGCTCTGCTCCCGCTGTTCAGACTCTCCCCACCTCTGACAGCCTCTCTCATGCTGCACAGAAGTTGCTGACACCTATTACTAAGGAATTATTTTAAATATTGATTCTCCCCCCCCTTCTAAAATAGAAAGTAAATATATATTTGTTTAATTTTATATACAATGCAGTTTCAATACACCAATATCATTTCTTTAGATAGAGATACTGGGGCTCATTTCTCAAGTCTCTCTCTCTTTTTTTTTTTTTAAATCTAAGTGCTGGGGGGGGGAGTGGGTGGAAATTCAGAGGAGCTTTCAGACCACAGGACCGCCTTGTCCCAGGAAGACGGGCACCCCCCTTTCGCAGCCCTCCGGGGTCCCCTGTAACCTCAGGAGAACAAGAATAGAAGCTCCCCTGGGAGAGAAATTGTCGTTTCGATGGTGAAGCAAAAAAAAATTGGGCTAACTCTCCTCCTCGGGGGGTGCCAGCCCCTCCATACCATATATCCCACCCCACTGCAACCAGTATAAAAATCCTTAGCTACCATTAAAGCGCATGCTTTCGACATCCAAACCCCCTTAGCCTGGACCAGCCCCTCTGCCCCCCATTTCTCTTCCCCCCCCAGCCCTCCCTAGGTACGGTCCTTCATCCATCCATGCACGTATCAAAAGACAGGCAGAGCCCTGGGGACCGGGGCCACGCGATGTCCCCAGGTCACCCAGCATCGCCGAGCAAGTCACCTACTGCCACACACACGACGAGGAACAGCTTAGACGGCACAAACCCGGGTCAAAACACATAGAAATGGGGAAAAACGGAGAAACACGGCACCCGGGGAGGGGGACGAGGCTCCCACCTCCCAGAAACCAGCAGCCCCAACCACTGGGGGATGTACAGACCAATGGAAATGAAGTTCAACGCTCAGTTTCTGGGTTTTGCTGGCACAAATCAGAGGTGCCATCACTGCTTCCTCAGCCTCAGGTCCTTCCCTGAGATTTCCCACATTTCTGCAGTCACCTCTAATAGGAACACATTTTGCTTCCCAGCCTCTCATCCGGGCAGAAAGAAGTAAAGATATCCAGCAAAAGGGAAAAAAAAAAAAACCAACCAAAAAACCAAACCTAAGCTGAAGGGGGGAAATGGGAGTAAACATCCTGTTTTCTTTAAGCCTTACCCCATGCCCAGACGGCATGGGGATGGGCTCCTGGAGAGTGGTGGGCATCCAGCCTGAATTTTGCCACCCCCATGCCTGGAGCCGTGGGATGCTTTGCCAGCACCGGCTCTGGCGTCATCACTGACCGAATCCCCTCTATGCTTCAAGATCCTAAAAGTGCTGCTAATGAGGTTTAAAAAAAAAAAGAAAAGAAGAAAAAAGCTGCTGTGAAGAACATCTTGTCCCGCCGAGGAGCCACTGCTGGGACCGGCTGGCACGGCCAGCGCCGCCTTCCTCAGCCCAAGGGACAAATTTAGCCCTGTCCCTGTCTCATCCCCTTCTGACTCATGCTCTGCTGGGAAGAACAGATGAGAAAGCAAAAAAGCTTTGCTTTCCCATGAGTAACCGTAGAGCAGCATCTAGAGGAACTTCAGAGAAGGGCTTCTGCGCAGCCGGTGCTTTTGCTTTAAAGGATTGCACCAGGGATGAGGCCAAGTGACGTCTCTTTCCTGTGTCATGCCCCACGTGCGCTGGACATGCAGAGGGAGACGACCCCGTCACACTCCTCATCCCAGCCCAGGGGTGAGTCACACACAATGAACAAAGCAAAAAATAAATAAATAAATAAATAAAAATGGGGGGGGAATAATAATACTATTACTAATAAAAAAACCCAAGCGATCTGGTTGTGTGCAGCGCAGGACACGCTCTGCCTGTCCAATCCCAAATTCCCCACCCCTGCCCAGTTTTGCCCATCCCAATCCCCCCCCGACTCCATCACAGCTCTAAATACTCTCCCCTAGAGACAAACATACCCCCCCCTCCCAACATGCAAATCTACTGGACTTCTGCATACCTATCTATCTTTATCCTACGCTTCCCTATGTATTTATATCTTATATATACAGTGCGGTTGACTCCGGTTCCTCAAAAAGGATTCCCTTCCACAAAAAGCACTGACTCTGCTAACACCAGGGCTGCAGCGAGCCCCCCCCTCGGGGGGACACGGGGAAATCCCTGAAGCCTCGCCAAAAAACACACACACCCCCACCAAAAGCCAAGAGCTACAGCTGAAACCAAACCAAAACTTGGAGAAATCCCCAAATCTACATCCCTGCCTGAAGCAGGAGGAGAAACCGAAAGGCCAAGCAGGTTGTGTCTTCATGCAAACCGGGAGATACCAGCAGCAATAAGTCTCAAGATGCCATGAGACAGCTCAGCCCTGCTGGGACGGCGCTGAGCACAAACCCTGAGCCCTCAAGACCCCTGGAGGTAAGTACAGCAAAGCTGTTATTCCCTTTATATTGCCTTTCTATTGCTACAGCCAACCACCCTCACCTCCAGCCTTCCTGCTGAACCAGTTGATGAGGGGATGAAGGGCTGGAGCCCACCAGTGCCCCAAAATAGAGCCGCGAGTGACCGACACTCGGTGGTGACAGTGAGTGTCCTACCCGGGGGCAAACCATCACCCTCTCGCAATGGTCATAATCGCCATCATCCCCATCATCCTACCACCATTATTCCCATCATCCTACCATCATCCTACCAGCTCAACGGGGACCATTCCGCACTGGGGGGGGAGAAAACCTACACACACGCAGCCAGAGAGACCCTGGAACCCTCCAGCTCCCCCCTCATCCTACAAAGCCATCACTCCAAGTGCTAGTTAACGGCAGGCACGGGAATGGAGCCCCCCGCCCCAACCAGAAGCGAGCCCTAACGGCTCCCTTCTCTCCCCACTGGATTACATTGCGTTTTCACTCACGTTCAACATCACAAAAACCAAACTTCTTAAAAATAGGTGGTTTCAACCCCAGCTCCTGCTGGAAAAACCAGGCAAAGCCCCACCGCCTGCCTGCAAGGGGATGGGTTTGATGGAGAAGGTGTGAGGGATGGCACCCCACGACCACCCCCTCTTTCTGAGGGATCTCAGCGACACCCCCGTACCCACCTCTCCGCGTTCCCTCCCCTGGCTGGGGGTGGCCAAATCCTGCAACACCCCCCCTACGGCGGCACGAAAACGGCGCTGGAGAGTCCCCACCGCATCCACCTTGCAAGGACCACCCGAAGCTGGGCTGGTGCCCACCGCGGTGACGCCTTGGCGGAGCCCTTGGCAGGGATAGATATTCGTGCGATTTGGTGGCATTTTTTTCCACCGTGGCCCGGGATTTTTCCAAGGGACCTGCTGGAACACATCGCTCTCGCACCATGCATGGAAGAACCACGATAAAGCAAGAGCCGTCTACCTCAGACAAGCTTACAAAAACAAGAGAGTTTGGCCCAGGAAGATAAAAATCAAGATATATTTTGCAGCATGAAAGGAAAAAAAAATAAAAAATAAAAATAAAAATGAAAATAATGAAGCAGCAGCAGCTGTGTTTGCAAACCACCAAAGCGAAACGGAGTTCGACCAGGGATGAAATGGGGGAAGCGTTTGGCATCGTCTGACACAGCTTCGATGTCCCAGGTCCGCGGGAGGAGAGAGGAGCGACCCCCCTGCAGGGCATGGAAACCAGAGGGTTGGGAGAAGCGAGGAGGTTGCCAAAGCAAGAGGTGAGAGCCCGTCTGCCAAAGCACGGCCTGAGTCTATCAGAAGGTAACTCGGTCTAGCGGGGAAAGGAGTTAAGGATGGTTTTTAGGGAAGAGCCGCTTCCATGAGGCGCCCGGGCGGGATTTCCCACTCCAGCAGCGTGGCTGAAAGAGAGAGGGGCTGCAGCTCCAGCCTCTAAAGGTCGAAGACCATGAAAAGCAGGGAGGGCCCAGCGGCTCAAAACACCTGCAAAAGGAAAACAACTCTCAAAAGACTGACCCAGCAAGCCGGCGTGCTCCGTCAACCTTCCCTGCACTCCAAGTCCTCTAGAGCTCCTTGAGCCAGGATGGGGAGCACGGTCCCCGAGGGGAGCGACCTCAAGAGCCTGAAGACACCGCCTTGGCCCATACAAACGGGCCCCATAAATAGTTTGGAAAGCGCTCAAATGATAAAAAATAATAGAAAAAAAAAGAACAAACAGCCTTCTGTTAGAGAGAGGTTGAGGCAACCAGAGCGAAAGGAAGAACAAGTCAGCCACGGCCACAAAGCCTCCACGCCGTCCCCCCCGCCTCCCCCAGCCCCACCCCCGCCAAAACCGGGGTGTCCCCCGGCCCCGATTGTCACCTGTCTGTGGGGGGCAGCCCCACGGCTGAAGTTACCGGTGAGCTGAAGGTTCAGAGGTGTTTTTTATTCGCCCCCCCCGCTGCCGAGCGGGCGAATGGCATTAAATCAATTCAGATCCGAGCGGATTCTAGGGAAATCCCTAAAAACACACTCAAATCAAAGAAAAATTTTCGCAGTCACGCTGTTAGTGAAGTTGAATTCTCACTCTGAGAGTTGAGGGTCTTACGTCAGGTCACTTCGTCACGTACTCAATAAAAAAGCCCTGGTGCAGGCTGGAAAGAGAGAGGCATTTCTAGGAGACCCCCCCCCTCCTTCCCTGGACAAACCTGCTCACGGTTTGAAGACCACCTACACGAAGTTGTTAAAGCTCAGAAATATCTCATCATTGATTCAGAGGATTCATTGTCAAGCGGTTCAAACCCAAGTCAGGGCTTCGAGACTGGAAAAGACATGGCGCTCTGCTTTTGGTTAGGGTTTTTTTGTTGGTGGTGCTTTTGTGGGCTTTTTTTTTGGTGGCAGGTTTCCAAGCGTCCCGCTGGAAAAGGAAGCACAACCTCTAAAACCAGGTATTTTTAGGCAGAGCAATAAAAAAGTCTCCAACCTTAAAAGCTCCCAGGGAGCGTGGCGCGGTCGGAGAGCCGGATCCCGGCTGAGAGCTCACGTCTTTCTCCAAACATCTAAGCCCTTCGAGGTTCGACCAGCAGCAAGAGCAATAACCAAGGCAAAGCAGAATTAAAGGCGAGATTGTGGAGAATCTCTTGGCAATTCTACCTGGGAATAAACAAAAGCTTCATATGCAAAGGAGAGCCCGGGGCAAAAAACGTGCCTACAGGCTCCTCGACTCTCCTGATGCTTCTTCTACAGCCTGAATCCACTCATCCACATGAAACACTCGCTATTTTTATTCCCAGGCAGGCTGGAGGGTTTAGCACTTTACCACATAGGAAGAAGCGTGCAAACCTGGATGCAGCGGTTGATTTTACCACTTCAAAAAAAAATGATAATAATAATAAAAAGAAATCTCTAAATATTTTAAAGGTAGGGATCACTTGGTATTAGCACTCAGCATTTACATAGCGCTTGCAGTCTTGTAGGCAACCGAGCGCTCGTCCAAAGTGCTCAAATATGACTTATCCCCATTTTACAGATGGGAGAACTGAGGCACAGAGAGGTCGAGTGACTTGCCCAAGGCCACGCAGTCAGAGAGTGGAGGCAGAGCAGGAAAGCGAGCCCGGCTGTTCTCGGAGCGGGCTAACACCTCTCCTGCTTGAAAAAAGGAAAAACAAGAAAATAAAAAGGCCTATGCAATCCAGAAAACCACCGGCCGCCAAACCTACCCTAAGTATTTTGAAGAGGAAATACATTCTGGTGAAGAGTTAGAACAGCGTTACCGAGAGGGGGGACAGCGGGTCTCCTCGGATGGGGCAAAGGGAAGGACACAACCCCGGCGGGCTGGAGCGGGGACAAAAGAAAAAAAAACACACAGAAGGGGAAAAAAGAGTGAAACCAGCAGCAACGCATTTCAAGCGGACGCGAAAACGCTCGGGCTTAGCTTTGGGCGGTCGCTCCCGGGAGCCATCCGTCTCCATCCGCAGAGCTGGAGGGGGATTTTCCAGCCGCTCTTTCCCGGGCTCAGCATCTGCCGACAGAGGCTTTTGGGGACCCAGGGCAGCCAAAACCCCCTCGGCTCACACACCTGTGGGCAGCATCTTCCCCAGTTCGCAGTTACGGATAGAGAGTACAAACGTTACCGTAGTAAGAAACCCCAGGAGTACACCAGCGCTGAAGAAGGTTTGCCAGCGATACACAGAGTGTCAGGAAGAATTAATCAAAACCACCCTCGTCAAAGCTGACACGCACCGTACTTGGGGAAGGAGGGAGGGAGGAAGGGAGAAAACCACCCTCGGATGATACCAGTCCCGTACCTGCGTGCTCGCACAGTGCTGAGTACGGGTTTAACAAGGTTTAAATGCAAGGTAAATGGTGATTTCTCACATCTCAGACCAACTCGAAGGCTTGGGGTCTTTCTGGTGGTTTTTTTCTCTCTTTGAGAGGTAAGGAAAGATGTCACGGATGGTTTTGTTGCTGTTATCTTCACATAAAAGGAGGCTGGGAAGGGGGAGGCGGGGAGATTTTCACCATTACAGCTTTCCTGGGATTATTTGGTTGTGGTTTTTTATCATAATCAGATTCATGGGATTACCAGTTCCCGTCTGGGTTGTTAAGTTTCTTGTCAACTAATTACACCCTGTGTCACTTAATTTCTTCTGGCGATTGAAGGCCAGCTGCTCAATTCCACACTTTTTCTCCCTAAACGCGTGCTGCAGAAGCAGATGTCAAAAGCCCCGTCCGTGCCTTCTAACCCGAGAGACCTCTTCCAAAGCCGAGGTGCAACGCGCCCCCCCTCACGCCCCCCCTCTCTCCGCTTTCCCACCCCACCCAAGCCATCCGGGGGGGTGGGGGGAGAAGCAGATCTGAGGAGCACCCAAGCCCCAGCCATCCCTCCCACAACTTGCCCCAAGGTCCCCCCCAGCTCGTCCCCACCACGAGCCACCGAACCCCCCGGCAGAGGTGGCAGCGTAGGGGTGTCCCCCCCTGCTTTCCCGTCGCCTCCGTCCCCCCGGGCGGCGTGATGTGGGCTCCCCCCCTTCGCCCCCCTCCTGTTTAACCTTCTCGGGCCGGCGCTAGGCTAAAGCAAGGTGGCGTGCCCGCCGGTGTCATCGTGGTCCACGCTGTTGAGGATGGCTGTCTGGTCCTCGGGGAGCTGCCGGTGGCAGAGGTCGTCCTTCAGGGCCGAGAGGCGGGCGAAGGGGTCCTGACGAGGGTGTCTCTTCTTCTTGCGGAGGCAGACAGCTTCGTCAGGCGACAGTACCTGAGAGCTGGGAAGGTGCTGAACCTGGGAGGCAGAGCCGTCTGGGGAAGGGGACACGGGAAAAAAAAGAGAAGTCAGATGGGACCAGGCGAAACACTCTGGGTGCCAGAAAAGGCAGGCGAGGGCAAGCCTGGCCCCCAACCCGGCCGCTTGGCGAGAGGGGAGCCCGTTGGGCATCGGGGAAAGTTAAACTAACGCTCAGGATAAGGAAATAAAAATAGATAGGAAAAAAAATAGAAATAAAAAAAAAAAAAGAAATAAAAGAAAAATAGGAATGAAAAGGAAAAAATAATAAATCTAAACCAAATCACTACGGATGTGAAGAGGAACGCAGTTTGGAGGCAGGGAAGGAGAAGGGGAAGGACAGCTTGTGGGTGGGCCATCCCTCCGGGGTGCAGGGGGTGAGGGCAGCATCCAGGAACGGGCTTGGAGACACCCCCCGGCGCCGGAGCCGAGCTCTGCCCGTGGGGTGACAGAGGGGATGCCGTTGGGGACCACGGGGTCCTCGCACTCACTGGATTGTTTTCTGGATTTCGAGGAGCCCTTGGATGACTTTTTGGGCTTCTTTATCCGCTGGTATTTCAGAGCTTCGAGCCTCTCAGGTGCAGCAGCGTCCCCGGGCGGAGATGGACGTTTTCTGGGAAGGAAAAAAAGCAGACAGGCGCCGTCAGCGGCTCTCGGCCACGCTCGAGGCCTCCGGACGTCCCCGGCGGGGGGATCGGTCGACCCCAGCCAGCTCTGCCGTAGGAAAAGGAAAAGGTGAGAAACCCAAAGTGGAGGGGGGGGCGAGGGAGCGGGGTGTCCCCGCTGTCCCCCTGTGTCTCCCTCCACGTTGCCGAGAGGTCCCCACCGGCAACGTCCAACGCCGGGACCCCCCCCACCAAGAGAGAGCTGCTGCCGGCACCCCCAGCTCGCCTGCCTGCCATGCCAGCACTGCCAGCCAAAAAAAGGAGGGGGCAGATCCTATGTCCGATAAGGCATTTCTGGGAAGTGGTGGGAAACCCCTCAGGATGGAGAGAGAGAAAGAGAGAGAAAGAGAGAGAGGAAAAGACAGGCAGGAGCACCACGGCAGCACGTTGAGACGGGCACCACGAGCCACCCCGGGCAGACAACAGCGGCGCCACAAAGGGCAGGGAGGCAGGATCCTGCCCAGCCCTGCTCCCACGGCCAAAAAGAAAATAAAACCAGGAGCCACACGACAGACAGGGACATAAAGGGCACGCACTGACACGGCCGGGAACGGTACCTCGTTCCCGGGTCCCCGCTATAAGCGACAACAGAAACGCAGCAGCACGGGAGCATCTAACTCCTTAACGCTGGGAGCCGGGTTTTCTTGCCCTGCCGGGACAGGACACGGGAATGAAAACACTGCCAAGGTTTTCTTGCGAGGGATAAGGAGGGGATTTGCAAAGGGGTGTTTCCTGCAGGAGAGCCAGCAGTTGTAAGTGGGAGCTTTCCAGCCTTAGCCCCCGAGAAACTCTTCTACAGAAACCAGCTTGAGGTTAAGTGGTCTCCCCTTTGCAAAGAGGGGGTTTTTTGGCTCTATTTTCTTCTCTGTACCTGTTTTTCCCATCCAAGGATCGGACAGGACGATTGCTGGGGAGAGCAGGGCAGCGGATGAAAACGTTCTCCTTAGGAGAGCGGTCGGTCCAGCTCTCATCTCTCAACTCATCACAGCATCCCTCCCTCTTGCTGCTTTCCCACTTCCTTCCCCCTCTCCATTTTACTTTCATGTCCCTCCGAGCTGCACCAACCCCTCACACCGCAGAAGGAGAGGTCTGAGTCGAGGCAGCAGAGGCCACAGGTAATGACCTGGGATCAACCCGAGTCACGAGCGAGCAGCCTGCCCAGGGGGTGGCCCAGAGATGACAGAGGAAGCATCCACAAAGTGCCTTTCATCGCAATAAAGCCAACGTTCGAAGCCAGGCTCCGGAGAGAAAAGCCTGGAGATTTAAAAACTCTAACGAGCCCGTCCTACCCTTCAAAGGAGGAGGTGACGCTCTTCTGGCTCTCACAACTCAGTCACCGGAGGTCAGCGACCAAATCTGTTCACAACAGCCACAGAGAGAACAGCGTTGATGGCAACTCCTGCGTTTTCAGGCATCCGTGACTGGGGACAGGGACCAGCAAACCCCACAAGCCACCAAGCAGCAGGACAGGCGGGTAGAAGAGTCACCTCAACTGACTGCAAGGAGGCAGCATCAGTGCATTCCGACTCCTGTTTTGGCACCAAAAAGCCATGGCCGAATTTATCCACCTTGGTAGACCTTGACCTGGTCTGTCTGGAAGGAGTGACCCATCCGGTGCTACAAAAACGCTGCCAGTGCTGGTGGGAACGGCAGGGAATGGGCAAGGACATGAGCTCAAGCACAGAGACCCACCGCACCCAGGCTGTGGTACAGGAGTCCACCTGCGGTGAGTTTGGAGCTTCTCCTCTCCCTTGGGTTTCAGGTGGAGCCTCTCTGGCACTGGAGACACCCCTCCGAGTCCCAACGTGTGCCACACTGCGGAGAGCACGGTGTGACAGCAAGGCTTTACATCTGAGATCCCACGCGGCTGCTGGAGCGGTGATACTTCCGCTGGAGTGGCACAGGGGAAGAGCTCCCAAGGGATTTTTTTCCCCTCCTTGGGGAGCGGAAGGGGTTGTTTTGGAAGACGTGTGTGATTGCAAAGCTTCTCAGTTCTGCCAGCAGCATCGGAGCACACCAAGAGAAGTGCAGTGTGAATCGATAAAGCAGCTGGGGCACAGCAGATGCAACAGAAACCTGAATACTCAGTATAAAAAAAGCCCCTTTTCATGTTTCCCATCGCGACAGGGACATCAAGGTGTGGATGCTCCTGGAGAGCCTCTGTTCCAGCTCCCAGCGGAGAACCACATCAGCCGAAGATGAAGCACCTCATTAGCAAAGCTGGAAGTCCTGCTGGCTGGATCCAAGCGAGAGCTCTCCCTCGTAGGAAAGATGACGTCTACAAGCCCGTGGAGCTTCGGTGCTTAAACATCTTCTTCCCAAATGCTTGTTGTGAGAGATGCTGCGAGCTGTGCCTCCAAGCTCTGTTGGGACACTGCCCACTGAGCTGCACCAACGCCCTGTAAGACCACAGTGACCCACAGGGCCAAGAGCATGGCACTTCCCCTGCAGTAATTCCTGCTTTTCCCATTTATATCCACCATTCTATGATTCGCACAATAATTTCCATTCATGCAGGTACTTGGCTAACGGTGACCTCAACTGCTCCAAGCCCCAGTCCATCTCCCATGGAGCTCACGTCTGCCAAGCCCTGGACGCTGGCAAGCTCAGCCATCCTGTCACCATCCTGCCCTCTACCTCCTGTCCCCACCACCCAGACAATTCTGCTGATGCCATTAAAGCTCAACGTGTAGAGCTTTCCATTCTTTTTTTCCTTTCTAAGAAGATGCTACTGTGACATGTTGACAAAATTAGACAGATTTACGCAAGGGATTATGAGGAAATTGCCTGAGGCTCATTTCCACTAGTTCTCCGTAATTGGACTTGTATTTATACACACAAACATAAACAGCCAGCACACTCAACCCATATGTGTCACCATAAATACTGTCTGACCTCTGGCAAGGAAGAGACACAGAGGAGGACGAAACGATGCTACTCACCAGCCAAATTTTATCTGCTCTACCCACCCTTTATTTCTTCAAAGGACTCCAGTTCTTTCAAATTAATTTTCATTTTGAGCTCAGCCAAAAGCCTCTTCCTGCCCCCAGAGATCGCATTTTGGGCAGCTGCCCATGCACCAGGGATGTATTCAACACCAACAGATGAGAGGTTCAGGGAGGCAGGTGAACTTGTTCTAGAGACTTCCGTGTTGAGCCAAGCAAAGGAGCTTCAAGAAGCACACATGAATTCCTGCCGCAAGCCTTCTGCAAGACACCACAAACACCCAGAGCAGCAATTTTCCTCAAGTCTTCAAAGGACAACCCTTCTGAACGAGCAAGGGTCTGAACTGCATGGACTGGAGAGGCCGCAAACGTACTGAGGGACCTCAGAGAGCCGCAGGACAGGAGGAGGTAGCTAGGGAAGAAGAGCTGCCCAACACAACAACCCAACACACATCTCAGCTGCTCTTCTTCAAACCTCCTTCCACGTACAAAGGAAAGATGCAAGGGAAAAGGCCCATGAAAGCACCACTAACCTCTTTCCACCCAAAAGGGGGAACCCATATAAAGGAAGGGTCCAGTAGATTCAAGGGCACAAGACATGTATTTCACCTCGTGGAGGTCTCAACACCTGTTCCCTGCCGCCTCCCCTCCCTGAGTTCAAGACATTGAGATCCAGGAATAGGTTGGACATATTAGAGCATCCACTTGGACCAGTCAGAGCATCCACTTGGACCGGAGCCCACTGTGTCTCAGCCACTGCATCCTTCAACCCTTCATCCTCCTCAGCCGAAGAGCTCAATTCTCCTACACAAGGCTCCATCTCAAGCTCAAGTGATCCCATGAGACGTCCTGCAAGCTGGAATTCCCCCTCTGCTCCGAGGCAGTGCTGGCCTCCATCCTGGGATGCCATCCTGCATCTCTTGAGGTCCTTCAGCACGAGAGGTGCCAGAAAAAAACAGCGGTGATGGCCCCTTGCCCTGGCACTGCTGCTGCTGCCAAGGCACCGCAATGAGGGAGGAAGCTGTTGGTCACAGCCGGGGGGGTGGGCACACCGGAGAAGGGGGTCCCTTCTACAGGTCTGCAGACACCACAACTCACCTACACAACGAACTTCACCATGCTGACGGGAGAGGAGCGGGGAGGAGAGAGGGCGAGGGAAAAGGGGCCGGACTGGAGAGGAAGAGGGGGATACAGTCATGGGGAAGGGGCAGGGGGGGAAGAGAGGAAGATAAATGAAAAACAGGAGTGAGAAAATATATAAGTAAATTAAAGAGACTGAAAAGAAAAAAAAATAATAAGAAGAATAATTAAGAAAGAAAAGAAAAACGCACTCAGACAAGCAGACTCAACAACTTCTCCAAGCGGGAGGAGGCATGAAACACATGCAGAGGATCAGCACATGGACAGTCTTTAAAGGGGAACCTGTTTACTTTCAAGCGGGGGGGAGCGAGGGGTGCTCCTCCTCCCGCACGCCTGGCACCGATGTCCCTTCGCCACTCAACGCTACGCTGCGGCCAAGCCCCCGACCTCCCAGCATCTCCAGCACTGCCCCGGCGAAGGTGGGAGCCGGGGGGGCCACCCTGGGCAGGCTGGGGTGCCAAGGGGCAGGGGGGCTTGGTGCCTTGTCTGTGGTTTTTGGGTTTCCCTCTGCAGGGAGACGGGCAGCCCCCTCTTCCCCATGAGGAGATGCATCACTGCACACTGCATCTGAAGAGCAGAAGATGGGAAAAGGGGCTCGTGCCGACTCAGTTCCGGCATTATTTATCCCTGCCCATCGGTAAAAAATACCTGATCTTCACACCCAGAGAAAGCCACCGTGCTGCAGCCACCACCGAGCCCGCAAACTGCCTCTCCCCCTCCTCTTCTTGGTTTTTATTACTGCAGTAGAGAAATCTGGCTGGTCTGGTACCAAATCCCCATGCTCCGCACGCACTGACAATTTTATGACCCCCAAATCATCAAGAAATTACTTGGCTGGGCTCTTTACAGGATTCCTCCCTTATTAAAGTGAGATTTATTCTTCCGGCTTCCCCTTTTTTGGGGATAATGACTCTGGAGTCACTCCCGCGACTCCAACCCCTGCAGCATCTCAGAGTTGGATGCATGGATGCTCCTCAGCAAGTGTCCTGCTTGGGCACGGGATGCTCCTGAAACCCCATCAGCCCGTAGCAACCAGCACCAGAGGCAGGAGCCAGCCCGAATCCGTGCAAGAGCCACACTAGACTCCGACGTGCACCTGGACTCACCTCTGCTGTGCCCAAGCCACATTTACTCGTGTCCCTCACGCTCCTGGAGATGGGAAGCACCGGGGAAAAAGAACAGAGCAAACAGCCACGTCCTCACTGAGGGCTTCCCCGTTTCTCAAGAAGCCTGGCACAGCCCAGATGCCACCAGAGCTTGGAGCTAGCTTTGCTCCTCATGGGACACCCTGCTCTGGGATCGACAGGGGGAAAGAGAAGAAGGTGGCCAAGTATTTAAGAGCTTCAGAGGCTGCAAGGTTTGAACTGGACGGGTTCTGCCATGCCAAGGGAATGGCTCCTCCTGCACTTTCTCCCATCGCCAGGACTCAACATCCCGTCCTCCCCTCTCCTGCGCTCCCCACCCCAGGACAACCCTCCATATCAGCTAGAGGAATTCTCCTCTCCTGGAAACATCTCCCTGATTTCTCTAGGCATCTCTCATGAGGCTCTTTTCCAGTCCAACAAGGCTCCTCAGGCTTTTAGGAGAGCATTGGCCAAGACCTTCACTCTTCCCATCCAAGGCGGCGAAGCTTAAATTTTTGTAAGACGTGGCCTAAGTAAGCTTGGGGACAGCCAGGCACAATCTGCAATCCCACCTCTCCTTTCATAACCAGGCCGGCTGACAGCCAAACGGGTCAGCCTTCCCAATCCTTGGGGTCAGGAATGATTATTATCCCATCTGACCACCAGTTTTAGTGACTTTCTCTGCTTTTAAGGTCTAACAAACCATCTCTCGATTACTCTGTCCCAGTTCCAGGGATGCCTGTGGCCATCTAGGAAACCGGCCCCATGAAGGCAGCCCGAGAGGTATGTTCTTGGGAGAGTCTTTCAAGACCTGCTGAGGGCTGTTTAATTACAGCAGTGTCAGAAGAAGTCTAAAAGACTTCTCCAAAGAGTATTTCAGAGAAGGAGGGCTTTCACTATGACTACACTTGTGATGGGAACGATAAGACACTTCACCGACACCCTGAAACTGTAGTTACGCTGCAGCCAACCATATAGTCCATCTTGAAAGACAGACTTCTCCCGTTTTCCATGATTGAGAAGATTTGGGAAAAAGAAAACAGATCCAGGTACTGATTGGAACAAAATTTTCCATATCCTGGACTGCATCTGGAGGCTGATTTTTGGAGCCCCAGTCCAAAAACACTGTCTGCAGCTGCTTGCTCCAGATGTGGCCGTTTTACCTGGCTCCAGGGGGTGGCCATGAGCTCCTCCTGGTTTGGACTGTCCAGGACAACCCCATCTCAACACCTCCCCAAAACTGCACAACCCTCAAGCCCTGCCAGAGCCGAGGGTGCCACGTGTCACCATCCCCCAAGAAAGGGTGGCCATGGGGAGACAGCATCTTGACCCATCCCAAACCCCAACACGAAGACATGGCGGCCACCAACCGGCTCTCCAGCCCCACCGCCTCCCCGAAGGCAGGGGAGCAGCGGCGTGCTGCTCGAGGGGAAACCCAAAAGCCACAGAGACTGTGCGTCCAGAGGTGTTTCCTAGTGTTTTCAGATTTCCTTATTCCCCTTTAAAGGAAGAGATGGTATTGGAAAAGCCCCTTCCGTGTCCCCTCTCATGCCCCGCTCCCGGCCACCCTCCACAGCGCCCACACCATCCTTTCGGACATGGATCACCCTTACCTATTGAGCTGAGGAGAAGCTTGTCTCGACAACACTGCCCAGATAGCTGAGATTAATCAAAAACAAAGCAGTTATCAACACCCGCAAGGAGCCGAGCTCCGCAACACATCAGCACGTCAACAACTCCAAAAAGGAAAAAAGGAGGGAAAGAAACCAAACCGAAACACAAAACGAAACGAGGCTGGAGAAGAAAGGGGGAAAGAAACAGAAGAGAAAGGAAAAGAAGAAACCAAAACGATAATCAACGAAGCGAATGGAGACACTGCGTAAAAGCACGGACAACGGTGCTGCTCTAACACGGATCTCTCCTGGAGCTGGGTCTCCTTGGGGGTGCCCTGGCTGGGAGACGTGGACCTATGTCTAACGTGATTAATTGCATCGCTCCATAGCTGTTTTCCAGAGGCACAGAGAAGTCGTTTCAGGCTCTTTCAGCTCCTCTCCCTCCCCTGAGCCCTCCCTCCCTCTTTCCCCCCACCCTGCGCACCCCCAGCTGTGCCGGAGGGGTTTTTGGTGGTTTGTTTTTTTTTCCTAAGGCCATAACGCTTCCAGGTACCAGAGGGTGGCGGGGGGGGGGTGTGAAATGCGGAGGGCGCTCTGCGGGGTGAAACACTGCCTCCCCCCTCCCCGAAACACACGCCTCCTTCTCCGTACGTCTCCAACCGCGCCGGCTCCGTGGGGCTGGGCGCCCCGGCCCCCCCAAATCCTCTCTGCCACCAGCCGGAGGGTGAAGGGATTGAGGGGGGGGGAAATGCGGCTCGAACCCCGCCAAGACAACAAGCCAAAATGAAGCAAGACAAAAGAATGGGACGAAAGCACGGCTACGGGGTGGGTCTAAGGTGCTGTGAAAGACGGAAGGAAAGAGGAGAAATACAGAGAGAAAGAGAGAGAGAGAGAGAGACGCTTTTTTGCCTGGAGCAACCCTGGTACCTGGAAAACCAGCCGCTACTCTCTCTAGTGCAGCCACATCCCTCTTTAGGGCAGGATCTGAGCGTGCCGGCAGCCTCCCGATCTCCGCTGGGCTTAGTTTATTTTTATTTTTTTTCCTCCTCCTCTCTCCTGACACGCTGCTGGTGTGGCTAAGTCCTGGATCTCTCCCTGCCCGCGTCCTGGGGCTGCAGCATCCCTTTTGCAGGTGGGGCGGTGGCCGTGATTAGCTGTTTTCTGTCATGCATTAAAAGCTCTCTAGACGCCGCGGGAAAGGAAGAGGAGGAAGACAGGCGCGGCGGCGACGGCGGCGGTGGCCCTAACGTTCGAAGAAAGCCAAGAGCCAGCAGCTAGAAGAGGAAACAACCGCCAGTGACACCAGGACAACTTACCTAACGCCAGCCGGGGAGACCGGGTCTTTGCATGGCCAGTAGCCCGGAGTCACGGCACTCCCAAATCCCCCAAGGAAGGCAAGCGGGAAGGTCGCCTGCCTAAAAAAACCCAGCTCCTCTGGGGCAGCGGCCATGCAACCCGCGGCACCAGCCTCTTCCTAGCAAAAGCCCGCGGGAACGCCGTCTCCAAAAGGGATGCTGCAGCGCGCCCAGAGAGACCCTACCAGTTGGGATGGCGATGGCGGGGAGGGAGTCAGAGGGAGCGGGGTGAGGCAGGGTGGGGGGAAAGGGGCTGGGGAGGAAAGGGGGGGGTTTACCACGGTGGGGGGGAGGCTCAAGAACTTACCCCGTGGCAGCTACCGTGGTGGATGTCGTCTCCGGTTGGAGAATCTCCTCGCCAGCCCTCCTCGGGGAAGGGATGTCTCCGAAAACATCCATGGTGTCCACGGGCAGGGAGGAGCCCTGGGAGGCGGAGAAGCCGGTGGCCAGGGAGGCGAAGGCGGTGGCGGGTCGGTAGCTGGGGCTGCCTCCCTGGCTGCTGGGCGCCGGGGACCCCGTGGAGGACGGCGTGGACTTGCGGGAGAAGCTGACGGCCGCCGGGGGCTGCAGGGTGATCTCTGACACCTCCGCCTGCTGGATGAGCCCCGGCCGGGGCCGGGCGCGGGCCGTCAGCTCCGGGGAGCTGTTGCGGGAGCTGAGGGGGCTTTGGGTCAGAGGAGAAAGCCTTGAAGGTTGTAGCACCACCTGATGTAAACTGGGCTCAGCCCTCCTGACCTGCCGAGGGCTGGGCCGAGGTCGGGGTTGGGGCTCGTACCACCTGGTGTCCAGGCTGAATGTGCTTGTGCCGCTGGGGCCGACGGGCTCGGACGGTTCGTGGTAAGGCAACACGGGTATGCCCATACCTTGGCTGGTATGTCTTAGCTGCCCTTGACATCCCATGGGTTGCATAGGTTTGTCCTGCCACTTGGTGGTGGTGGTGGTGGTGGGCACAGAAGACTGGCCCCTGCCGGGTGACTTGCCGGTCCAGCTCTTTGGTGCCTCCAGGGGCAGGATGCCCGGGTAGGACGCGGGGACCACTTGGAGGGAGGAAGGAGGTGGCCCCCGAGGAAGGCAGCCGGTGGGCTGGCAGCCATCGGCCGACTCGCAGGGCTGGAGCTGGTGGGGGAACGGCGCCGGGGCCGGCTCCAGGCCGCCGAAGGGGAACTCGGCCCTGCCCCAGGGCTCAGGGGACCGGCCCCCCGTGGGGGTCTGGGCCAGGGGCAACGTGCTGTTGGAGGCATTCTCCCCGTTCTCCTCGGGGATGGTGGGGTGTCCGAAGGGCCCCTCGGGGGGCAGCGGTGGGGAGGACATGACCGAGCTCAGCGGGCTGACTTCTGGCATGTAGAAGGGCGGCGGGTCCACCTCCCCGGGGCTGCTGCTGCTGAGGTAACCGTAAAACTGGTGGTGGAAAGCCCGGGGGGCCGGCGGGCGGGCCTGGCCGGTGGCCTGCAAGGTGCCGGGACCCTCCAGCGCCCGGTGGAACCGGGGGCTGTATGCTGGTGGCTGAAGGTAGGACTCCTGGCTGGAGGAGAGAGGGGTGAGCTGGGCTTTCAGGGCGGTGACGGAGGCGGGGACGACGGGGTCGTCATTCTCCTCATCCGACTGCCTGAACTCGGGGTACATGTCCGTCTCCTCCACGAAGGGGAAGCCCTCGATCCGCCGCGTCTTCAGGGAGGGCTCCATCTCTGCCGGGTCCATGACGAAGCGGCCGTCGGGCCCGCGGCTGATGAGCTCGATGGGGGTGGTGGCCTCGGCTTCGGCCTCCGCCTTGGAGACGCTGTACTTCTTGCTGCTGATGGCTCGCTTGGTCTTCTTGTAAAGGGAGAGCTCCTTCTCCTTGGTGGGGCTCAGCATCCGCTTGGCCTGGGGGCCCTGGTCGTCAGAGGACTCTGAGGGGGGACGGAGCGTGCGGATGCTCTCGGGACTCACCTTGCCAGAAGACAACCTGGACCACAGGGGAGAAAAACCAAGAGAGGGGGACGGTCACCCGGAGGGGAAAGAAGGTCTTCTCACCCAGAAGAACCGCCGGCCAGATCCGGCAAACAAAATCCTCTCAAAAGAGGAACCACTGGGAGAAATTTGCTGGGGGTAACCAGGATGGCAGAGTCTTGCACAAGCCAGAGGACCACCAACAACGCACATCGCCCCAGCTCCTTGGGAGTAGAGCTCAGCACTCTCGGCATCCCCCCCAGGGCAGGCAGCTCATGCCAACCCCTTGCAATAAGCTCCACCAACACCTTGCAACAAGCTCCGCAGCCCCAGCAGGACAAAAGACAGATCCAGAGCTCACTTCCAACTCCTTAAAAGGTTTCCTACATTCACTTGAGCTATCCACACCTGGGAAAGCCCCCGTAAGGAGGGACATCAGGCAAACGTCCCCCTCCCACAGAACTCGGCATCTCACTTGGAGATGCTGATGGATCACTTCAACTTTTTCCCTCATTCTCAACACTCAGACCTAAGGCTGAGAGCCTCAAGAGGCAGGGAGCACCAGGATAGTTCACTCATCGCAAATCCAAGGTTTGTCCCAGCCTTGGACAAACAGGATCGAAAGGCAAAAGGTCCAACAGAGAGAGTGCAGGCATGGTTACTTCAGCACAGTGGAAGAACTGACAAAAAGCAAGATTAAGATCCAACAGGGAAGATGCTCCCACTGCTAATTAGCAGCTATAAATGCTTGTGATGGGCTCTGCAAGGAGCTGTGGCTACTGCAGCACCACGATCCACCACCTTTGGGCACACGCGGAAAGAGGCTTCAGCAGGGCACTCTTCATGGGAAAAGAAAAAGATAGGGGTGTAAGATGCTCTGAATTTCCCAAGAAAAATGAGAAAAATGAAAAACTACACCGAGCTTGCACAAAGGACTCCACACACAGCAGGCTAGACCTTCTCCTGAGGAGAAGCTGGGTGTGTAATTGAGTTCCACCAGTCAACTCCAACTTTGGTCAACATCCATAGATCCAACGGGGTCCACTCTTAGCTTAAAGTTTGCCACGTTTGTCCCTGCTGCTTTCTGCTCCAAAGTCCCTTTGTCTCTTGTGAACCGCTGTGTTCCCACAAGTTCAGGGAACACCCAAAACAACTCCTCAGAAGCCATTTCCATTTGAGCCTTGCAACAACTGTAGGAAGGAGGCACCTTGAAGACCCCCATCCTGGTGCCGCATCTAAGATACTTACGGGGACTCCAAACTCTTCCTGCAGTGGGTTATCGAGAGAGGAGGGTCTGGAAGAGAATAAAAAGGGGAAAGAAGAGAGAACGCTAAGGAGGCGCAACACGACAGAGACAAGACAAAACCCAACATCAAGACAACAAAAAGACACTCAACAAGAGGCCGAGGTTTCATTGCTCCAACGCTTTAATGGTTGCTGACAAGAAACAGCTCCCGTCACAGGGTCCTGCTGCCGCGGTCTCGCAGGCGAGAGGAGAAGGAGCTGATTCCCCTGCCCTCTCCGGCTCCCCAGCTGCCCTTGTCCCTGCTGCAGTCCCAGCTTTCGGGAAGCAGAGCCGCAGGGTCTCCTTGTGGGGGTCTTCTCTAGCCTAGTGTGGCCATCAGGCACTGCCCGCTCCGGGCTGGGCAGGAAGCAGCTGGAGATCCCAGCTCCGGGGGAACCTCCAGGAGGTGAGCGGTGTGTCCCCCCCATTCTCTGTCCCAAAGGACACCCCAGCCCTAAAATCCCCCCCCCGGGCTCTAGGAGTTATCACCACGCCAGAGCGCTCCCTCGGAAATCCCAGGCTAGTTTCTCTGTCGCCTCTTCACCCACCCTGCCTCTCCCGCTCCCGACCACGGGCGCTTTCAGGCACGGCCGAGGGATGAAGTCAGGGTTTCACCTGAGGACGCGCACGGACGGAAGAAGAGACAGACAGACAGACAGACAGGGAAGACAGTTACCACCACAACACAACCAGGGAGGAGCGAGGAGGAGGAGACAGGAGGGAGGAAGGAAGCCCCACCGGGGACGGGACGGGCTCACCTTTCTTGCGCTTGAGCTTGCGTTTGCGTTGCTTGTTGACGAAGCAGGCGGCGAGTGTGCTGAAGAGGATGGCAGCAGCCAGGAAGCAGATGGTGGCAACGATGCCAGCCAGCACCGGGCGGGCTAGACCCTCGTCCGTCAGGTCAGGCTGAGGGAATACGTCTGGGGAAAGGAAAACCCACAAGCAATTAGGTGTTACACACACACCTCTACCTGCTGCCTCCCCCAGGGACCCACCACAGCGTGAAAGCAACTGGTACCAGGAATGATAATCTCCGAGTAAAGACCCTGCTTTCAACCCAGCCCACCTGGGGAGAGCAGTCAGTGCTTCTGCTACTGCCAAGGGATTTAGTGACCTCATACCAGATAAACCTTTTTGCCTTGGCTGATGGAGACCAAAGGAATAAGCCTCTATGCCCCACAAATACACATTTACGTACAAGCACAGACAACTGCGCCAAACCCACAGTTATCTCTTGGCTGAATCACCTGCCTGCAGCACCACAAGGAATTTTACCCTGTCTGTCAGTGCTTCGTTTCAGCTTTTCAATGAAAACTGGGCTTTGAACCCTCATGACGCCCCTTCGCTAACCACGAAGGCATCCGAACCGCCAGCAGACCTCAGCTGCGGCCGTTTGGGAATGCAAACCCCACACGCACCAGCAGATCCCACCGGGAGCACTGGCTTTTAGCTGGAGAGGGCAGCTGCCTGGGGCTAGCCAAGCCCTGCGAGCGCTGCCAAACCCCATCAGAAAAACCATGTGAGAGGAGCCAGGGCAGGCAGGCGAGCAGGCAGGCTGGCTGCACCACTTGGGGGCAGAGAGAGACCGCAGCATTCCTGCGCACAGCAGAGCTGGGTGGCTCCTCGTTTTTTCCACAAGAGCCACAAAAGCGAGGTTTCACCGCATCCCCGTCTCCTCCTGCTGCCTTTGCCTTCCCCATCGCAACCGCGCGCCCTCCTCTGCCCCTTGGTTGATCAAGGAGGAATCCTCTGAGCTGGACCAGGATGCAGGGTACGCGCAGGAGCTGCAGTCTCAAAGCTTCCCCCCCGCACCTCCTCAGACTCCGCACTGCAGTGCTGCATTTCCCCCTCTGCACCTTTCCTTCCCGTTTCCAGGCTCTGCGGTGCCCGGTCAGAGCTTTGTTCCCCGGGCACCCCGCGGAGCCGTGATGTGCTGCCGCTCTGCGCCAGCGGACGCCCTACAGGAGGGACTAAATGGGGCAGTTCGTCCTCGCCTCCTCCCAGTGTCGCTGGGCCGTTTGAGGCGGCATGGGGCCAGCAGCGTGGCCAGGACACTGATCCTAACCCTGCATTCATCAGCCCAGCTCACAGCTCGAGCAGCTGGGGAAAAAGGCCCAAACCAGCCATTGCTGTCATACTGACGCATGATGGAACCCACAGAAGCGGAGATGCTCCCACAGCCGTGGGGCAGAAGAAGGAGCCACCCCTTACCTGTACTGGACACGCCAGCAACGTTGCTGGGTTCGCTGATGAGATCCTGCATGACCGCCAGGACACGGAACTCGTACCAGGTGTCCTGAAACAGCAAGAACATCCGTCAGGTCCCCCATCACAGCCTCCAACCTTGCCCAGCTCCTCAAAGACCCCCAGTACGGGACTGAGCCACCCCAAAACCTTCCCCAGAGCTGCAGCCACACCAGAGGTATGGTGTGGGGAGCCCCTGCTCACCTGGGACAAGTCCTTGGCAAAAAACTCGCTCTCGGTCCCCGGGATGCCATCGTCCAAGATTTCCCACCTCTCTGCGACGCGGAACTCCATGATGTAGCGGTCGATGGGGAAGCTGTGGTTAGCGGGAGGAAGCCACGACAGGAGGACGCCTTGCTGTGTCCGGTTGGCTGTTAGGCACCTCGGTGGGGTAACCAACACCAGAGGCTCTGGAGTTGTTACAGGGAATGCTGGAGAGAGAGCAGACAGGACAGGGACACCTTTGAGATGGGGGACAAGGGGAAGCGCAGAGGATGCTCCTCTCCCCATGGTGGTTGATGGACCCCCGTGGCAGTGGCAGGTCCAACCTTCCAAGAGTTTAGGATACTTTTTGGGTATGAGCTCTCTTAAAGATATAAAAAATGGCTTTCCAAAAAGCAGGAGACTCCAAGAGGCACAGCACTAGAAAAGCTCCTGCTTCCGCCCACCTCTGCCTGAGACAGCCCCAAGGCAGGTACCAGCACAAGGCCCTCTCTGTGGTAGCTCCCGCTCTGAGCCGCACGCAAGTGATTTTGTGCTCTATTAATGCCTCCTGACCCCAGCTGAACTTCAGGAAGATCTGAAAGGGGACTGGTAAGAGTACAGCTCTCCCACGCTATCTCTTCAGTCAAGCTTTCAGGAGCCTCATGCATCCAGCAAAGTCTACAAGCTTCATCCAGGACCCTCCATGAACTATCTTCTGTGTGGCTGGAAACTACTGCTGCTGATCACCAACTCCATCCCCAGCAGACACACGGACCGAGGCAAAGGGCCACTTCTCCCCACAGACTTCCCTCCTCCCCTTGCACCCATGGAGGACCTACCTAGAGTGTTCACAGTGACCACCTCACTGAAGGAGCTGGTACCCAGCTTGTTTTGAGCCAAGACACTGAACTGGTATGCAGTCTCCGGTTCCAAGGTATCCACCACTAGCCAATTGGAACCAGCTGGCACAGGGAGAGACAGCCAGTCATGGGGGCCAAACTGGGCTCTTTTCATCCTGCCAAGAGAAAAGGGAGCATCCTCAGGGAAGGTGCCTTCGACAGGGCGGACAAAGAGGCAGCATTAACTTCTCGAGCGAAAATGGAGCTTTCCCGAGTGATGGTTTGGTTTGACAGCAGCAATGTGTATGGACATGGGGCAGCCACTCGCCACCCCCGAGCTGGCTCGGGGACGTGAGGACCACCAGGCATGGGACACCGTCCCACTGTGCCACACCAGCATCCCCTGGCTCATACGGACACGGCCACCAGGCCTCCCCTCTGCTGAGCACCACCTGCACCCTCTGAGCAGGGTGAGGGACAAAAGTAGTGCCACCAGCCCTGCTCTGAGCTTATCTCCATCAGATTCCCATTGGGAAAGGTGGAAGTTGGCCCATTTTTACTCTGGTGAGCGCTGTGAAGGGGATGGCTGGAGCAGGAGATGGGCCCTGTTCCCATTTGTACCTCGACAGCTCCCAAGGCAGAGCCAAGTTCTCCCTCTGCTGTAGCCCTGTACATGCAATCCCACAAGAGACATTGAACTAAATCCCCATTTTTGCCATATTTGCCCAAGTGGGGGGCACTGGGAGCTGTCCCAGTGTGATCCCAGCACACAAGAGCCCACAGTCACCTCCACAAGCCATAACCCCGCCGGGAAGCACCACGGTGAAGAGCCCCCACATCCCGAAGTGGCATCACCGTGCTGCAAGGATATTGCGAGTATCAGGGATGCTCTAGGGAATCCCAGTCCCCAGCTGCAGGTTTTGGGGGTGCCCGCAGAAGATTTGGGCAGGATTACTGCAGAAGGTCTATTCTGCAGAGCTAAGCCGGCAATACCTACAGCCACCGGCACGCAGCCAGGGAAATAAAAAAAACACCAAGCAGCAAGTAAGAGATGGAGAAAAAGACAAAGGGAGGGAAAGGCGAGGCGGGAGAAGCAGCAGTATGGAAACAAGCGTGTCGGTGGAGAGCCATGCACCCTGCAGCGTGCCTCCACCAAAACCTCCGGATCACCGTGGCTCCGGCGGGGACTACAGCTCCCAGGATCCCCCGCCGCCGCAGCGGAGGCATGGAGGGCATCCTCGCCCCGAGCAGGTTTTCCCTGCAGCGTTTAACCCCACCGCCTTCAGCATCCCATTTCTCCCCAGCGATGCCGCAAGGGGCTGAGGGTGGGGAGAGCAGAGGGTAAAAGCAGCACGAACGGTCTCCGGGCATGGCAGAGCGCCTTTGCGGAGGGAGAAGGGGGAGAGGCAGGATGCTGCGGTGGCCTCAGCCCTCCCTGGGGAGCGGGGTTTGCATTTCCAGCATCAGCAGCCGCAGAAGCAGGAGGAGAGCGCGGACTCTGCAGGAGGCGAAACCATCTTTTGCTCCAGCATCCCCTAGCCACAGGCAGGGAGGAAAACGCACGCCCTCCGGCCTGCCAGCTCTCTGGACGGCACTGGATGGTCCCAGCACCGTCCACCCCTCCCGGGCTCCCCATCCCAGGGAGCAGCACAGCCCCCAGACTCACACCCCACAGGCAGGGCAAGGCAGGTCTCTGCCTCTCTGTCCCAGGGTCCTCCCAGCTCCCTGTGAATTCCCTGAGGCAAGCTTGGCACAAACGGCCCTTCCCTGCTGCTGCTCTCCCCAGCATGGGGTCGGGAAGAGCCTCGAGGAGGCAGGAACCCGGCAGGAGCAGCCGCTGCCACCTCCCTCCAAGGTGAGCCACGTCTCCAGAGCAGAGAGGTTTAACCACTTCTTCCCAAGGATGTTTTCAGGAGAGCAAAGACTGCACCCCCTCTGCTCGCTCCCTCATTTTTCTCCTCTGCTCGTTCCATTTCTTCTTCTTTCCATCTCCCAACAGATTGCTCACCCCCACCCCGCCAGTGCCCAGCCTCGGGCCGGAGAGCAGAAATCATTACAGGCAGCATCTACCCTATCTCCACTCCATCAGCAGCCTCCATCGGAGCAAATTAAGGCAAGGAAGGAAAGAAAAGAGCAGAGAAGGAAGGCTGAAGAGCGCCAGCCCCAG
This sequence comes from Calidris pygmaea, assembly GCA_003697955.1. Lineage (NCBI taxonomy): Eukaryota > Metazoa > Chordata > Aves > Charadriiformes > Scolopacidae > Calidris > Calidris pygmaea. The sequence goes on along the minus strand of QJSC01004509.1, from coordinate 449,737 downwards.
AATTGGGAAGGGAAGGCACCATCCCCTCTATGTTTCCAGAAAAAGAAGGCAAGAGCAAGCACAGGGCCCAAAGAAAACCCTGACCTCACTGCAGCTACGTTTTACCCTCCCCTGCCCCAGGGAAAAGCCGGCAGGGCTAAGCCCCAGTGCGGGAAGGCAGGATGGATGTGGGTACCGGGTAGGGCAGGAGCGATGGGAACAAAGCCCCATGAAGCTCAGAACCTGGCTGGCATCTCACGGTGGCTGGTTGCGAACTCAGCCGGGATTTAACCACCTCCAGGGAGCCGCAGAGCAAGGAGAGATCATTTCTGCTTAGTCACAGCTCTTCCAGGACGCACTCTATAAAGGTTGTGTTTTCCAACCCTCTCTCCCCGGCTGTTAAAGCTTCATAAACAGTTTAGCTTGAAATTAGATGCCAGAGGCAAAGTTACACGGATGCAAAGCCTCTCCCTTGCACCACCAGCAGAATAAAACCTGCTGGGGCAGACAGTGGCACTGGCTAGCACAGGAGGGAGAAGAAACAGAGGGACCTGTGTGATCCCACCACCATCCATCTCTCCTAGGGACCGCACGGGAGCTCAGCCCTGTAATGCCCACGGGCACCGAACCGGCCAGACTGCCCCCCCAACCCTTCCTTCCCACCCCACCCCCACCCCCCACCCCCCCAAACTCCGGCTGCTCGAAGCTCGGGTCGGCTAAGGAAGGAAAAGAAGCAGAGAGCAAAGCATGCCAGGATGACTCACAGAGGGCCGTACCAAACTGAGAAAGTCTGCTCGTATCCACCGTCGTAGCCGGGCTCCCAGGAGACGTTGGCCGAGGTCATGGCGGCCACAACGTGCACGCTGGTCGGGGCGTGAGGGCTTGTGCCTGCGGAGAGAGACAAGAGGAAGAGGATGAAGGGGAGAGCGAGATCCCCACGCTGGCCGGCAGAGGGGCTGGAATCATGGAACTGTCAGAGTCGGAAAGGACCTTCTAGAGATCCTCTAGTCCAACCCCCCTGCCAAAGCAGGGTTGCCCAGAGCACATCACTCAGGATCCCATCCAGGAAGGGCTTGAAGATCTCCAAAGAAGGGGACTCCGCACCCTCCCTGGGCAGCCTGTCCCAGGGCTCTGCCACCCTCACCCCAAAGAACTTCTTCCTCAGATTGGAGTGGAACTTCCCATGGTCCAGCTTGTGCCCGATGCCCCTCGTCCTGTCCCTGGGAACCACTGAGAAGAGTCCGGCTCCATCCTCCTTCAACCCACCCTTTTAGGTACTTGTCAGCATTGATAAGGTCTCCCCTCAGCCTTCTCTTCTCCAGGTTGAAGAGCCCCAGCTCTCTCAGCCTTTCCTCATCAGGGAGATGCTCCAATCCCTCCATCATCTCTGTTGCCCTACGCTGGACTCTCTCCAGCAGTTCCCTGTCTCTCTTGAACTGGGGAGCCCAGAACTGGACCCAATGCTCCAGCTGGGGCCTCACCAGTGCAGAGCAGAGGGGGAGAACGACCTCCCTCCATTTCCTGGCCACGTTCTTCCCTACGCAGCCCAGGATCCCATTGGCCCTAAGGGCTCTGCTCCCTGGGGGACTCCTCAGGCACCTGGAATTTCTGCTGGAAATAGCAGCAGGGAGAGTTGTGTCCGCAGGTGGCCAAAACACCAGAGCAGAAAAAGGCAGCACCACTGGTAAATTAAGATTTAAAGGAGACACTGCTCTTCACGGGAAGCATCCCCAACCTCCCGTCTTGCCCACACGCTGCCTGGGGGGGACCCTACCCCGTCCTGTCCCCCCGCCCTGCCCATACCTACGACGGTGAGGTGGGTGCTGGCAGTAATGCTTGCGACGACGTTGGTGGCGATGCACTCCCACTCGCCGTGGTCGTCCTTGCCGAGGGAGCGGATCTGCAGGGTGCCACCGGGCAGCGTGTTGTGCTTGCTCCTGCTGGGCTTCCCTACCTTGGGCAAGGAGCGGTGGTGGGGAAGGGGTGGATGTGTGAAACCGGGCAAAAACAGAGGAGAAAAAAAAACAAACACAAAACAACCACGACTCAGAAGCAGGTTGCGGGGCAGGGCGAGGCGGCAGCAGGGTCACTAAGCTACCTGTGTGGCCCAGGGGACACCGCCGGCCACCAGCAAGGGATCTGGTCTCTCCGGTCGCGGAAAGGCAGCCGGTTCCCCCGTTTTCGAGAGGACCTGGCGGGGCAACGTGAGAGGCACAGGTCAGGGAGGGTGATGCTCAGCTCTCACACCCAAGCGGGGCACTCGCACCGAGTGGACACCGAGCCCTGCCCCCAGGGCTCAACATCCAGCATCCAAACCGCTGCAAGGCACTGGCCACCCCCGGCAAACACCCACCCAAGCCAGGGAAGGCAGTGCCTGCCCCAGGAGATGCCCAAATGGCTCCTCATCCAGCGGCAGAACCCTTCACATCAGAGGTTTGGGCAGCCCCATAGGGATGCAGGAGGATGGCATGAGAGGAGGTGCCCAGGAGCTCTCAAGCCCAGCGTAAGAACAGATCTTGCAACAACTCCTGCCTGCGCCCATCAGCCAAAGTTGTGCAAATCCCACGTTGTCCCAAGTCCTTTTCAGCCCTTCTTCACGCTGATTGATGCCGGGACCCACAGTTTGATCCCACGGAGGATGCAGGGGGGGAGCAGAGGGGCATGTGGGGTTACCAGTGCCAAGCCCAAGTCTTCAGTAGCCCTTCAAGAGCCTAGCCAGCGCTGGTGGGCTACGGGGAGCTTGCCTCTGCCACTGGGAAACTGAGCCAGCCCCAGCTGGTGTTGGGCGGGGGGATAAGCCCTGAGTCATGACATGAGGAGGACCACCAAAAGGCTCGAGAGGGGTTGCAAAGAAACCTGAATAAGAATGGTGAGGGAGGGGGGACGGTTAAAAGAAAAACAAGATGGAGAAAAAGACTATAAACAGCCAGCAAGTTTTAGGTGGGTCACTTGCAATCTGTGCAAGTCACGGTCCTCCTCGTGCTGGTGAAAGGAACTCAAAGAAATCCAGCACCTCACACCTCAAGGACTGAGGATGGTGCCCATGGAGGGACCCCACTCACTCTCAGGAGCTCTAAAAAGGGGACGGGAGGCTTGGAGAGAAGCTCCTGACAAGGGAACAAAGAGTCCAGGAGCTCAGTGGCTTTCCTACAGGAGTAGTGAAGATAGGAAAGCAAAGGGAAGGCTGGAAGAGGACTGGAAAGCCCTGGTGGCTCCCAGGCTATGCCACCACACTGGATCCTACCCTGCTCTACAGAAAGGGACATCCTGAAATCGTTATGATCAGTCCAGCGTCATTGAAACAGCTTCTTCCCAGGGTCTTCAAAGTCATGGGGCAGCAAACCAGTCCAGCCTCTTGCCGAAACCCAGCCAAAAGACCCCAGGAGACACGCTCCGGTGGCACATCCCCTCCTGCTGTGGGAGGTCCACACTGTGACAACGTCATTGCCCTGGCTGCCACGTCCTGCTGGTGACCACCTTGCAGGCAGGCAAGGAGGAGGGTGTCCTGCAGGCAGCACCAGTGAGGAAGAGGAGGGGGGGCCAGGGCAGCCCTCAGCTTTGCAGATGCTGCCGTGAGGGTTTCATGGGGTTAAAATACTCGGTGGTCACAAGCTGGGGCTTCCCCCACCCACCTGCGGGGACAGGACAGGACAGGACGGCAGTGGCTCAGCCCAAAACGAAGCAGCTGTACCTGCAGTTTGTTCTTACCGGGACAGAGTGTGGCTTCTCTGTCTGCAATATTCACCAAAAGCCAAAGGCACTGCAGATTTGTCTGGCAGGCCGGGTACCTTTCTCCAGGCGATGATGGGAAAGGGGTCTCCGGCAGCAGCGCAAGGAATCAACAGCTCCCTCCCTGCCTCCTGTCTGTACTCCCAGCCTGGTAGCACCGTGAAATAGGGGGGGTCCTGCAGCCAAGGGAAAAGGCAAGGAGCATCAACCCGGGCCAGCTCCCACCACATGCCAGCCAGCAGCTCCCCACCACTAAAAACCAGCCCCTTCCCCAAAACAAACGAATTGCCGGTTTGGGTGAGGTTGAGGCATCGCGAGGAAAGCCGTGGCGGAGGAGAGCGTGTGCTAAGGAAGCTCTATGGTACACCAAATTACACACCCCGAGGGAAGTTTTCTCTGACGAGCTGCCGCACTAGCGCACTGTGTTTAAGTTTTAAGAAGGTAAACAGGAAAAAACAACAAAAAAAAACCCCACCTACATGGTATCAGGCATCAACCCGATTCCATTGATTCTGCAGCCGCCTTAGCGGATGTGTGTGCCTATGATACACACACCATTATCATGTGAACCTCAGCGAGACACCATGAATCACCGCCGCTCACGAGCACAGGGTCTTTTTGTTCAGGGAAGGAAGAGGCAGCAGCTCCCACCCCAGCCACATCAGGAGCCCAGTGATCCTCAGGCTCCACATACAACAAGAGGATGCAAGAGCGTCTCTAAAGCTCAAATCCTCCCTTTATTCCCCAAACCCAAGCCCAGGTCAGCAGGGCTAAGCGTTTTGCTGGCAAAAAGGCCATTCCAGGGACATGTCTCCTCAAACTACCCTGGTCCAGCACTACCAAAAGCCTACTGTGATCCAACCTGTGCCACTGCTCCGGTGGGATACTTCCAGCTGCACCAGGCAGGGTTTGCCTGTCCCAGTGGGAATCACACCTCCGACCGCAGCACAGACACCCCTTTGTGCTGGAGCCTGGCTGTTCCCCTTCAAGGATGCAAAAGGCAACAGGTTTTTGCGAAGCTGAGCAATGTAGGTGGAAAAGCGGGCAAGTTTGGGGGCACAGAGCCCTTCCTGAGCTCTCTTTGCAGAGAAGCACTCAGAAAAGCCAAGCAAAACCCGAATTCCTGCCCAGAGTTAACAACCAAATAAGCGGTGTGGAAAAAAAAAAACACACCTCACCTCATCCATCCCTGCAGCACTGTGCTGGACGGGAAGGTAGAACGAGTGACGTGCACATTGAAAATGCCTCTGCGGCAGGGGAGGACACAGCCCAGGGCAAATCTAGCGGCTGCAGAGCAAGGATTTTTAAGCAGGCGAGTTACCTTCAGTACCAGTCGGGCAGGGGGAGACTGGCCCATCGTACCCAGGGCGTTATAAGGCACACAGGTGTAAGTGCCGAGAGCATCTTCGGTTGCCTCCTCTATCCGGATCGACCCGTCTTCCAGCAGGTTCCAGCCGGAATACTGCGGCGGTGAGAAAAAAGAGGGAGCTGATTTATCCTACGCCCACCACGGCGTGTCATTTTCCCTTCAGCAGAACCCCCCCCACCCAAGCCCAGGGCGGCTGCCGCATCCCCCCCGGGGGATGCCCAATTCCATTCCCAGCATCCAAGTCATCTCCTCAACCGCAGAGAGGGGAAACGGGGACAAGCTCAGCCCATCCAGATGTGACACACGGGTTTATCTTGCTGCTTCTCCCCTCCCTACACGCAGCCAGGCTGCTTCCAGTACCCCAAAAGATTTGACAGGAGAATCTATCCCACCCTAAGTAAAATATCTTGGCGGCATCAAGGAGACAACGCCACCTGAGGGGCTGAGGGCACCAAGGGCCAGGAACCCTCCGAAGCAACAGGTTTAAATGGAATTAAAGCTTTGGATCGTTAATATTTAAGCAAAAAATTTAAAATACTGAGCGTTTTCTTTAAATATTTAATGGCTAATATCCTCGCTCAGATTATCAACCATGATTACAGGAAGACAGAGACTTGTTAAAAGGGTCTTTTAACCATCAGCTGCCATTGGCAAAAAGAAAGCAGGGCCATCAGGAGGTCACTTTAGAGGGACACCGGCATTAGGTGATGCAGACAGCGCATCTACAGATGCCTGGGGCTCCAGGCAAGAACCCAAATTAACTCTGCCCACAGCTGATAAGGACAAGCATCATCATCCCACCCACGAGGTTTCTTCTCTCCTGATGGAGGGCTGGACTCGCAGGGTGATGCTCACCAGCGTTTGCAGAGGACACGAGGGTCCAAACCCCTTTGTGTCCCCTCGCGTCCCTCCCCAGGGGCTTTGTTACCTTCTCGATTCGCAGGGGACGTCCATCTTTGTTCCACTTGACCAGCGTGACCGGGGGCTCTGCCTCCACCGGGCAGCGGATGTATCCGTGTATCCCGATGGGAACGTAGATGACGGGGGGCATGTTCACCACACGGGCAGGATCTGGGAGAGGAGCAGCACCACGTCAACGCGGGGAAGGGGCCCATCTCTCCCCCACCACCTGCCTTCAGAGCATCTACATCAGTTCTATAACGAATCCCAAACCCCAACACCACCTCAGCTCCCACAGGCTGTTATCTCCAGGCTTGCTACACACAAATCTGCCCCAATACCTGGCCTTTCGGGGAGGCTTTACTCATGCCCAGGGTGTTCCTACCTGGGGCTCATTAAAAGTTGGAGTTAAGAAACATTAAATATGCCTTTTCTCACGTCTGCACTGACTTGCGTCCTGCTGAAGCCCAAGCTGCTCCATGTGGGATACGGGCACAGTGTGGTGCACACCCTGCAGGCCACCCTCCTGCCCCACAGCCTGGTTTTTACACCCCAGAAATGCAAAAATATTTCAACTCCCAAGCCTTAAAACACAGCAACCGAGACAGGAGAAGGGATCCGAGGCCGGGATGAGCCCTTTATCTCCTGTCTGTTTGTACTCGCAGCCCGAGGCTGGGTCGTGTTGAGCATCAGCCACCTCCACCCTTTCCAACAGGATGCAAAAGTTTAAAATACATACCTAACCCCCCCCTCTCCCCAACTTCCCCGTGCTGCACCACCCACGCAGTGAGGCGTCTCGCAATCCTCCAGTCTAGAATGTGTCATTAACAGTGCTTCTAAGAGCTTTTTAATTAAGTGCGAGTGGGTTGGAGAGAACCTAGACTTTCTTTAATAAGAAGCTTTTCTTTTTTTTTTTTCTTTTTTTTTTTAAAAAAAAAGTTACTTTTAATAAGAAGAGCAAGTATTTCCACAATCTCGTCTAGACACCGGCAGCACGAGGGGATGGGAAAATCCTGCCGGGGTTTACGCTGCATTAAGGGATGAAGGCATTTTTTGGGGGGGGGGGGTGCAGCATCCCCACGCCGCCGATGCGAAAAACCGAAGCGAAGGCAAGGCGTTTAGGAGGAAGGGATGGAGGATAACACGCCGAAAAAAAGCACCACCCCAACCGCCCCCTGAAACTGCGTGCCCCCCGGCAATGGCACCGTAACCCAGATTGCCAAAGTGCCGCAGATGGAGCCGGCTTTAACCTCCTCCGCCTGACTCCTCCTCTTAGGAAATGTAATCAAGGGCTCCGGGCGGCGGGGAGAGGGTAATGGGATGGAGCCTTTCACTACTAGGTCACTGGCCAAGGGCCAGCCCGGCTGGCTAATGACCCAGAGCCCTGTCCCCAACTGATGGGTGGGAAGCCACCCTCCCTGAGGCCTGTCCAGGGACATATGTGGGGAAAAAAGGGGGGTTTTGGGGCACAGAAAGTCAAGTGCAGCTCCTCGAGCCGGAGCCTCGCCTCTCCTCACAGGGCCACCTGAATGGCAGATTGTCCAAACCTCGGGGTTGGGGTTTTTGTTGGTTGTTTTTTTTTTCCCCTGCCATTAGAGCTATTTTTAACAGCTATCAGCCTTGACGAGTGGTCCTGGATTAGCGGCAGGGCAGATTTAATGGCCTGAAGCCACGCGCTTTCCAGAGAAAACACATCCAAGCCCCGGAATCACGCCACCGGCACCACTCACACTGTCCCCTCGCCCCTTCCTCCATCCCCGTAGGGACCGACGGGACCTCCCGAGCCCTTCTCACCGCGGCTCTCCGCCGGCGTGGGACTCCCCACCAACCAGCGGCGGAGCTACTGGCAGCCCTCAAAGCCTGCTTTCCCTCAAGCCTGCCTTTCATTATAAAATGAAAAACCCGCTGCAGCCTTTTTACGGCAGAGCAATATTGCAATTGCGAGCGGCAGCAATTGAGGCCATTACTGTCGAATGCCACAGGACGCCGGTGGCACACACTACCCATTACCGCCCGGGGAGCCCGAGAGAACAAGCGTGGGAAGGCAACGCTCCTGCCACCAAGCCCCTTTTCTCCTCCACTTGTTTAGATCAGTTACCACCTGAAAAACATGACAACCGAGCTCGCGGAAAAACCATGTCGCGGGAACAAGCCCCCACAATAAATACCGGAAAAACACAAGCAGGGAGTTGAGAGGGAGAGCCCCAATTCAGTGTTTCCCTGCCTGACGCGATGCGGTCAGTCCAGGTCCCCCGCCTGGACACGTTCCTGTGGAACCTCCTCTAGAAGGACCTGCTTTGGCAGGGTGGTTGGACGACATGATCTCCAGAGGTCCCTTCCAACCCCCTAGCATTTTCTGTGATTCTGTGAGAGCGTGCCGGCAGCAGCGGTGGGAAGATGCCCACCTCATCACAAAGGCGGACACCCACCCAGTCAAAACCTACGCGTATCAAAGGTGGACACTGGTCCCCAGCTGAGCGGTGGTACCCAGGATGCTCAGGCTATCTGCTTCCTTCTTGCCCCCATCCTACCAGCACATGTGGGATGCTCTCGGCCTTTTGCTGAGGACGGCTGCACCCTCATCACATCACCCTGAACCTCCTGGTGTCACACCAGGACAACAGAACCTCAGAGGCTGCCTCGGAGCCGGGAATTATCAGTCCCAGCCCCATCCCTCGGGGTCAGGCCCCGCTGCCCGCACTCACACTGCACTGTCAGGTAGGCAGAGGCTGACGGGGAGCGGCCCAGGCTGTTGCTGGGGATACAGGTGTATTTTCCAGCATCCTCTGGCTTCACCCGGAAAATGATCAGCGTCCCGTCGATCAGGATCCGCACTCTCAACTTCAGGTCGCTGCGAGAGAAGAGAGAAGGAGGATCACGGGGAGGATCCAGGGCAGCACCTGCCCCAGCATGACCTGGGAGGAAGGTGAGGAGGACTGGCCGCCCTGCCAGCTACAAACTCACTTCTTGAAGTAGACGTTCTCCTCCTCCCAGTACCACAGGTAGGTGAGGTTCCCGGGGTACGCCTCGGCCTGGCAGGTGAAGAGCGCATCCTGGGAGATGTTGACCGTGATGTTCTCCGGTGGGGAAACGATGAAGGGAGGTCCTGGAGGAAGGGAGAGAAAAGTGTCACCTCCACCAGCACCGGTGTCCCCACAAAGGTTCTTCAGGCTCAGCTCCACCACTGGGAGCTGCTGGTGGGCGCTGGGGCAGAGCTAGCCCAAATCCCTCAGGATCACGGGGCGCAGGGGTTGCCCTCAAGGAGCACGTTGGCCCTGTTATTCCCAACCCGTTCCCCTAATCCCGTCCCTTTCCCATGGCTCACGCTTCCCTTCACCCCCGGCTCTTCTCCAGGATCGCATCGCCCACGGGAAAAACCCAGGGGGAAAAGAGCAAACTGCCAGGAGCTGGCAGCCAGCGTCCACAGCTCGCCACCGTGGCGAAAGGAGAGCAAGAAGGACACCCCACGCTCCTCTCTCCGCCGGTAGCTGTTGACCTAATTAAAAATTTATTTAATAAAAGAGGGAGCGAGGAGCGGGAGGGCCTGCCATGCATCACCGCTATCTGACAAGGCGCTTTGTGACAGCCCCAGCCTTTTTCCCCCAACAAAACCCAGCTGCCGTGGGGGCCCAGCTGCTCGTCGGCACGGCCACCACCGTGCCCCAATTAAACAAATTCCTCCATCCTACAAACGGGACGCGGAGCCATGGGGCAGCTGGCACGAGGCCGAGCCCACAGGGCTTGCGGGTGGCTCCAGGGTGGCAACACAGCCCTGTGGTCCAGGGAATTCCACCCAGGGAACCCCATCCCAGTTCCCTGGACAAGCTGGAGGGTGGAAGATCTCACCTTGAACGAGCAGGCGCGTGGTGTGCACAGCCTCCCCCTGGATGCTGTACGCCCGGCAGGTATAGGCACCCCTGTCCTCTCGGGTGATGGAGAGCACCGTCAGGCTCCCATCACTCACCTGGGGACGACAAGGGAAGACCCCTGGAGCACGGGCAGGGACCCCCAGGGTTGGGGGGATGCACCCCAGCCCCGGCTCAGCATCCTCCCTCCATCCCTCCCCGCTTCCCACGGCAGAGAGCTGCCAGCGCTTTGAGGGCCAGATGAGAAACGGGTTTCCCCGCTCTGCAAGACTTGGGATATTAATAAACCAACACACGCCTCTCTGCTTGACGCCAAGGGGAAGGGAAGAAAAAATAAATAAATAAAGAGAAAAGAAAAAAAAATAAAAAGAAGAAGAAGAAAAAAAAGAAATAAATAACTGTCGCAACGTATTCATCTCCTGCAGGAGCGATGGGCAGGCGGCAGGCTCCAAACCCCGCTTCCCGAGGATGCCTCACCGGAGCACCCCCTCCTCCTGAGGGACCCCTGGGGCGGGCTACGAGGAGTTCCACCCTGGCTCGGCCACCATCCTCCCCACGGGGCCACCTCGTAGCTGCACAAGGAGCAGCCGAAATCCTCCCCGGGGGACACAGCGGAGAAAGGAAGGACAGCAAGGGACTGTCACCCCCGGGGGCAACGGCACCCCCATGCACAGGGAGCCCTGCCCCCTGCCAGGCTTCCCCCCCCCCCCCATTCTGCCTCATCCTTCTATTTCAATTAGTAACAAATGATTCCTAATTACTCTCATTAGTGCCTGCGCTGATTCCAATGCCTGATTTACCAATTACAGCTCAGGGGGGAATCTCTTCTCGGGAGCCTCTGGGATACTAAAAGGATCCTGGGAGGGGGGGGGTAAAACCCTCCCTCCCTGCCCAAAACCCCTCCTTGTCCCAGCCCTGTTGCATCCATCCCTGCCTGGGGACAACATGTCCCCCAGTTTGTAGCCCCCAGCCCACCCCCAGGGCCGTGGGGCAGGAATGGGGCTGCCCTAAAGGCCCTGGAGGGGCGTTTCTAGCCAGCACCCAAGGGCAGGCAGTGTCAGAGATGGAGGGGGCTGTGGGGGCACAGGGAAAATGGGCATCTTGGCAAGAAGTGCTGAGGAAGCATGCCCAGCTCAAGGCATGGATGGCAGAGATACCACCACCGTGGTCCCATCCATACCATCTCTGCCAGCCTGGAGCCCCCCACCCAGCCCCCCCGGCAGCCCCAATCACCACCCACCTACCTGGTACTTGCCGTTGGCACCCAAAAGGTTTCCCTCTTTCAGCCAGGTGACGATGGGCTTGGGGTTCCCAAACGCCATGCAGGTCAAGGTGACGCTGCTGCCTTCCTTCGCCTCTACGTACTGCGGCGGCGTCTCGGTGAACGTGGGGGGAGCTGTGGGGCGGGGGGGGAAGACCACCATGACTCCCCCTGCTTCACCCCTGGCCACAGGGAAAGAGGGGGACGCACCACACATCCCCATGGATCACCCCAAAGGTGAACAGGGACAACTGTTGTTGTCCCCAGGGACACCCGCATCCCCTCTACATCACATCGCACCCCAGCCCTGTCCCCCTCTCCTCCCCACCAGCTCCAGGGCACTACATTGTGTGTGTGTGTATGTGTGTGTGTATCCCCACACACACACACATCAACTCGCTATTGTCAAAACACAGGAAAACACCGCAGTGCAGATCGAAAGGCTCCTTTCCTGATTAAAGAGGCTGGATTTACAGCCCGCCCCTAATTACCAGCGCTTGTTAGAGCCCACTTTCGAGGAAGACAGGTTGGCAATTTAATCTGCCTGGGGTGGGTAAAAAAAAAAAAAAAAAAAATCCAAAAAATAAAGAATTATTATCTTGTTTCTCCCCAAATGATTTTTATTTTCCCCTAAGAAAATGAAGCGCTGTAACGTGCCACTGCCTTCTGCCCAAAAGCAATTCCTCGGGCCTGGAGAATTACAAGTATTATTTCACTATTAAGCCCTTGTGTGCCCTGCAACTGCATGAAACCCCTGAAACACCCCATTTTTTGCAAAGCGGGGTTGAGCCTGGGGTGGGGGACAGGGCACCCAGGGTGACGATGGCACTTTCAGCCCCTCAGGCTGGCAGTTTGTGTGATTCCTAGATGAGGTGGAGATGAAGCAGGCACCATCCTCCTCCTCTCTCCCTCCTTCCCAAGCCCCCCCAAGCCGGGAAACGCAGCAGCATCCCCTCTTTTTGCAGGCAGGGGGGAAAGGAGGCGGCAAAAAGGCAGGGATGGGGTCAGCGCACTGCGCATCCCCCGCTTGCAAAGCTCCTGCTCGCTAATTGGGCTCAATTAGGTGGCTCTGCTCCCTGCCGCAGCCCCACGAAAGGTTAAATTAATTGCTCAAGGTCAGGCAGGACCAGCGAGGAGCTGCTGGAGCCCACGGCCCCTCTGCAGCCACCCCACTGCAGCCGGAGAGGCACAGCCTCGCTGCTGGGCTAAAAATAAAGACCTTTCCCGATGCGTGGAGACCGACAATTTGCTAATTAGCTTACTACGCAGCCTTAATAAAATGAAAAAGTCATTTGAGCAAATCCGAATTTCAAGAAAGCAAAGATTTGATTTTCTGATCTGTTTGTTAAGAGGAGGCTCCTTCCCAGCCCTGTTTCTTGATGTCTCTCCTTCAAACGAGCTCTGCGTAATTAAACTGCCAGATCCCTAATAAAAGTTTGTCCCTTTTTGTTTGTTTTTTTTTTTTTTTTTTTAAGTCACGCCCTGCATGGCCTCAGGCCCGCTTGTCTGCGAGGTTCAGATGCCATCAAGGTCCAGCGTCCATCAGAGATCAAAGGGGAACCCCGTCTGGGCAAGCGGCACCGCACGCAACCCCTGGGGATGCTGCAGCCCCCCACAAGTGATGCTGCCATAGCCCCCCCCCCGGCGAAAGCTCACCGTTGACCGTGAGGTGGACCCAGCTGCCGTTGTGGAAGGTGTCGTACTGCTGGTCCAGCATGAGGACTTTGCACTCGTACCAGCCCTGGTCCTCGGAGCGGACCTGCTCAATGCGCAGCGAGGCTTTGTCGTGCAGGCTGGCCCGGCCTGTGAGGGGAGAGCACAGCCCTCAGCTTCAGTGGCCACCAGCCCCACACGATAGCCCCCCGCAGCACCGGACCAGCCCCTCCCACCCCCCCCCGAGCATCGCTGCAGGGGATGCCCCAGCCGGGCATGGGCACCGAGCGCCCCACCGTTGCCAGTTTGGGGGCTGGTTGAGCTTTAGGGCACTGGGCTGCTGGTCAGAGCCAGCCAGCAACACACTCGCCCCTCTGGGAAGGGCAGAATAAGCTGCACGATGCCTCGGGCGGCGTCTGTCCGCAGCCTTCATGTTCCTGGCGGCAGGACAGCCAGCAACCAGGCACTCCCCAAAGCTTCTCCCCACCCTGGGAGTCTCCCAGAAAGTCAGGGCAGCCCCAGGCTGACCCTTTGCACAGCCCCGGTAGGAAAGCAACCCACCCTCCAGCCTCCAACAGGCTCTGGCGTGGCTCATTCGTGAGCTGAGTTTGGCAGGGCTCAGCCCAGGTGCCGGCATCCTCCCCGCCACCGCATCTCCCAGGGAAGCTACTTGGGTGGAGGAAGTCTCGTGGAGCTTTGGAAGCAGGGTAAGACCCAGGGAAGCTCCCCAGGGAACGGGACACTGAGATGGGTCTGCCCCCCTACCCCTCCGACCCCCTGGGGGCTGGCCTCCTGCCCAGCCACCCCACCAGCCGCCACCACCGTGGGGCATGTGGCACGTTGGCAAGTGGCCACGTGGGCTCTGCAGCTCCAACCTGTCACCTCGGCCCGGCACGTGGCCTCGGCTCCATCCCCACTGTCCCCCCAGCACCCCTGAAAGCCTCCCCCCCCCAGGGGGGGGGAGCTGCTCTGGGGCACAGCAGCAGCAGCCGCTGCCACCACGCATCACCCTGGGTTTCTCTGCCTCGCTTGCTCCCGTCCCACGCAGCCCAGCTGGCTTCTGAGTGCTGCTGCTTAATTAAAACCAACTGGGTGGAAAGCGAGCAACGAGAGGCAGAGTTCCTGATGGGGGAACGGATGGAGCGGAGCCGTATTTTCCCAGTGTGTCCCCCACTTTGTATCCCCTCCACCCCTCCTGGGACTCACCGGCATACTCCGGGTCGACATGGGGAGGGTAAAACCCAAACTTGATGAAGATGGGGATGGGGACGCCGAACTTGAACCACTCCACGACATAGGGAGGGGGCTGCCCCGTCAGCGGGTGGATCACGTCGCATCCCAGGATCACGCTCTCGCCAGCGCGAGCGGTCACAAACTCGGGCTCCTCCCTCGAGCCGAGGGCACCTGCGAGGGGAAAAAAGGGAGAAACCGTCGCTGACCCCATCACCAGACCCCAAAATCAGTGACAGCCAGAGGTCTGGGACCCCTGGGTAAGCTGCAGCCAAGACCCTTCTCATCCCAAGCCAGGGGTGGGCATCACCCCAGGGATGGATCTCCCCCAGCCTGAAACCAAGGAGGTGTTCCCCAAACCCTTCCACCCAGCTCCAGGGCCACCCCAAGACTCAGGACAGTGGCCACCATCACCTGCTGCTCCAGGATGGCTTCCCACCCTCCGCGCCATGCCAAGGGTGGTGCCAGTGCCCCACAGGGGTTTTGGGGACCCCCTGCTCTCAGCACACCTAGTGCTGGTCCCCACCTAGCAGCACCATCAGGGCTGCCCCGTGGCCCTGCAGGGGACAAAAGGCTGCTTTTGCCACCGTGCTTGTGTCCCCACATCCATGGGAGCGAGCGTGCAGGGGCCACCGAGCCACAACTCTGGTGTGCCAGCCCAGGGATCTGGCTTTCCCACAGGGAAAAAGGATGAGCCCTGGGAGTGGAGATGCTCCAGCCAAACCTGCCCGTCCTCAGATGTCCCCCCAGCTGAGAGCCCCAGGCCTGAAACCCCGGCTGCGACCTGCGCATCGAGTCTGGCACCCTGCTCCTCCCGCCCCGGGGGCTGGGGTAATTAAACAGGGCTTTGGTCTCAGCCTCTAACGAAGGCTGCTGCTCCACCCCGGCTGTGCCTCCCCTGCTCAGCTGCAGCCTGGCGTCATCCTCCTCTCGCCAGCAGCAGCAAAGCTGCATCCTCAGCACAGAGAGGGAAAACCCAGGGCTGGGGCGGGGGGGGAGCCAAGGAGGAAGAAGAGGGGGGGTGGTCCCCAAAACTGCTGGCACAGGGTTCATCTCCCTTCCCAACGAGGAAAGGGCTGCTCCAGGGGGGGATGCTGGGGGAAGGATGCTCGGGGAGGGATGCTAGGGGAAGGATGCTCGGGGAAGCACGTTCCCACTCCTCCGCGCTGCTCTTCGGGGCTGCCAGTGATTGGCGGCGAGTGACATCACCGCTTCCCCGCCGCGGGAGCCCGGCATCAACCAGCTATTTTTGGCTCCGGCACAAGCGGCGAGAGGCCCGCACCGTGCCAACCCCACCGGGCTCACCGGACCAGAGCCCATGGGGAAGGGGAGAAAGGGGAACTGGGGTGGACGTTGGTGGGCAGAGCAGCCGAAACCCCCTCCTCCAAGGTGCAAGCCGGGGTACCGGGGCGTGGATGGCGGCTGTTTAACTGGGAGGACTGGCTGGTGGCAGCAGGGATGGTGCAAAGCTCTCAACCATCTGCAGAGGAGCAGGGGCAGCATCGCACGCCCGCTGAGGGCACCCAGCCCCGGGATGGGGGTCCCACACAGCCACATACCCCAATCTGGGTAGAGGGGGGGATCGCTACCTATCCCACACTCCTCCCCCCACCCCGTTTTGCACCTCTCCATCCCTCGTTAGCACTGCATCACCAATGAGCTCACACGTTCACACCCTGTCAGCGGGTGGGGGGATGGTGTCACCCCTCCCCTCTCCACCCCAGCAAAAAAGCTGCAAGCACCCACCCCGACCCCACTGCCGCCCATGCTGGGGGGGGTGCTGGGAACCCCCCCCTTTTCTCTCCCTGCCCACCCATCGGGGACAGCAGCCATCACGTGCTGCTCAAGAGCATCCAAGGACGCACACTCCCCCGGCCGCCTCGCTCCAGCAAGCGAGTCCCCAGCACCTTCAGAGGCACAGGGTCCTGCTTTCCACCGGCAGCACGGGGATGGAGGGGGCAGCCCCCATTCCCCCCCCATCCCCAAGCTACCAAGGTGGGATCTTGGTTTTTCGGCTCCTCAAGGCCAGGCAGAGCCTGGGATGCTGATGCTTGCCCAGCTGGAGAAGGTCACCCATTGCCCCACGCCCAGATGCCACTGGGATGGGCGGTCACACTCAACACCGACAGCCCCAGAGCAGTGATGTCCCCAAGGAGGGGACGAGCCAGCATCTCTGCAGGACCCATGCCCAGCCGGGGTTGCCCGGGCAGAGGAAAATAGGTCAGCTCGCAGCCCCGGTGTCTGGTGATGGCCAAGGCCGGTGGGGAATTGCACGCACGGCTGAGCATCGCCCTTCCCCACGCGCACGGCCGGCTGGCAGCCACGGCCGCTAGCCGGCCCCCGGCTCGCCCCAGCTGCCACCCGCCCTGCCACCGTGCCCTCCTGTCCCCGCGCTTCCACAGGCAGCAGGAAAAAACACGGGGAGACGTTTCACACACACACACCCCCCGCCTTGGCTCTCCCCGACTTCCCGGACCCTGTGGGTCCCAACCCCCCGCAGGTTTTCCTCCCAAAACCCCCGTGGCTTCAGCGGGGGGGGTGGTCCCCATCCCGATGGAGATGGCAGCTCCTGACTCAGGGAAGTGTTTCTCACCCCCACAATTTGTGGGGAAACGCCTGAAAACAACCCGCAGACGCCAGAAGAAACAGAGCGCAAACAGACGAGGTATTTTTAAACCCACTTGATTTTTCCCAGCCAAGCTCAGGGGGTGGGAAGGGGGGGGGTTCAAGGCTCAGCCTGTGGGTTGGAAATAGGGGGTCATCAACATGGGGAGAGCTGCAGTGGGGACGTGAACCCCAAAACCCCTCCCTCGGTGCAGGAGCTCGGGCGAAAAGTTGGGGGATGCCTCGTCAAGAAAAAAACAAGCCATCAACAGGCTTCGTCATCCAAGCAGATCCAGGAAAAATAAAAGCATGCCGCGTGCCAGGAGGCAAGAATACAAGATGCGGAGGTGGAGTTGAACAGCATCCCAAAGGGAGAGGAGGGAAGGCCACTGCCACCGCGGGGGGCTCCCCAGGACGGCGATGCCAAGGCTGGGAAGACCCTCGCCCGGCTCCAGGCATCCCGTTTTTCCCATCTGAAGAGCAGAGACCTAAGGTGACACGGTGAAGGTGGTGGTACCCAGCATCTCGGGTGAGATGAGCATCTCAGGTGCACTCGCTGAAGCAGGACGCTTCCTACAGATGCTTCCCGAGAAGGACGTGGCCGAGCAGGTTTCCAAATTAAATAGCATTGCAGTGGGGATAAACGCCCAGCCCACAGCCAAGGGATGATGGCGAGGAGCCCAGGAAGGGGTCAGAGAGGGGAACCCCGTCCTGAGCCATCACCCCAGGGGCTCATCCCTCATTCCTGTCCCCCTGCAGGGAGCAGGGTGCGAGGCCCCGAGCCTGTGGACCTCCTTCTCCTCTCCTCGCTGCCGAGCGGAGATGAGATCTGCGCTGACACATCCCGCTCGCGTCGGCGGAGGCGGGATACGGCGGGGATCTCTGAGGACAAGGCCACCGGCGTGGCATATGGAGGGCGGCAGGGATGGAGAGCAGGCAGCCAGTGCCACGAAACAAGCAGGGCAGCGACGGAAGCCTTGGGGGGGGGGGGTGTTTAAAAACAAGGACCACCCACTGCAGGGACTCAGGGGGAGAGCTACCTGCCCCCCACTCCCAACAGCTCAGTGGGGGCTGCACCCCCTAATGCAAGCTCACCCACCCAGGGGTACCCGCAGCCCCCCCAAGAGCACCCGCGTGTGCCCTGGTTGCAGGGGGGGGAAACAATCCCCAGGGGATGGGGGGGGACAACGACTGGGAGTGCAGCCCTCACCCCCTCCCCCAGCTGGAAAGCAGCATCTGGGCTTTACAGCCCCGATTCCTGCGCTTTAAACCGGATTTTCCAGATGGATGGAAGGCGACGCGCAGGTCAAGTGACGTGCCTCAAGGTCATGTGGGGCCGGGCGGAGGAGCTTCACCAGTTCCAACCCTGTCCCCAGGGGACAAGGAGTGTCCTGGGGGGCCACCGACACCCTCCCCGCACAGGCACCCCCAGGGGAGCGTGCACGCCTAGGGTGCTGCCCCACGGCAGCCCCCCCCACACACACACTTGCCAGCCAGTGTGGGTCCCCCCCCTCCCCGGGTGACACAGGTGGGGACCATCCCCGGCTGGGTGGCAGCTCGGCGAGCACGTGTGCAAGCCCAGAGATGGAGCGTGCAAGGACACAACCTCCCCATGGTCACCCTGGTGTCCCCCACTCCCACCTGGGACCGGGGGGACAGGGGGGGACCCCGGCATCCCCTCCCTCTAAATGCCACCCGTGTAGAGCATCCCCAGGTGCCACACGGGAGCCATCATCTCAAGCAGCCCTGGTGGGGGGGAGTCAGAGCCAAAACTGCTCTCGGGGGAAGACATCCTGCCCCCCCCCAGGGCGCTGCGCCCCCCAACCCAGCGCATCCACACCCCTACTGAACCCGTACCCAGGGGCAGGCTGCCCGCAGGGCCCTCCCCACGGAGCAGGGCGCACCACCCCGATCATAGAATCACAGAATCATTTAGGCTGGAAAAGACCCTTGGGATCATCGAGTCCAACCGGTGCCTCCCCATCCTTCCGACCGGGAACCGGGATGCAGGCAGAGCTCCCAGCCTCCCGCCAGCAGCTCCTGAATCACGCAGTTCCTGGCTCAGGCAGCCTCTCTCCCACCACCGCCAGCCTCTCCATCACCAAGCGGGAGGGAAGGGAGTTGTTTTTCCAAAGGCCAGCTGGTCGGCTCAGGGCTCCCCAAAAGCTGGGGAGATGCCTACCGCAGGGAGAGGCAAGGAGGACTCCTCCATCGGCACGCCACGGGGCTGGACCCGCTGCTGGCCCATCTCCTCTTCCAGCCTGAAGCCACCACCTCCAAGACGGAGGCGAATGGGAGCAAACCCATCCATCCTGCCGCAGCTCCGGCGAGGAAGGACGCACCTCACCAGCGAAGCTGCATGTTCCAACCGAGCCAGGGAAAGCATCACGGCAAAAACCCTCCAGGCGAGCCAAGCCAAGGACCGAGAGACACGCATCCCTCCCTGCCCCGTGCGCTCCCCATCCAACAGGTCCAGAGGAGCAGGGATCCTCCGGGAAAAGGATGGAAGCGGGAGCTGGGCCAACCCCGCTGCCAAACCAGCCCTTTTGCCAAAGGAGAACGGGGCCAAAGCCGGTGGCTGCTGGTCCAAACCCCCTCCACAGCCGAAGAGGCACCAAGCCCTCACGTGCAACAGCTCTGACCGGCCAAGGTCATTGCCACGAGCGTCACCTTGCCGCCACGTCCCATGGGGGACACACCTTCTTCCACCGGAGCAGCCCTGGCCCGGCGAAGCCGAATCCTCCCTCCGCGAAGCGCGCCTGCCGGATCTGGGAGCATCCCCGCGTCAGGCTCGTGGGAGAGGGAGGAAAAGCCCCCTCGGCGTCACCAGGAATGCCAGGAGGCCGGATCCCCTCCTCCGACACCCACTCCCGGTGCGGTCACGTCCCCGTTCTCCTCCCCCCATGCCGTAAGAGGGGATAACGAACGCGCCCTCCCTTCCCTCCCTCCCTCCCTGAGCCGATTAACGCCTGGAAAGCCCTCGGAGAGTCAGGCCAGGCAAGAGGGCTGCCCAGCATCACTACATCTCAGCCCGGCTCTACGAGGAGGAGGAGGAGGCAGCGTGGGGAGGAAGGCCACAGCCGATGGGAAGCCCCAGGGAGGGTACCGGCGAGCCCCAGCCCTGTCCCCAAGCGATGAGGGGTGACAGCCCACCCCCTAAAGAGGAGGGGAGGGTGCTGGGGTGAGTCCCACGGGCTCCCCGGTCCCCACACAGCCCTCCCACGGTGGGGGGGGCCCGCGCCGGCCGGCAGCGCCCCCTCGCCCACCCACGCATTACTCACGGCGCGCTCATTCATCACGTAGACGCAGCTGCTCCGTACGCCCGGGGTCCCCGGCACCCACCCACCCACCCCCCCCCACCAAGCCACCAGCTCGGGAACCCCATCCCAGCATCTCCCCCCGCCTCCACCCCCCTCTCCAGGGTATTCCCGACTTCCCAGGGGCAAAACTGGCTGCTCTGCTCCTCTCCCAGGCAGAGCATCCCTCTCCCCCCCCACCCCCCCAGCGCCGCTGCTGCAAAACCACCGCAGGATGCATTTCAGGCAGGCAGCAAGAGGGGCTCCATCCTGACGGCCCCCCCACACCTTTTTTCCCTTTCCCTCCGCCTCCAGCAGGGATGCCAAGGGATGCAGAGGAGCGCCGTGATGCGGCAGGGGGGGCTGCGGTGCCCCCCACCCCGAGCGGCGTTTCCCCTGCATCCCTTGCCGCCGGCCGTGTCGCCGCATCCCCACGGGAAGGGCTGGGTGACATCCCAGGGGCTAGGGACCACCGAGGTGGGGTAGTGGGGTGCAGGGGGTGCAGGGAAAGGACCCCGTGCCTGGCGAGGTGCCGCCCCGGCAGGGATGGGGGAGATGGTGCCGCACCAGCCCCTTGACACCCGCAGGGCTGGCTGGCGGGGAGGGAGGGGGCGAAAAGAAGCCAGAGCAGGAAAATCAGGGTTATTCCCCGCCGCTGCCTCCCTCCTGACCTTGGACAACCCCTGTGCCTCAGTTTCCCCCCTCCCGGTGCAGCAGCCAGCCTGCAGTGGGGTGGAGGGTGGGGGGGAAGGAAGGAGGGGAGCCTCCCCCAAGCAAGGAGTTGGGGGGCAAAGTCACCCCCAAACTGCAGGAGCAGGCAGGCATGGCCGGGGCACTGCGGGGGAAGGCACCGAATCCCTTTAATCCCTTTTTTGGTTTGCATTTCTCCTTGCCCAGTCCGGGCTACCCTTGCAGGGAAGGGCAAACCTGTGCCCCTGGGAACTGCTGGGGGGGAGGAAAGGGGGGAAAAAGGGGGGGAAAAGAGGGGGAAAAGAGGGGGGGACTAGCCAGAAACGCTTGCCCATCCCCTGCCTGCACTCTGTCCCCGGCCACGCTGTGTGTGTCCCCCCCCCAAACCCCGCACCCAGCCAGGCGTGCCCCCTGCAAGGACTCGCACCCCTTCGCCTTCTCCCAAGGGGAATTTCCAAGCACACACCCCCCCGCGAGAAGAAAAATCCAGGCAGGACCTGTCGCCCATCA
>QJSC01004509.1:332508-420336 GCA_003697955.1 Calidris pygmaea | reverse complement strand
CCCCCCCCCCCCCCCCCCCCCCCCCCCCCCCCCGATTCAGACAGCAGCAGGATGGCTTTTGGGGCCATGAAAGCCTGGACCACAGGTTCAGCTTGTCACTGATGTGTGCCCAAACCCTGCTCGGCCGCAAAACAGAATCACAGAATGGTTAGAGTTGGAAGGGACCTTCAAGATCATCGAGTTCCAAGCCCCCTGCCCTGGGCAGGGACACCTCCCACCAGACCAGGTTGCTCAAAGCCCCATCCAGCCTGGCCTTAAACACTTCCAGGGATGGGGCATCCACAGCTTCTCTGGGCAACCTGTTCCAGTGCCTCACCACCCTCACAACACCCCGGGAAACACGACAGCCACGCTTTGACCCACCAAACCCAGGGAGAGCCCCCTCCTCTGCTGCCCTGGCCCTGATTCCATGGATTTGATCCCCTCAGATAACACCCATCGCACCCTTTTCCTC
Organism: Calidris pygmaea; assembly: GCA_003697955.1. Classification (NCBI taxonomy): domain Eukaryota; kingdom Metazoa; phylum Chordata; class Aves; order Charadriiformes; family Scolopacidae; genus Calidris; species Calidris pygmaea. The sequence continues at coordinate 419,882 of QJSC01004509.1, read as the reverse complement.
CCCATCCCTGGGAGCTGGTGTGTCGCTCCTGCCGCACACTGACATTTCTTTCCCCAGATGCCATTTATTTATAGTGTGTCTGACCTTTTCCCCGAGTTTACATCCTCCTTTCCCTTCCTTCCCACCCAACCAGCGCCAAAAAACCACCCCCGGCTTTCTCCCAAGCCCGCCTGCACGCCGACCTCCCCCGAGGTTCACCCGGGATGCGGTTCTCCAGCATCCCCACAGACAGCACGCACGGAGGAGGGACAAAGCTGGGGGGTGTCCGCCGGGAATGACGAGCCCCCTTCCTCCTTCCTTCTGCGAGGAACAGCTTCCAATTAAACCAGCTGCCCGGCTGCTCTTTGAAATCCAGATGGCCCCGTAATTCTTGCTGGGGAAGAGCAGAAAGGCCATTTCTCCGCAGCCCCCCGCGAAGGCAGAGCTTGGGGGGGTGGTGGAGGGGGAAGCAGCAGGTTTGCTCCTTGCGGGAGGGATTTGCAGGCAGGATGGAAGGCAAAAAAGGAGAGCCGGGAACAGCTTCAGCACACGAAGCTCCAGGCTTTTTGGTGCCATTCCCTTGGGCTGGGGCTGGGGCGGGGGGGGGGGGGTGGGGTGGAATTTTTCCCTTTTTTTCCCCCACCGGCAGCAAGAGCTGACTCCCACCGTGATCCCCCACCGCTTGTTCCTTGGGGAATGCAGTGGGGTTCCTGAAGTTCTCCCCCTTCCCAGCATCCAGGCCCTGCCTGATTTGGGGAAAATCTCTTCCTAGGGCTGGAGGTGCTGTTGCAGTGGAGAGATGGGGGGCTCCTGCCAGCCTGGGGGGGCTTCAGGTGCCGAAGGGCATCCCAGCTGTTGGGAAAGCCAGAGCTGGCCCCTTGCCCTCCCCACCATCCATCCCCTCCATCCCTCCCCCAGCGATGTGCTCCCCAGTGCCCTGGCCCCGCGCCGCCTCTGCTGCTCTAATTACTCCTCTCGCACCCGGCGCCGGGCCCCCCAACCAAATTACCATCGATTCTTCGCTCCAGCCCAATCGATGCCATTGACTGAGGCATCAGAAAGACAAATCCGGGCTCCCGCCCCCCCGGGAAGGCGGCGGCAGCCTCCTGGGAGGGTGTGGGGGGATACCAGCAGCCGTGGTAGGACATGGGATGCACAGGGCTGCCTTCGTTTGATGCTCTCCATCCCTAGAGCCATATGGATGGGGCAAACACCTTCGAGGACCTGAAAGCCCAAGCTCACTTGTTCTCTGGCCGCTGGATACAAGAAAACCAGCAGCAGGGATCAAATTCCTTCACCAAACAGCCCCCAACCAGCCTGAAATCCCCAGCAATGAAGAACTTCTCTCCCCAGACCTCCTCTGCCCAGCTCCGACTCCCATCCGCACGGGAAAGGATTTTCTCTCAGCCTGCTGAATCAGCAAATCTAGCCAGTAACCAGGGCTGCATCCCAGCCACCTGAATTAAGCAGCGATGATATTTAATAGCGCGGGCAGCTGATGAAGCAGCTAAGCTGGGGAGGGGGAGAGCTCTCCCGGGCAGCCCTGCGTGGGACGGGGGAGGCCATGGTCCTCCCCAGCACAGGGATGAGATGTCCTTCTCCATCACACCATGCAAGGAACCAAACCCCAGCCTGGGGGAGTCCCCCAGTAGCCACGGGCAAGGCTGCAGTGGGGAATAATTCAATCAGAGCCCTGAGAGGGGATCACTGCCTAAATCCTCCCCCCAGCCCAACGTTACACAGATGGGAAATGGGGGGGGGGAGCTGCCCCTGACCCCCCTCCTCCCAGGAGCAGATAATAGACCCCGCATGAGGAAATTACAAGGAATTTGCAGCCATCCCATCTAATCCACAGGGGAGACATCTGAATCCTACAAGGAGCATTTGGCTTCTGGGTACAGAAAAGCTTAGAGACATGCAGAGGCATTAAAAACACACATGGGGATTAAGCCAGGAACTAGGAAGGGAGAGCACAGCTGGAGAACATGGGTGGCTGTGGGAGAAGATGCTTGGGGCTACCCAAGGGCTGTGGGTTAGCAGGCTTTTAGGCAATATCTAAATATACCTAAATATCCCCAGCGCCCTGATCCAACCTCGGAGCCCCAGGTGGTGGGGATGGAGATGGGAACCTGTGGGATGCTGTGGGAATGGTGGGATCTGATCATGGCATGCGGATGTGAGGTGCCACCAGGTTTTGGGCTCTGACACCCTAGCAAACACCGAGCTCTGCAGCCTCTGCCCAAACCTACAGCCAGGTACGAGTATCCCAGCCTCAGGGGAGGGCAGAGCGAGCCCTGAGCATCCCCCACAGCCAGGTCCCTGCTGGTGGGGTCTTCCAAGGATAGGCATTGGCAACGTCCCTCATCATTTGGGATTTATTCTGATCATCTCTAATCCTCCGCCTTGATTGCTGAGGCTCCCAATCTCATTAGCTGGGCTACACTGGGTTGTTATTTATGTTGGGGGAATGTTTAAAATTGATATTAATCCCGTTTCGATAATCTGGCATTTATTGATTTTTATTTTTAACCTTCCATTTTATTAAGGCGAGCCCAGGCAGCTCCTTACTTGCAGGGGCGACCCCAGCCCTGCACCCCGAGCAAACCCTCAGAGGTGTGATGTGCGGTGCCCTGGCAACACTAAACCCTCCCAAAAAGCTGATAGACCCCAAACCTAGGGAGGAGATGCTACCCCTGGCCTTTTCAGGCTGTGAGCATCACCGGGGGGGTACACGAGCTGCCCATGTACCGAGCGGCACTGACCCCGCGCCGCTCTCCTTTCAACCCGTTATTAGCATTTTTCTTAATTAGCACAGAAAGGAGCAGCTTCTGCTGGGCACTTTGGGGGCCGTCCACGCTCGCCTGATGAGGAAGGAGCCATTAGCACCCCCGTCAAAACAGCTTCTCAGAAAGCAGCTCTGACAAAATCGTCACAGGAGAGGCAGGGGAAACGAGGGAGCCCGGCGCGACTGTACATCATTTTGACAGCGCGCATTAAAGGCAACTTCAGGCACCTCTGGGAAATTACCTCCCCGTTAAACAGAGCTCACAGCAAACACCATGCCTGGGGAAGGAGCTGGGGGGAAGGCTCGGCAGCTTGGATTCCCAGGCAGGATTTGGCCTTGCTGGGGAAAAAACAGGGCAGGAGGATGCCCGACGCACACGGGCCCCGTGCCTCAGTTTCCCTGAACATGAAGTCATCTTGGCTCCCAGGGCAAACGCAGTAGCGACGGCTGCTGACGCTGCCTCTACCCGGATGCTCGGAGGGGAATTTCCTCCAGCCCCAAGCCCCCTCCTCTGAAACGCCCCTGCCACGTGGGAGCAAGTCACCTCTTCACTGCAGCTCAGAGCTAATGGCTGTTTACCCACCTCCTCCCTCCACCCCTGGCACAAAGCGAAATGCCAACAACTTCAGGAACAGCTCATGTTTAGCTCGGCAGGATGGCTATTGTTCCTATATTGCAAATGCTTGTATCACACAGAAATGTTTTGAACGAAAGCACACCACTCGCCCCTGCCCCGCCAAGCACTGTCTTACAGCCAGAGGCACCTCAAGGTGGGCTCCTCCAAAGGCTCCTCAAGTTGTGGGGTGGGAGAAAACCATCTGCAGCATCCCAGCCCCATGGCAAACCCACCCTTCCATCCTAATCGAGCTGCTCTGGCCACATTTGAGCCTGAAGGTGGTAATTCTTTTTTTTCCACGGGAAGCTTGATGGAACAAAGCCAGGAAGTCGAGCTCCAGGATTGCTCTGGTTCCATCGAGTGCCTCGAGATGCTCATGGGGACAAAACCAACGCAGAGGCGACGGTCCAAGGGAGAGGTGTGGGGACAGGGAGGGCAGCTCAGTGGCTTTGCTGCATTTTTAGCTCCCCCATTTTATTTATGAGCTGTCAGTTTAATAGGAAGGCTGTTTTAATTGGAACTTAAGTCACTACGGAAAACACAAGCAAGGCTAGTAAATATATAAAAATAGTCATGTTTCTAAAGGTTCTATGGTACCTGCCTAATTAAATGGAGTGTTTTAATTACAAATCAAAGTTAGTGCCATTAAAAAAAAAAATAACCCACAGGCATCTTGCTTGATTTGAAGAGCAGCTGACACCAACTTGGAAAAACAAGTTTGGACCCACTCACTGGTACCACAGCGGATTCGGAGAGCTTGGAGAGCGCCTGGGACAGACCACAAGCACAGTGGGAACTGGGACAGACGGGCACATGATGGCATGGAGAGGTGACAGGGAAAAGCAGCTCCACAACGAAAACAAAGAGCCAACAGGCAGAGGTGATGCCAACCTCCCCTCTTAACCCCTAGTCCTGAGGAAGCCAGGAGGAGATGGACCGCTTGGAAAAGAGATGGATGTTTTATGGCAGTGCCTGGTGGGATGGCTTTCCACCAAACTGCATTGAAATAGGGCTGGTGGAGTACAGTAATGCCCAAAATGTTGGGTGAAGAGCTGCTTCATTCCCCCATCAGCCCCTCTTGATGGGTGGATGTTTAGAGGAGCTGATGGAGACCAAGAGGTTTGGGGTCAAAACCCACTGGCGGCTCCCAGGAGTCCCTCACATATTGTTCCTACCAGAAAAACCCATCACTGGAAGTCCTGGTTGTCACCTGGGGCAAGAGCAGGAGGTTGCTATCTCCCAGTCTAGGGGTAAAGGAAGTTGGTGGTACCCAAAAGATGTTCCTCAAAGCCAGGCACTCATAGCCCAGGATCTGGGCAAGAGCTAAGCAGCAGTTGGTAAAACACTAGACATCAAGACACATGCATCGAGATGTCAACCATCTGGGCACATGGGAGCAAAAAACCACATTCCTGTGTTGTTCCAGACATCTCGGTTCCCGCATTGCTGGTGTCGAGCATCAGCTCTCCGGGCACCGGGTCCCCAGGGCTTGATCCTTTTTGGGATAGAAACACTCAAGGACTTTTATCCTTCCTTCTTCCCCCCATACCTGAGGGATGCAGAGCTGTTACCAGCGGCTGTGTGACTGACAGCTCCCTGCCTAGCACTTCGAAACATCTCCCCAGCAATTACGTCCACAAAAAAAGTTATTAAAAAGCATCTTTGTCTGGAAGGGATTAGAATGGCACTCATTAAAAAAAAAATTGGCATGAAGAACTATGTATATTGCAAAACAAAATGTGTTGCTTTTTAATATGTTTTTATAACCCAAACAAATTTGTTTCTCACACTCCCAGGCTGGAAAAAGGAGCCGCCCGACAGTTTAGGATTGCAGTTTGCAGTCAGCTCCGCCAAGGAATCTGTTGCAAAGCTGTCGCAGCAAATAAATGCCGTTTTTCCCTGCTGTGCTGCAGCTCCGCCGGCACTCTGGTCACCGTGCCGTGGCTCGCACAGCAGCCGCAGCTCCCGGCGTGGCTGCAGGGTGGCGGGGAAGGCGAGCGGGAGCTCCCGGGTGTGGGGAAAAACAGGCAGGGAGCAGCAGCCACACGTACCTGCGTCACCCCCCAGCTGACAAGGACACGGTGGCCTTGCAGAAGGCTTTGTGCAGCCAAGCACAAAGCTCTGCAGGGGCATCGCTCCGTCTCTGGGTCCTGCCTGTGCCGAGCTCGACATGCCACGGCCTCGCTGAGGTGGCCAAGTGCTGCCCATGCCATGGTTGGGAGGACAAACCCCCTTCTCTGCTCTCCCCCATCCCCTTGCCCTCGCTCCTCCACCAGCATTTCCCTCTCCCCACCCGGGCCTGACTCCTCATCAGCAAAACAGGAGGAAAAAAAAAAATCACAGCAGATGACTTTATTTATTTTTATTTTTTAATGGGAACAAATGTACAGACCTGGCTCCTTGAATCCGTGCAGGGATGCAAAGGCATTTGAATATACAAACATCTCCCCCGCCCGGGTCCTGCAAAGCCAGAGGCACATCAGACACCCAGCCCTGCAACCTAGAGCCAAGACAGCCTGTGCTGCGGAAAAAACCCCGTGGGGACCCACCAGCACCTTTCCCATCCCCGGGGCCAGTCCCACCAGAGCCAACCCTGATGGGGAAATCACCCCCCATATCCTTGGGCCAGGTGGGAGAGCCCCCCGAGATCCGAGCATCCTGTGGGAAGACGGGAAGGCAGAGCAATCCCCTCCCTACAACCTTTCCTCCCCGCCAAAACCCCCCCTACTTGTTACCTGCATTTTATCATCTGAGCAGCGAGACAAGGCATGAGATGCTGCTCCCAAAAGGCATTGCAACTGGAGGACCAGGGAAACTCCTGGCTGGTTGCCTGAGGGGCTCCAAAGAAATTAGCCCCCCACTGAAAAGCTGCCTGCGACAGGCAGGGAGCCAACCCAACCAGCCCCCCCCGGGGGGATAGTGGGGGACACACACCAGGAGCTCTCTCTGCTTTGTGCTGGGAGAATGGCTGATTCACGCTTTTTTCCCCCAGGCATCCTTTGCAAAACCTTGGATGAGGACAGAACTCAAAGCCGAGCGGGTGTCTTCCACGCTGGGCTGCCCTTCGGGAGGGATGCCGTGAGCCAAAACCATGTATTTATTTATTTTTTTTTTAAAAAAAAAAACAAACCACAACACAAAAACACAAGAGAAGGCTTTACAACTTAATTAAGGAGAACCAAGCCCCCCCTGTGATAAATCAGCCCAGCCCCAACCACCTGCTGCTCCAACCCTCAGAGCCTGCTTATTTTTAGGCAGCACCAAAAAAAGCCAAGTCTATTTTAACAATATATTTTTTGCACTTAATTTTAAGTCCTTAAACAATGCCAAGCACTGGATCAGGAGCGGTGCAGACTGGGAAAGGGAGCGGGAATTCCCCAAGCATGAGCTGGGTTAGATGGCAGGGGACAGGGAAAGCAGAGTCAAAGGCACATAAAAAATATCCCTAAGAAGGGGAAAGGGGTTAGTTTTCAGACCACTTTATACCTTTAATGGGACACATTGGGTGAGGAGGGGGCAGAACAGCTGGACATCCACCAGCCATGCACATGGAGGATGGTAAAATGAGATGGGGAGGACACGGCTCAGACAGGAGGGGATCTCCCCGAGGGACTGGGAGGGCAGGACAGGACCAAACCAGGGCAACCAGCACCTCATCCTCCCTCCCGTCCCAGCCAAGTCTGGGAAAACCACCTCCTCATGCCGCCTGGGCAGGGACAGGGACCTCAGGTGGCATCACACCCTGCCTGGAAACCCTCAGGGCTGGGATGGGGGACATCGAGCCACTTTTTTATTTAATGGCCGTTATTAGCTATTAACACGTGCCTGCACCTTGCCTCCTAAGCATGTAGGGCTGTGGCCTTGGCACAGCCACCCTCGGAAAAAGCCACCCACCAGAACCCCCCTTCACCCTACAGACACCCCCTGCTCTTCACTCTGAGACCCTCATTTCGTGTTGGGGTGGGAAAACCCCCTCCCCAACCCCTCTCCCCATCATCACCCCCACAACCTTTCCCATCTCCCAGGCCTCCCCCAACATTCAGGCTGCACCTGAAGCCAGGCGCAGAACACTTAAACAATAGCACGGCTGCTTTATTAATTTGCGAGGGATAGAGGCAATTAACAGCACTCCGCTTGGAAAAATCCTAATTGGTTTTCTGCCGAATCTCCTACGGACACGGGTCTCTGCTCGGGTAACGAGCGGGCGCTGCGAGGGGATTAGAGCAGTGGGACGTGGCGGTGCCAGCGGATATTTTAGGGCTGCTGCGGGATAAATAGCAGGTGACAATGGGTGACGCTTATCCCCCCAGCAGTGCCCCATCACCCCTGTGCTGGAGCTGAAGGGGCCATAACGGCCCCGAAAGGTTTGGCTGGAGGGATGCTGGGCCAGGGCAACTGTTGCTGGGGCAACCAGATACAGAGGTACCCAGCCCTCCCCTCCAATGGGCTCCAAAACGGACCGGGTTTCCCCCCCCCGGCCCCACCTCCACCAACCCCAAGCTCATCAGCGTGAGAGCAGCATTGCACGGCGTGCTGGATTCCTATTTAATTCAGTTTTAATTACTTCACAGGGGCTTGAGGGCTCATTGAAGGAGCAATATTTGTGATGTGGCCGAGGGCGGCGAGTAAGGACACCCCCCCCCTCGCCAAGTGCAGCTGGGAACACAATCCCCCAAATTCACTGCTTATTTCACAGCAAAATCATCTCTCCAGCCACTGCTGTCACCCAGGGAACCACAGCCAGGCATCTGGACCCAGTGCCTGGCTCTGCCATGGGGCACCTGGGAACACGCCACCGCATCCCTCTGGATAACGAGGTTTTCCTCCCCAGGAGGGGGGAGCACAGCGCAGGTACCTTCGTTATCACCTACAAAACCGCACGGAGAGGGACAGGAGCAAGGACAGGGCACAGACCAGGAGCTGCGATACCAAGCCAGCCAGAGGGGGTCCGGTCCAGCCCAAAAACACCCTTCGTGCTTCATACTGAGCAACAAAAACATGTTTTTTTGGTTTTTTCTGCCCATAACCAAAGCCATGAACACAGGACTCTCCAAACACACCTGAGCAGCCACTCTATGCCCAGAGCCTCCCCCATCCCCTGGAGTTCAAGGCAGACCCCCCCCGCCTCAACCTTAACCACTTCACACCATCTCAGACACCGCAGAAAGCCAGGGGGAAGGACCTGCTCTTCCCGCTCTCCCTACCCCAAAGCTCACACCAAAGCCTCTTTCCCAGGGGGGGACACCTCCTTGCTGCCGGCCCCCCACAGACAACCCCCCAAACCCTGCTGCTGGTACCTGTCCAGGAGAGCCTCAGGGGATCACCAAGCTGGGCAGGAGCAGGAGCAGAGCAACAAACAGGCTGGTGGGGGCCCCGCTCCCCTATTTAAAGCCTCATGCCCCACAGCTGTGCCACCCTCTCAGGGTGTGGGAGGCTCCAGGTGCCCCCCATTAGAGCTGTTGTCCCTCCTGCATCCTTCCCCTCCCCTCATCCCACTCCTCTGTCCCCTCGGGAATGCTGTCCCCCTTCGCTGCCCTCATCAGTCCAGGGCAGTGACGTGCTCCCCCCCTTAAAATCCCCCTCCTCACTTGAACCCACGTTGATTATTTTGCTCCATTAAGAAGCAGCATCCGTGGCTGCAAATCCGCCAGCAGCTCATCCCTCCTCACCCCTGCCTCCCCTATCCAGCGCCCTTCCATTAACAGCTCCATCCATCCTGGCGTCAGCTGCGCCAAGAGCTCCTTAAAAGACCTTTAAGCCAGCAGCAAACCTCAGCGAGGGGACACACACACACGCACCCGAAAAATCCTTCACCAGCATGATTCCAGTGCCTGCATGGAAGCACGCTTCTCTCTGCTGGACTCCAGCAAGCCCCAGTTGTGCTCCAGCCGCTGCCACACAGCCTTGGGCACACTGGTGGGGCTTGGGCACATCCTTTGGGGAGATACCTGGGGCAGGGGGGAAGTGTACGCAGGAAGGCTGCACCCCCATTCCCGGGTGGCAACGTCCATCCACAGTCGCTTGCCCCGTAGACCATCCTCCCAGGGACTCGGCAATAGTCATCAGCATCACTGAAATCCTCCCTCCTCACTGGCTCGAGCTTGCCGGGAAAACACGTGAGCTGGCAGGGGTGAAATTTGGGGCCTGGCACTTGTCCCCTCCTTGACACCGTCACCACTCCCCCACAGGGACAATGCTGCAGGACGAGGGGTCACAACCCACGGCCACGTGAGCCCCCCCCGCACTGCAACCTGGCCCTCTTGCATCTTCTCCTCCTTGCATTAATCACCTCCAATTAGCCTGGGTAAAACAGCACCGGGTGGGAACCGGAGGCACCAGCATCTCCCTGGCACAGCCCCCGGCCGATGTACCCCAGGATGACAGCGATGCAGGGAGGAGGAGGAGGAGGAAGCCATCACCCCTCAATGGGTAAAATGAGCCCTGCTGTCCCCCTTGCCCTCCTCTTCCTCCTCCTCGGTCCCCCAGGTTGATGGGCAAAGAATAGACCCGTTTGCTGGCAGGGCTGAGTAATGTGCTGAGCTGCTCCTCCCCGGCAGTGAGTAATCCCGTTTTTGTCCCTCGCCGATACCGTGTTAGCTGGGGACACAGCACTCCTGTCACAGCACCGCGGCCACCTCACCCCTCCTGCCCCACACGGTACCCAGGGTGACCTGCCGGAGGTGACACCTTGGGGGTGACACGCCACCTCTCTTGCCCGTGGCATCATGGCAAGACCCTGGTGACATCTGGGCGACGTCTGGGCAGCATCCTCCACCCGGGCTCCCTCCGGCTGCCAGTGGAGGGGCACCCCGGGGGTCCCCTCGTGGTGCTGCTGGACCCCACGAAGCGGCAGGTCCCTGGAGAAGCACCTCCTTGCTGGGTGCCATGGAAACGGGGCTCCTGCATGGGGATAAAAAAAAAAAAAGTATCTTCTTCCACCTGGATTTTCCTCCCTCCCTGGGAAACGCCGGAGGTGTGAAGGGTTTGACCCCGGGCATTATGTGTTGCCCGCACCTCCTGCCTGCAGCTGCCCCCCGTGGGGGGGGATTTGTCCCCCTGTCGGTCCCTCCCAGGGCACATCTCGGGGTACATAGGGCCAAGCACCGAGGGATCCCAGAGCATCCCTCCCTCCCTCCCCGGTGCTGAGTCACTTGGCGCCGGCGGTACCCAGCAGTGCAGGGCTGGCGGGCGGCTCCTGCTCCGGCACCCACGCGGCAGATGGCAAGCCTCTCGCCTTGTGATTTTGTTGTTTTTGGGTTTTTTTTTTTATATATATATTTTTTTTTGGCTGTTATTTCAGTCAGCAGCCCCCTCTCCCTTCCCCCTGCCCTCTCCCCTCGCCATCTCCTCCCGGGAGGAGAGGGTGGCTGTGGTGAGCACCAGGTTTTCGCACAAAGGAGTGGAGCTTTCGGTGCCTTGGTGGCTTCCCTGTGGGACATCTCAGGCTGGCAGTGTCCCCCATGGGATGGCACTAGCTGGAACACCAGGGTCTGGCCAGCCCTGGAGCTTCCCAACACCACTGCCAGCCAAGGGGGGGATGATGCCACTGTCCCCCAGCCGAGATCTATGTGCTCCTTCTCCTCACATCAAATGGTGGCCTTGGGCACAGGGACATCTTGCAGTGCCCTGGTGAGGGGACAGGTCTCGGGAGTGCTGGTGAGGAGACAAACGTCTGCCCAGCACCTCCCTGAAGGGCCATCAGTGGCACAAATTTGCTGGGTCTCAGTCAGGTTTCCCAGCAGACAAGTGACCGGTACCACCAAACTGATGTGACAGCTAGAGGGTTGTCCCTCCTCAGGGCCCGGGCTGTCCTTTGCCCTCCCCAAGACCCTGGTGCTGCAATGAGGACCGATGCCCCTCGTGCCAACAGCAGCTAACGAGGTCCCGAATGTGGGTCATGGCTGCCGGCAGCGACCTGATGCACAACTCTCCCCCCGCGGGAGGTGATCAGCGCTAACGAAGAGCCCGGTGACGAGGCTCCGGGCAGCTCCTGCGGGTATCCCATGTCTCTCCCACTCCCACTTCACCACAGCCCCAGGAGAAGCCTCTCCCGGCGGCATTTCGAGTCCGGCGGCTCAGCTGCACCTTTTCTTGGGGAGAGAAAAAGCAAGAAAAACACCCAGCGCCAGCAAGACAGCCTATAAATAAAAGCTGGAGAAGTGGGAGGCAGCAGCCACAAGGGCTTTCTGAAGCAGCAAAGAGAAGCAGGTGCATGTTGGCTCCGGCACTCGATGCCTTTGTGTTTCCCGAAGAAGAAGCCTGGGTATCCCTAATAGCCCGGGCTCCGAGTGGGAACGCTGCGCCCGAGGGGAGCAGAGCGGAGCTGGGCTTCCCTCCCGTGAGCTGGGAAGACACAGCCGTCAGAAGAGCAAACACGGCTTGGAATGGATGGGGGGCATCGCTGAGCCGGGGGAAGGGATGGAGGCGAGGAAGAGGGAGGAACGGAGGGGAATCGAGGGCTGCGAGGGGGCCGCCGGCACCGAGGCAGCCCCAGTGGCTCTGGGGTTAATGGGAGAGGGGGGCAAACCTCCGGCCAAAATTTGCCACCGGAGTTAACAGTGGATGGAGGGAACTGCCAAGGCTCAATGCATCCAAACCAGGACCCCCCCAAAAAGTCCCCTGGCACGTATCCAGCCATGCAGGGGCAGTGGAGGGAGGCGAAATGCCTGCTAACCGCCCCCCCACACACACTTCAGGGGGTCACCTTGAGCTGCTGGGGATGGGGACCCCACGCTCCTCCGGTGCCTGCCAGTGCGGAACGAAGGGAGGGGAAGGGGAGGAAGAGAAGGAGACAGATGGGCAGCGATGGAAACATAAGTTAACTCGAAGGAAGCGGATAAACAGCAGGCAGGGAGCAGATCCCAGCACATATGCTGCGCCGCAGCCAGCCAGGCGCAGGGAGGTTCCTCCCCAGTCCCCGTCCCCATGGAGGGACCCGAGCCACACGGGGAGGTTGGTGGCCAGAGCAGGGTGAAAGCTGGAGGCTAGGGGCAAAAAGCCTTTGAAGCCAGGGCTTGGGTCAAGGAAGCAGAAGGGCAGCCCAGACTGGCCGGGACAAGAAGCTTGGGTACAGCTCATGGCCATCGTGGGAGCCAAAAGCAAACGTTGGCCAAACACACGTTTGGGTGGCCAAACCTCCACAGGATAGAATCAGAGTCGTTGAATGGTTTGAGTTGGAAGAGACCTTAGAGATCATCGAGTTTCAACCCCCCTGCCCTGGGCAGGGACATCTCCACTAGAGCAGGTCGCTCAAAAGCCCCATCCAGCCTGGTCACGACTCCCAGCTTGGGAATCACGGACCAATTCCCTGCAGCAGCTGGGGGTGGCTTTGGCCAGGGGGAGAGGATTCCTCCCTTGCTGGCAGGGACAGGGCAGGATGGGGACCAGGAGAGGTCTCCTGCCTCAGTTTCCCCGGCCTGGAGAATCAGCAGAGCAGCATCAGCCTGGCAGGAACTAAGTCACACAGAAAAAATGCCGCTCCCAGTGCCGGCGGAGCTGCAGGTCACCGCTGAGGACTCGAGCAGCTGATGGGGAAGGGAATAAAGTCAAGCAGGGAGGCTGAGACCCTCAAAAGTCCTTGAGCCCTGCAGCGCAGTGCTGCCTGCTGATCACTGGGTATCTCAGGGCCATCCCGGCATCGCTGGCTGCTCCCACCACGCTGCCACGGCAGAAGGGGGTCCCCAGCCACCCCACGCTGCCCCCACTGCCCCCAGCGGTGAGGTGGGGGTCCCCACCGAGGGGATTCTCCCGCTGCCGCAGCCCCCGACTCGCCCGGAATAACAAGCAAAGGAGAAGAGACGCGGAGCAGCCCAGAGCATCCCTCCAGCCGGGTGCTAATGAGCCCTGGGCTCTCCTATCCACTCGACGAATGTCATGACCCAGATTAATTGCTCAAAAAAGACATCCAAAGGGCTACTAACAAAAGAAAAAAAAAAAGAAAAAAGAAAAAAGAAGCAACCCCAAACCCACAACAAGCCCCCCATAGTAGGCAGCACATCCCCCCCGCCTGCGGCCCGGAAAGCCCTGCCCGTTGCAGGAATGCGTGTCGGGGCGGCGGGCCAGCAGGAGCCATGGGCACACACAAGCCGCCCTTGTTCCCCGGCGGAGGGTCAGAGCTGCCGGCCGGCCCCGCCGCACAAGGGGAAGCCTGTTCAGAGGCAGCCGCGCTCCCCAGCGGGATGCTGACGCCTTCCCAGCCGTTGCCAGCACGACCGGAGGCTGGACCCCCGCTGCCTTGCCTTGCCCGGGGGGGAAACTGAGGCATCCAGGGATGGAGCGGCTTCACCAAGAGCTTTTCCAATGTCACCCAGAGTCCTGGCTGGAGCTTTTGCACCTCTGGCTGAGACCTTCCTCCCAAGAGCAGCATTTCTCCTCTGAGCCTGCAGACTTGAGCATCTTCCAAGCCTTTGGTTCCCAAGCCCTCCGGCCCCTGGGTGCTCTTGTAGCCATCACGCAGCGGCTCGCTGCCACCTTCACACCGATTCGGCGTCCCCCAACATGGCTCCCGGTGCTTTTGGTCGCAGCATCCGATGTCCTTCACCGGCCACTGCCTCCACCATCCTCACATGCCCGGTTCCACATGGGTGCTGGGGTCGGGGAACCTCCGCTGGGGAGGGATGGATCCAAGGGATGCTCCTGCTCCCCACAGCCGCCAGCTCAACCTTGTCCCATGGATGGTCCCAGCTGGTGGGGCCATAATCCATTTACTGCATGAAAATACCTCCCTGTGAGGAAAGCAGGTCCTGCCTCTCTTGATCCCGCAGGAAGAGGAGGAGAGCAGAGGGTGTCCCTGCCCCACCAGCCAAAAAGGCAGGGGAGGAAAAGGAGAGAAGGCAGTGAAAGCAGATGGGAGATGGTTGCCCACAGGGATGCTGCTCCCTGGTCTTCAGGCTTCCTGACCTAGTTATCAGCCAGGGAGGTAAAGGACGAAGCAGGGACAGGTCAGGGAAGAGCCCAGGCCCAGAGATGGAGCAATAAATGAGTGATGGAGAAGTTACCCTGGGGTGAGGGAGCTTCCAAAATGGTCCAGGAGAGGGACCCTGGCTCAGAGCCACTGCAGCTCGTCCTGCCATCGGTCACACCGAGCCACAGCGGCTTTTTGAGAGCCTGGGAGAAAACACCTTCTGACAAGAGACTTAAACTGCTGCGCCCACGCAGCCGAGTGGAGATGTGGGGGCTGCAATAACACCCCCCTGCCCGGGAGCAGCGCTGGCTCCTGCGGGCGCTTTGGTCTGCTGGGGAAAGGCAGCCCAAGGAGCAACGGCTGGGAGAGAAAAAAACCCAGGCGAGCTCAGATTAGAATGAATAAGGCAGGAATTGTTAGCAGCGAGAGGGATGAGCGCTGGGAAGAGGCTGCCAAGGGGCATGGGGAGAGGTAGGCACCTCAGCTCGGAGCTACCTCTCCCATCCCAGCAGCAAAACGGGAGCCAGCCCTGGCTTTGCTCTACCCAGGGACCTTCGGAGGAGAAACCTCTGCAGCCTCCACGGAGGGGAAAAGCCGTGCCCTGGACCCGCTGCAGCCTGCACATGCCAACCCCAGGACCTGAACCGTGCCAGCCTGTGCTTAGCAGCACCGGCAGCTGGACCCCGACCTGTTAGGGGAGCAGCTCGTTCGCAGCAAGCCCCGGCCCCGGCTCCAGGGCTTGGGAAGCAGCTTGCAGCCTTGCCTGGCAAGCTGGATCCTGATTTCCCAGCCCAAGAGCATCACAGCAAGGCAATCACGGCAGCAACCTGCTTCCAGGGACCTCTCCCGGGCAGGAGCAGCCGCAATCCCCTGTATCCCTGAGCCTCCGGCGGCACGTGTCAGGAAAGATGCTCTGCATCCCTGCCCTGCCCGAGATGCTTTTCCCTCCCCACCCCGTCCCAAGCCACCCGGCTGTTTTTTGGAGAGCGAGAGGTGGCAGGCAGCAGGCCCCCCCCCTCCCCCCACCTCCCCATCCCCAAATCTCCCCCCTCGCCTTTTCGGCAGCCCCCCGGCCCCGGCTGCGGGTAGCTGTGGCTGCGGCGGAGGTGGGAGCGATGACTCAGGAGATAATGAGGCAGATCAGAAAGGAGGGAGAGGGAGCGGCGAGCAGACGTGGCGGGGAGGCAGCTGCGTCCTTCAGGCCTACACCCTCTCCCCCTCCAACCTCCCCCCCCCCCCCAAAACCTTACTCAGCACCGCAGCTGGGGTGCGGGTACACACACCCCCAGATGCTCTGACTCAACCAGGGTCACGGCAGTACCAGGGCGTTGCGGGGGGAGGAGGGAATAATTTTATCCCCCTACGGGTACATCCATCCCTCCTCCTGCCGGGGGTGGGGAAGTGAGAACCCCCTGGGAAGTGGGGCTGCGTTTGGGGCACCAGCAGGATGATGCCCCTGGGGTCCATCCAGCCCCCCCCCCCCGACCCGTCGCCCACCGCTTGGACTCTCACTGCTGTGCCGCCCCACGGGGACCCTGGCTTTCAGAGGTGCCTTTCATCCAAGCCTGCCAGTTCCCCAGTTCCCAACCAGTAAACAGCCTCTCCTGCCTGGGGAAACTGAGGCAGGGAGGCACCAGACTCGCCCGAGGCTGCTGTTGGCGACAGAGCCAGAGAGGGAAGCCAGGAGTCCCGGCTCCTTGTGTTCATCTTCATCCCAAGCCCAAGCTGTTGCTCCCTGCAGCGTCACCCATGGGGTGGCCAACACCCCTGGATCGCCCTTTACCGACGCAGCCCCTTGGTGGCTTCACCCCCACCCAGCACCAGAAGAAGGCAGCTTCTGCAGCTGGGAGACCCCCCCCTCTGCCTCCCCGCATGTCCCCTTCCTCAGTTTCTCTTCTTGTCCAAGGGCACCCACATGATGCAGAGGCAGACCCGGCACTGTCGGGTGCCTCAGTTTCCCCCGTGTTGGAGCTGTGGGCCACCTCACCCCCGACAGTGCCAGGACCACCAGGGACCCCAGCACCGCACGGCTGAGCCCCTCGGGCTCCCAGCATCTCACATCCCCGGGAGCCGAGCCTTGGGAAGGGGAAGGAGCCGCTTCTGCAGAACAAATGGCATCAATCAAAACAGAGGGCAGCGGGTCTGCTTCTATTTATTACCCGTCCTAGGGTTCAGAACGCATCTACAGGCATCCACAGGGGAAGGGGAACCCACCAGGGCCACCCCGTGGGGCAGGGCCAGCCGTGCCCACGGTGTTCAGACACGGGCCACTCACCGCTTGCCCAGCTCTGCTCCCTGGGGCGCTCCACATGGGGTCACCCCCCCCCCCCATCCAACCTCTCCCCACTTCTCACCCCTCTGCATCGCACCCCCCAGCCTGCTCCTTGGGACCACCCACCGGTTAGGGCCGATGCCCCCCAGCAGCCGGGGTCCGTGGGGAGGAGGGGAGGATGAGTGTGGTGCCAGCACCTACCCAAAATAGCCGGCGTTGGGAACAGCGTGGCCCCGGCAGCACCACCTCCACGGACACTTTAGGAGCTGGGGACCCACGCTGGAGGATCCAGCAGCAGGATCCAGCCCACGCTGCCGAGGGAATTGAATCTGTGCCTGCTTTGCTCAGGGCTGCTGCTCCTGCTGAACAGACTCCCTGAGCTCCCTGAAAGGCGGCTTCTCGCCTCTCCCTCGGCCTCAGCGGCTCCTGGAAGAGGTGGTGGCTGGTGGTACCTCGCCGTTCCCTTCCCAGCTGGGGCAGCGCTGACGCTCTGGCACCCAACCAGAAGCTGGAAGCAGTGACGGAGGCTAGGGAGAGATGGTTGATTAATGCACTGATGAGGTGGTGGTGTGGCAGGGTCTTCATGCCAGAGGGACAAGCTGGCTCCCAGAAGATAAGGCCAAGAGGACCTGCTGGGGGAAGGTGCCTTTGGGGCTGGGGGCTGCTGTGGAACACTCTGGACTCTCATCCCATGTGGTTGACCGACTTGGGGCTACCAGCAGACCTGGGCACAGTTGCCTCAAGGTCCTGCTCCTTGGACAAGCCATGCTGGGGTGCAACCTCCCCTTCTTCCCTGGTGCGTGCCCAGCAGACAGGCTGGGATGTGCCTCAGTTTCCCCGGCAGCCGGCCCAGCCTGACCCACCTGCAAATCCTGGGACCTGCTCATTGCAGAGGTGTCGGGGGGCTGGATCCTGAGAGTGTTTGGCTCCAGCTCGCAGCCCCCCCTGCCATGAGGGACTGTGCCCTAACCCAGTTGCGCACCAAGAGCGAAATGACGCCAGGCTGCCGCTCGCTGCCAGCACCTGGGGTGTAGCCATGTGCTGCATGACCACTAACCAGGCAATTAGGAGATGCCAGCTGAGTTTGGGAGTTGTTGGAGAACAAACCAGGCCACACAGCCCCCCTCTGGGGTCCTTGGGCTCCTCCTTGGCCTGAGCTCAACCCTTCCCACCTACCGTTGCATCCCTCCGGCGGCCCCACTGCTGGACCTGCCGTGTTTCTGGGCTGACGTGGGGGTCCTGGGCACTCGAGGTGGGGGGAGTCTGGGGAAGGGGGGGATGTGCTGAGGAATCCCTGTGCCCGGGAGCGTGTCCCAGCCCCGGGGGGGCGGCGGGGGGGATGATGCTGATGCTGCCGGTGCTAGGCAAGGGATGCTGCTCCCCCGTGAGGACACGGCGGCTGCTGCCAAGGGGCAGCCTGAAGGGCTTTTATAACCCCTCCAGTTCCACCCTCATCCCCTGCAGAGACACTCCCCCCCCCCCACGGAGCCACCCAGCACCAGCCTGCAAAGATTTTTGCCTCCAGAAGGCTCAATCCGAGAGGAATCGCCTTGGGGAAAGGAGGGGAGGGAGAAGAGTTACTATTTTCTTGTTTTTTTTTTTTTTTTCTTTTCCCTGATTAGAGCTTATTAAAACTTCATTCAAAGAAATAGACTTTTCATCTCAAATCTCATGCAAGTTTCATGGCGCTGCAGACGGTGGCAGCAGGAAAACACCCCTCGGAGAGTTTAATAACAGCACCTGGCCTTTAAATGGATTCCTCAGCCGGGAGGGCTCTGGTGCCCACCCAGAGCACCCCCCACCCCCAGCACTTTAAGGGCCGTCCCCCCACTTCCACACATTCCTCCTAGTTAAATCTGCAGCACTCTTGCATTAACAAATCCCCCCACCCTGATGCGCCAGATGCAGGCAGCATCACCGCGTCCCCCGGCCATCAGGAGATCAGCGCGGCCAGGCCGTGTCCTGCTGTCACCCCTCACCACCCGCCGTGCCTCAGTTTCCCCCGTCTCCCTGTACTGCTGCCACCCACCCCCTCACCGCCCGCTGTGCCTCAGTTTCCCCTGTCTCTCCAGCAGAGATCCCCCCTGTTGCTCTGCTGGGATGGGGAGGCAGCAAGGAAAGTGCCCACTGCTGTGGCAGTACTGGGGGGGAGCGGTGGCATCCCCGGGACCTCTCCTGGGACGTGGGCATAAGCGTGCTAAGTGGTGCCTGGGTGCCTCAGAAGTCTCCTGAGGACAGGAGGGGAGGCTGCCTCCTGGGCTCCGTGGGAGCGGTGACTAAACAGCATCCCCAATCCAGTCATTAATAAACATCGATGCCGCCCGGGCGCTGCTCGCCTCCGCGCCGTGTGGAGCCCCTGCTCGGCGTTCCAGCGAGGTGCTGACTCATCAGGGATCGCGGGGAACCAGCTCCCCCTCGGCTCCAGCTTCTCTCCCCGCCAGCAGAGCGAGCTGGGACGGGGCATGGAGAGGACGGGGAGACCCCCGGCGTGGCACAGGGGAGCCCACCAAGGCCTCCTCTTCCTGCCTGGCGGCTGCAGCAGCCACAAATATCAGGAGGCAGCTGCAAAACATCTGGTTTTCCGTGTAAGAGGGAATCCCAGGTTGTCCTTTGCCCAGAGGTGGGTATGGAGGAGCCAGGGGTGCGGGTGGGTGTCCTGCTCTCAGGCCTTGGCTGTGCACTGCTGCAGCCCCCCTCCCGGCCACGAATTTCGGGGTACCCACCATCACCTGGCTCCCCAGAGATGCAGGGTAGGTCTGTGCCACAGCATCCCCACATGCACACAAAGACGGGGGACATTCAGACGGAGCAGGGATGGGGCGCAGGGGTTACCCGGTGCCAGGCACCCCAAGCTGGCTCCTCATCCTCTGCCGGGGAAGCTGGGGGGATGCAGAGCTCCGGCCGACATCCCTGCGCCCACAGGAACGACAAACCCTGCACCACTTACCGCTCTGCAGCCTGGAAAAGTCAGAGAGCACCCCCTTCCCCACGGCAGGAGAGATGAAGCCCCCCTGGACCCCCTTCCCTGACACCCAGGGATGCTGCTCTTTAGGAAGCATGGCGGGGGGGGGAATCCCTGCCCCAACACCCAGAGATGCTTTAGGAAGCCAGGGGTGAAGCGGGGGGCTCAGCCCACCCCGAACACCCCGCCGGCACCCCACACTCTGCTCGGTGGGACCACCCCCACCCCACGCTGCCAGCAGGAACATCTTGCCCGAGCCAGGAGCATCTTGCCACAAGGGGGAACCCCTGGGCTGGAGAAATTCGTCCTAGAGATGCTTCATGGCTTTGCACCCACAGCCCCTGTCTCCAGAGGGGGGGTGGTTTGGCCAGGAAAGGGTGCTCTCCTCTCCCTCGGTTGGCTAACAAGGGGCCTGGACCCCTTCTTTTGCCCCAAACTAGCACCTTCCATCGCCCTGCCCCCCCCACCTGGGTGGATGACCTGGTTTTTGGTTGATGGGATTCCTGTCTCCGTCTGACCTCCTTTCCCCAGCTGATCCCATCCCGGGGATGAGGGTCAGGCAGGACAGGCGACTGACACCCGGGATGTGGGGGAGCGGGAGAGCACAGGCATCTGAGAGCACCACAAAAGGGGAAAAAAAAAAAATAAAGAAAGAAAAATAAAGCCACATATTCTGTGTGGGTGGATCAGTCAAGCAAGGACAGCTGGGACACTGGTAGCATCGCGGTGAAGGAATGCCAGCAGGATTTCCAGGA
The DNA here is from genome assembly GCA_003697955.1 of Calidris pygmaea. Classification (NCBI taxonomy): domain Eukaryota; kingdom Metazoa; phylum Chordata; class Aves; order Charadriiformes; family Scolopacidae; genus Calidris; species Calidris pygmaea. The sequence goes on along the minus strand of QJSC01004509.1, from coordinate 399,610 downwards.
AAAAAAAATATATGTAGCTGTCCTGGCTGCGGTTGCCACCCTGCAGCACCCCCCCACACAGGCGTACGGGGGGCAGGATTTGCATCCCGACAGGATTTGCAATGCTCGGGGTTGGGGGGGGGGTTCAGGGAGCCCGGGGTCCTTTGGTGGTAAAGGGATAAGAGCCACCACTCCCCAGTGCCATTCAGTGTGATAAGCCCAGTGGCATAAGCCCAGGGCGAGCTTTGTGGCCATTGCTCTCCCACATGGACTTGCATCTTCCCCTCCACCTCCCCGAAGGCTCCGAACCCCCCCACACCCCCCGCAGAAGAGCAGGGTGTTTAGGTTGGCTCTTAAATAACGGGGAGTTTCCAGGCAAAAGCTCCCCGTGGTGCCGTCAGCAAGTGTCTGTTTAGGTAAAAGTATCGGATAAACCCCAGGCTGGGGAGGATCCAGAGCTGAGCAGAGCTGGCCAGAACCCCCCCTGGGGTGGCCCGGGCTCCCCAACAGTGACAGGGCACCGAGCCCGCCTGGAAGGGACCCGGGGGATTCTTCATTCCCTGGGGCAGCAGCACCCAGGGGACCAGAGAGGCAGCGGGAGGCTCTGCTGGATCGGTGACGAGAGACACAGTGGGGCTGGGACAGTTTCTATCCAAAACCCTGGCATGGCAACGTCTCCCTGTGCCTTTAATCTGCGCTGGGAGACTTCCAGGAGAAGGAAAAACAATTCCTTGGAAGACAAACTGACATGAGAGTATCGGGAGAAGGGTGGGGGGATGCTGAGGAATTTGTCTGCCCCCCCTTCCCCCCCAAAGCCAGAGATGCCAGTCCCGGGAGTGAGGGAGGGAAAGGAAAGACAGGGAAAGGGGAAGAAAGATGCCAGGAGGATGGAGAAGGGAGGCACGGACCAGCAGGATTAGCGGTGATAAAACTTGCAGCTAAACCGGGCTTAATGTCAGCCTGTATTACCCCAGAGTGACAGGAGCGATGGGCTCACTCATCTGCCATTTATAAGTGGCAAATTCTCCCTCCATCCTGTTTACTATGAATTAGCTGGCATATGTCTAATCGCCTTTGCAAGCACAACTCAAACTGGCAGAGATTAAGGCCCTGCTCCTCCTCCAAACCCACCACTGCACTCCACCGAAGGACAGCGGGGAGGAAGGGTACCAGGGATGGCACTCAGCTCCACCAAGCAAGTCCCTCCTCTTCTCACAGGCCTCCAGGAACCCAAAGTCAAGCCTCAGACCAAGAAATCCCTGTTCCCGCTACCCACCAAGGGAGTCTGGGGATTCACATCCCCAACCAAGCGCTCCTTTCCACTTCAGATCTCAAGGCGTGGGATGCTCATCACCTGCTTCACTTGTCAGGTAGATGGGGAAAATAGAAATGGCACTGACAGGTACTTGAGAGATGAACCTGAGGGGCTCACCTGCTGGAGAGCAGCTCTGAGGAGAAAGACCCAGGAGTCCTGGTGGACAACAGGATGCCCATGAGCCAGCAATGTGCCCTTGTGGCCAAGAAGGCCAATGGCATCCTGGGGGGGCATCAGGAAGAGTGTGAGCAGCAGGCGGAGGGAGGTCATCCTGCCCCTCTGCTCTGCCCTGGGGAGGCCCCAGCTGGAGCACTGGGTCCAGTTCTGGGCTCCCCAGTTCCAGAAGGACAGGGAACTGCTGGAGAGGGCACAGCAGAGGGCTACCAAGATGATGAGGGGCCTGGAGCATCTCCCTTACGAGGAGAGGCTGAGGGACTTGGGTTTTTTTAGTCTGGAGAAGAGAAGGCTGAGGGGGGATCTGATCAACACCTCTAAATACTTGAAGGGTGGGTGTCAGGAGGATGGGGCCAGTCTTTTTTCAATGGTGCCCAGGGACAGGACAAGAGGAAATGGGAACAAACTAAGTTCCATCTAAACATGAGGAGGAACTTCATTCCTGTGAGGGTGGCAGAGCCCTGGCAGAGGCTGCCCAGGGAGGTGGTGGAGTCTCCTCTGGAGACATTCAAACGCCACCTGGACACGTTCCTGTGGGACCTGCTCCGGGTGGGTTGGAGGAGATGATCTCCAGAGGTCCCTTCCAACCCCATATCATTCTGTAATTCTGTGAAAAAGAACCGAATCCCCGACTCCTTTCCAAGCAAGCTCCTGTGCTTGAGCACAGTTACCAGTCCAGAGCCCTACACAGGACTGGTTTCCAGTCATCAAGAGCCATTAAAGCTGTTTTAGGTGGAGACAACATAGAGGAGAGCTGAGATGGTGAAACCCAAGGCACTTATTAAACACTAAAGCTGTGCAATAAGCGTGTGTCTGTGTGTTTGCATGGCTTAACTGCTGGCCCCCAGGGCGTGTGGTGTTTGGCGAGCGAGGTGCTGCTTGGGTGGTGGGAGACCCTTGGCTGACACACCAAACTGCTCGTCAAGCATGTCAAAACAATCCCGGGAAGGTCGGAAAATTCGGCTGGCACGGACAAAGGCTGCTCCACCGCATCAGCGTGAGCCGTGGGAGCCAGAATAAACAGCGACTCGGGGAGAGAAGGGGCAGAGGGGATTTTTGGGGGGGTAGGTCTGCAGGGAGGCAGTGAGAGGGGCTGCAAAAGCAGCCTGGTCTTATCCGCACGGTAAGGCTTTGAAGATCTCACTGCCCTCTTGCCACGATGCTGAGGGACCAGAGCGGCTCCTTCAGCCCCAGGGTATCCTCAGCAGATGAGGGCTGAGGGAGCCCCGAGCATCCTCACCCTCCTTAAGCAAATATTTTCCCCTCTTTATCCCTTGTCTTCTTCTGAAACCAGAGACAAATTCAACAGAGTTATGGAATGTTATTATTAGCGTGGCTGTGAACCAGGATCTAGGTGGGATGAGGAGGGAGAGGAAGCATCCCCTTCCCGCTGAGGGTCAAACCTTGCTCCCCCACCCCAGGCAGAGGAAAAGGGAGTAGCATCCACCTCCTCCTCGCAGCCCCCAGGCCGGGAGGGGGGGAGCGATGCTATTGCCCAGTGACGCCTCCAGTGGCCTGAAGACCTGAGCTTGGGTCACCACCCTGAGCTTGGGTCACCACCCTGAGCGCCCAACCTGCCGCTAAGCCAGCTGGTGCCATCTCCTCGCCTTGGCAAAGGGAGAGAGGGCAGCGTAACATGCTAATGACCAGCTGGCCCTGGAATCTGCAGCTCCGCTTTGCCCAGGGGGGGCTGGGGCAGGAGGGAGGGAGAGGACTTGGCTGCCAACATTGCTGAAAGAAACCTGCAGTGGGACACGGGCAGCCCGAGGGGTCCTCGCCGCCTGATGGGTCGGCCAGATGCTGCCTAGTGGTGGCTGGGATGCACCAGCCACATCCTCGCGCCGCAGCATCCTTCCCAACTGCGGCTCAAGAGGATGCCAGGAGCCGGGTAGACAGGGATGCTTGGGCAGGGAGACCAGGTTCCTGGTTGGGGGGAACCTGCTTCAAGGCCGTCTCTAATTAGTATCGCTCTCTTCTCCATCTCTGGACCAGCACAGCTCAACTCGGGGATCCCCGGAGACACAGCCTGCTCCGGGCCAGAAGCGTAGGGCTCGGAGGCAGCTGCAGGGATCCCCGAGCAGCCACGGGCCGTGGGCTGCAGGAGGAGAAGGCAGCTGTGTCCATCTCCCAGGGGGGCCTTAGCTGGCTCCTCTCTATAGCTGTTATCCCACCCCCCTGCTGCAGACAGACCCCCAAGGAATGCCAGCCTTCCCCCCCTCCATCCCAAAGCCTTGGAAATGCGGAGGTGAAGGGCAGTGGATTTATTTAGCAGGAAGATTTCTATGCAGGGCCAGTCCCTGGCGCTCGCTGCCTGCCCTGCCCACCGCAGACGTGAGAGCCCTCGTGCGCAGACTACCCGGAGAAAACTACCTCTAATTAGAGGGTGGAGTTAAAAATACCCCACAGTCCACAAAGAGAGGGAGGCAGACAGGGAAAAGGCACATGCCAGCGTGACTGACGCCCCGGGAGGGAGACGAGATTAGGAGCCACTCAGCCTCACACGTAGGAACGCTTCAAAATAGACAAGCATATGCCTGAGCGATGAACTGGGGAGCAGCGACGGGACTGGCGTAGGAGTGGGGTGGTGGTCTGGGACAGCAGGGAATCAACAGCTTGTCGAGACAAAAAAAGAGACGCTGTCTTAAGCGGGGAGCGAGGGGAGCTGCAGCATGAGTGCAGCCAGAGAAAGCCCCCCCCCCCCAGCAGCAGAAGCAGCGCGGAAGAAGGAGGGGACACAGGCTGTATTTCTGCTTCTGTTCCCAGAGCAACTAAGAATGGTCTTGGGTAAATGGCACCTCTGCAAAGTGCTTTGAGATCCTCAAATTAAAAGCGTTGTGTGTCAGTAAGAGCGTCTTCTTATCCGCAGAGCCTAAAGGCACTCCAGAAACTCTCCAAGACAAGGCAGGACTTCGCTTCCAAACGTCCTGTCCAGCCCCGCAAAGGGGAAACAGCCTCAGGACTATGAGCCTGAGTGGGGTGGCATCCTGCTCACCTCTACGGGGAGGCTTTCCCTCTCTGACAGCTGATTCTTATCACCTATTGCCCACGTCACCTGTGACCTTCCCTCTGTCACACACAAAGATGGCTCTGGAGACACTTCAGATGGTCTAACAAACTTTGCCCCCCAAGCAAACACAGTGGCCCGCTCTTGGGTGTCAAAAAGTTTTCCTTCCACGCTGAGCCAAGCGGCTTTCCAAACTCTCGCAGCGGCCGCAGTGTCTGCCAGGACCTCCTGCTTCCCGGGAGAGAGCGGACCCGCCTGCTGCAATCACGGCTCCGGAGCTAAAGAGGTGTCTGGAGCTGGGGGATGGCAGGGGAAGGTCCAGATGGACAGCCCCGAGGGCCCGGGCAGGCTGCTCTTCCGCACGCAAGGGATGTCACAGCTCGTTGGCAGGGTCCTGGGAGCCCTGGTGCCTCGGATAATAACATTCCCTGGTGCCTGCCATGTGTACTGCTACTGAAAACTCATTGTGACAGGCACAGCCTGTTGTCACAGGTTTCAGCAGCTTCTTCCCAGCAGGGCTTGAACCTCAGTTTGGGCCTCCAGGCACTACAAGCATCAAAAGGATATCCATTTTCTCGGAGTCACCTTCAGAGCCCAAACAGGTGTACGACACGCTCTGTCCAACCCTTGGAAATCCCCAGGCTCGTGGCTTTTTTTCCCCCACTTTAGTCCTTGCTCACCTTCCCTCCCTCCTTACAAGTGCCGGGAGCGAGGTCCCGCTGCCTCATCCTGCACCTCTCCACTGCCACCTCCACCGCTTGTCCCCAGGATGGGTCACACAGCGCTTTCTTCTCCATCATCCCCCACCACAGGCCTTCACTGGAGCTCGGGGGGAGTGGGCTCCTTGGCAGGACACGTCCTCCCTCCTGCAGATTCGAGCACGCATGGGAAGCGCTTCAGAGAACAAAGAAATCATAGGAAGAGGCAGGTTTATGCTTCCCCTCATCATGCCTGAATACACCCCTGTGCTCTTAGCACATATTTTATTCTAGTTACTTGTTTCGACATTAAATAATGAAACGGGAGCTCCATCTGTGTGTGAAAAATCAATGCTTTACACTGCAGAGCTTTGCCGTCCGGGTTTGATGGGCACTACGGTTCTTGTATAATATTTATCATGCCTCCTTTCGCTCGTTGAGTTTTGCGTTTCAAAGAGCTTCTCGGTGGCGACGGCAGGTCGAGAGGCAGAGCCCTGCTATGATAGAACCACAGAGGCAGCAAAAAAGAGAAGGGCTTGGCACGAGCCGCATCTGCCCGAGAGAGGCGATTGGCACTGGTGTCCCGTGTGAGGATGAGGAGACGAGATGATGCTCAAGGTTTCATGCCCTGGTGTTATCTGCGAAGGTCATACCTGCTTTGCCAGTTGACTTCAAGCCCGGCCTCTGTCTGCATCGATTATTCACAAACACCCTCGCGCTGTGTGCCCCCGGCTAAGCTCCAGCAGCCCGGAGGAGGAAATCAAGGCTTAGAGGAGAACCTTAGCTCTCCCTCAGGTGGCCCAGATGGCCTGGGGACACCAGGGCACCGTGGCACCCTCCGCCTGCTGCTCATGTCCGGTCCAGTCTGGAGATGCTGAGACCGGTTTCCACCCGGTCCGTGCCCAGCGGTGGATGGAAAGCCCTCAGCCCAGGCTGCTGCAGACCCTTTGAGGGTCCACGTTTCTCCTGGCCACACAAACACAACTTAAAAGGCCCCCGAGGAGCGCAGGAGCTGGAAACTCTCCCTTCCTCTCTCATTTCCCCTTTCTCAGCCCCAGTCTCCCCTCATCAAGCTCTTGCGGGAAGAGGAGCCTGACACCTCGGCAATCACAATTTATGGCTGATTATACCCTGTGCCATCGTGTTTTACATATCCTGTCATTTCAGCCCAAACGGACTGCGTTAAAATGACTCCTTACTCAACAAGGGCCCAAACCCCACGGCTGCCAGGGCTGGGTTTTAAGCCACACAGTCTTATTAGGCGGTTCCTTCCCCTTCATCCCCAGTGAAACCTCCCATCTGGCCATTAGAATCGACGAGAACCTCCGCATTCATTTCACCAGGCTCAGATCAGCCCTTTAAATCTACTCATTAGCGTCTTGAGATAGATCTACTACGTTATCAAGCTAAATACAATGTTTTACATCCCTTAATTTCTCCCGGCTCTGCCGAGCTGGTTTACGGAGCAGGGGAGAGCTCGGCTTTCATTCCAGCTGCTTGATCTTCAACAGCATCCTTAATTACATCCCCATCACACGCTGCTGACAGTGACGCAAAAACCAGCATTAACCCGTCCGAATCACTAAATCGAGCCCCTGGCTGTGGCAGAGACGTTTTGGGTCGGGAGGGGGGACTCAGGGAAGCTCCTCCAGGGAAACGCTCTGTCCCAGCTGCTTGGTCGCTTCCTGGGAAGTTGGTTCAAAAGTTATAGCTGAACGCAGGGTTGAACGGGAAATAGTTTTTTTAGGGGAAATTCTCCCAGAGAAATCCTGCTTTTGGGAGGTTCTTATTAAATACGGGAGGGGGGGGACCCCACTTTAGAGCAAAACTTGGGGTGGGTTTTGAAAACCAAGAATATTGCTTTGGAGCTAATTTGTTGGCTCAAAAAAAAAAAAACAAAAAACCAACAAAACCCCCCAAAAAACTTCCTCCGGGTAATTCCCTCCACGGGAGGGAATTCGGGGTGGGCGCCTCTTCCCACCCGAAGTTTCCCGGGGTGGGAAGGACCGGCGGGAGGATGCGGGGGCTGCGGGTCGGGGTCCCCCCCCACCATCTCCCCCTCAACCCCCCGCCTTGGAGTCGGGGGGACACCTTCCCTTCCTCGGTACCTCCCCTCCCCGCGGTGCCAGGCGCCGGGATCCGCTCCTCCCCGCCCGGTTTCCGCGGAGACGGGACCGCGGCACACCCCCCCCCCCCCCCCCCNCCCCGCCGCCCGGGCAGTGCGCAGGCTCGGCTCCGCACACCCCATCATGGCGCTGCGGCGGCCGGCCATCCTCCTCCTCCTCCTGCCTCTCCTCGGTGAGTCCCGGACGCACCGGAGCCGTCCCGGCGACGACCGGCAGCTCCTCGCCAGCCCCGGCCCCGCGTCACCCTCCCCCCTTTCCCCCCCGGGGGGACGCAGCGGGGAAAGGGGGGGGATGCGCTGCCCCGGTGGCGATCCCGGGGAAGGCGGAGCGGGGGGGATGCTCTGACCCGGTTCCGTTGCGGGATGAGCGCGGGGGGAGGGATGCGGTGTCCCGAGGGGTGGTCCCGGGGAGGGATGCGGTGCCCCCGACCCCTGGTACCGGGGAGGGATGCGGTGCCCCCGGATCCCGGGTACCGGGGAGGGATGCGGTGCCCCGACCCCTGGTACCGGGGAGGCATGCGGTGCTCCCGGACCCCTGGTACCAGGAAAGGATGGGATGCCCAGGACCCCCTGTGAGGGGAGGGATGCGGTGCCCCCCGACCCTGGGTCCCTGGAAGGGATGCGGTGCCCCTCGGTCCCGGGGAGGGATGCGGTGCCCCCGACCCCGGGTCCCTGGAAAGGATGCGGTGCTCCCCGACCCTCGGTCCCGGGGAGGGATGCGGTGCCCCCCGGCCCTCGGTCCCGGGAAGATGAGGGATGTGGAACCCTCGGTCCCGGGGCGAGATGCGCTGCCCCAACCCCGGGATGCAGGGACCGGGAGTCCCGGGACAAGGACTCGCCCGGCTCCCCCGCCAGGAGCGTGGGGAGGAGGGACACACACACACGGACACACACACACGAGAGAGGGGGGTACAACCATCCCAAAACCGCAGCTCAGCGAGGAGCGAGTCCAGGGATGAGGGTGCCAGGAATGTGCAGCCTCGGCAGGCGGGCAGGGCGGACACTAGTGCCTATTCAAGACCAGGCACAGGCGCCTATTGTTCCGGGGGGGCCCCGCATGAAATGTTTGCAGTTTTAATTGCAAAAACATTTGCTAATTCCGCTCAGGAATGAATTTGGGGTCATTTGTTGTCTGGCTATTAATAGTGGGGGAGGGGGGTGGGATGAGGAGGGGGAACAGCAGCCGGTGGGCTTGCATTGCCCTCCCTCTCCCCGTCTGTCCAGACAGCAGAAGGAGAAAATGGGATGGAGTGGGGTGAGGGTGACGACCAGCAACTGATGACTAAAATATGCGTGTGTACGGACACACAGATAACTTATTTTGGGTCAACACAAGGCTGAAGTGTATTGAAATATTCCAAACAGTTAATTCAAGGGCAAAACGATTCTCCAAATAACTTGCAGAGCCTCTTGGGCCTGAAAAAAAAAAGGTGCGGTTTGGACATTAGTTACCAAAAAAAAAATCGAGCGGAGGGGTGAGATGGTGACTGTGACACTCATCTGTGATGAGGAGGTGGTTGTCATGCGCTCCAGGGTCTGCTCTTCACTTGCTTTTACTGTGGTTTGTAGCAGAATTTTCAGCAGGAGAAACTGGGAGTGCCCAATTCTGGAATCCTGGCATAAAGTCTTCCCAGTGCTAACTCTGGATTCGGATGCTTCCTTTGAATGAGGAAAAAAATAGAGAGATTTAACACAACTTTTCCTTAGAGTTGGGTCCCAGGGTAGGAAGGTACCCCGTTCCCTTCCTCTGTTGTGTGAGCAGTGCTCAAATGTCCTGTTGAGTCGGGCCTACAAGACAGCAAGAGTGGAAACGAAACCAGTTCTGCATTTCTTTAGACAGCCAAAAGTTGCTAAAACCAGCCCGAACTCCACTAGTTTTACACCTCTGCCTGAGAGTGAGCAAAGCAAGCGGTAACGGGATCTGCTCTCCATTTAAATACAAAGGGTTATGGCCAAATCCAAGTGCCTCGTCCTGTTTTCCAGCTGTTTTCAAATTTGGGGTGATAAGCCCAGAAAAGTGGGGCCGAAGTGAGGTTGAGGTTAAAAAAATAGTTTATTCCTCTACATTTGACTTTACATCCTGGGGGTTCCCACTACGTTAAGGTTATTCTGTTGGCAGTATATAAAATTAAAGGTGTACTGAGGGCTGCAGGGTTGGTGCTGGTTAGTGGGATAGGGGTTGTTTAATGTGTTTAATGACTACTTGGGGAAAAAAAGGCAAAAAAAAAGGAAGGTGACAAAGCTAAGACGGAGACTCAGACCTGTGTGCTTTAGATAATAAGGTGCTAATTAGACTGTAAGCGCTGTGGAGCTGATTGTGTTACTGCCAACGTGGAGCCTCCTCTTCATCACGGCCTTAAAACGCTGCCAGGGAAGAGGAGGCAGCGAAGCGGGGAGCATTCGGGGCGTCCCAGCTCTAGGGGCTGAAAGCATCTAAAGATTCTGCACATCAGGGAAATAAATGCCACCGTCGGAATTATGCCAGCGGAAGTTAAATGAAATCCATGGTGGAAAGCGGGGGTTTAGGATTGACATAGATGTCAGGTCCTACCTTGAGGTCTTCCCTGTGGAAACGGGCATTTGGATTTGGAGGATTTCAGAGCTGTGGAGCCCTTCCCCAAATTTTCAAGTATTTCCTGTTGAAAACACGTTGATACCTTATAGTCCTCCATGGGGAGAACTGGGCAAGTCCCTGGCACGTCACAGTTTTAAAGCTCAATGTTTTCAAGTCTCCCCTTGAGTTAATTCTGAGGATTTTGCAAAAAGGCTTTTCAAAACCTACAGACTAGAAGTTTTAATGTCTTTTTTTTTGTGTGTGTGTGTGTGTATATCTATATGAAGTCCATCTGTCCCAGCCACCAGCAACTGTTCCGAGTCAGCTGTCGGTGCCAAAAACCACTCGGTGGAAACGTCGTCAGCTCTGTCGCAGTCCTGATAAGTTGCCTGTTGGTATTTGCTGGTGGGAAGTATTTGCAGTATTGCTTTCTTTTCAACAGGCAGTAAAAAATCGGGACAAACAGCTCGGAGAGCCGGGCCAAAAGCAGAGGCTTAATAACATCTTCAAAAAACATTCTTAGGAAGGGTTTGGTGTTCTTATTTAGGTAAGAGATATCTGGCATCACCACCAAAGAGTGGTTGGATGCGCATCTACTTTACAGCTGTTGACAAAGAACGTGACACCAGCACATTCCCTCTCGCTCTAAATACTTCTGAGAATTGCTTGGTGACTGAAACACAAGTCGATCCGAAGAGTAAAATGTGTTTTCTTGAAGTGAGGAGGAAGAGCTGTGGCCTGAGATGTCGCTCCCATCCTGAACTTAGGTTCTTGTACTGACCTGTTTGTTTTCCTTCTACGAGTTGAATTCTGGGTCTCTTGGCCCGCCTGTTTTTTCAATTATCTGTCCACACACTGAGGATTTGCACCAGGGGTTGCCAAAAATCACCTAAAACAAGTAAATAAAGGGGAATGAGCTGCTGACTTTAGCTTCCCCCGTAAGGACAAAAGCTGCTCTGTGTCGTGGCTGTGGGTTTTGTGCCTCCTGCCAGTTCACCCCCAACTTTGGCCCCCTCCAAAGGGTAAAAACATTGATTTAGCCCCCACTCGCTCCCACTTGGATCATTATTTCATAAAGCACCAGGGGCTTTATCCTCCTCGGGGAGGGTGTTTGTGCGTCGAAGCCTCCCAGTTGTCTATTTAGAGCTGATGCTTCACAGTTAATTGCATCAAGCCCCCGATGATGATCCGGAGGAGGCTGGTGAACTGCTTTCCAGAGGAGGGTTTCCAGAGGGGAGAGATTTCCACAGACCTACAGGATCCCCGCGTCCTCCAGAGCCCTTTGCTGCAAAACAGGAGCCTGTGTTGCAAACATGCCCCCCCCCCCGATAAGATAAAACAACAGCTCTCTGCGTAAAAGCTCGTGGCCTGCTTTGAAACTGCTGTTTATATAAAAGGAGATGAATCCAAGATAGAAAATTAATTAGGATAATTACATTCTCAATCTGGTTTCTCCATCAACTGGAATATGAACTGCACGGTCTTTTTCCAATTGATAAGGGCTGTTTGCCTTCCCTCTGCCCCCCCAGGGAGTATCATGTTTTTATGAGAGACAGGATCAAAACCAAATTCAACCACCTAATTGACAGCTTCGTGGAGTGGAGGAGTAAGGGTGTGTGCCGTACAACAAACCCCATCCCTTCGCTGAGTCAGGGCATGGCCTAAGAACCAGCTAATGGCTTTAATTGCACTAATGAGTGTTCTGGACACAGTCTTAATTTTCACCCAAAGGGGCTGGATTGCTATTTGGGGACGGTTCTGGCAATAGCTGCGCTTGGGGCAGAGGAAATACCTGCTGGGTTGCAGTTCTCAAACTCCCAGGGCTGGAAAAGAGAGTTTTTGGTTTCGGAAAAATAAACAATAACATAAAAACCAGACTTTTTTTTTTGGCTGGAAAGCTCAGGTCTCTGTTTGCTTATGTGCCTTCAAGAGCGCTAACACCCTCTGTATTAACTTGAGATCAGAGGAGGTGGTTGGAGAGTTTAATTCTTTTTCTAGAGTCTTACCAGCAGAAGGGGACATCCGTGGGGGAATGGGACAGCAGGGCACCCCGTGGGCTTCCCCACAACAGTGGCCCCAGGATAACCAGCTCCTCACAAACTTCTGCTCCGCGTTTTAGATAAGCAGAGGTCAAGCAGGCTCACCCTGGGGATAAACGTGGAGGGAGGTGTATCTATTAAAGATGTTTCCTGTGCAAGAATGGCCAGCCGGGGGTCTGTTACCACGTCTCCCACCAGCAGTTGCCGGCTTTGATTGCGTTTCATCCTGTAAGGAAGCTTTGTGTGACTCCTGTGCACAAGTTCAGCTGTTTCACACACGCCTTGGAAGCGCGAAACCAAGACAGCTGCGTAATGGAGCTGGTGCCCAGACCTTATTAGAGCAGCATCCTGAGCCAGGCCCTCAAATTTCGTAGAAAAAGCCACTAATACACAGGAAGTGAGGTCTGGAGAGGGTGTTCCCCTGCAGTCCTTCAGTGGCTCCTTCTTGGCTGTGTTGGGTGTTGAAATGGCTTTGGGTGCCTGTTCCAAACCAGACAACTGGCAGAGCAAAGAGCGGCAGAGAAAAGAGAGGCTCCAATTTATAAATTAGGAGTTGGCAACACACACACACCCCCCCCCCAAACCAAAAAATCTCAGCAATTTCTTCTGCTCCTGAGAGCACCGTGGGGTTGGGTTCCCAGGAACTCACCTGCAGAGCACTGAGAGCTGTCAAATGGGAGTCCAGTCAACAACAGCGCTGGGCTGGCATTAACTAATTAAAAAGAAACCCAGGCACATGGGTGCTGTAACCTGACAGCCCACAGGTACTTGAGATGAGCTCCAAAAACGAATGGGAATTGTTCTGTCATGCAGGAATCGCTTGTCAGTATAAATAATGCAATGTATTGGGTTCTGGAGTGCCCCCTCCACCCCCCCGGTGGGATGCAGCACAGGGCTTAACACAGAGTCACTTACAAGGGGAAATGAAGGTTTCAGCGCAGCAATAGATGAAGTAGATGAAATTAAATTGTGTTCAGATAACACTCAAGGTTTTCTTTTTTTTTTTTAAGTCATAAATCCCAGGGATTTCAGAGTTAAAGCCAGAACATGCTCTAACCTACTCCCGTCAACGTACCTGATTATTGCAACACAAATGTTAAGATCAGCGGGTTTTTAAGAGGCCTCTTAATTCATTTGGGCACAGCTGGCTCCTTCAAAGACACTGAGCTTTAAAACTGCAGCCTGCCAGGGACTCGCTGCCTCTCTGGCACGTGGCTAAAAGGCAGCGGTCGAAAACGTTCAGCAGCATTCCAAGATTTTTTTTTTAACCGTGCTATTAAAAATATATTTTGGTGGCCTAGGTAAGATTTTCTGCTGAGCTGGAGAAATCTGCTGAAATCTAAGGGGATTTGTTGCCTTTATTAGGCTGTTTCTAATGCCCACGGCTTCTGCTGAAAATCTCTGCCTTAATAAACTTCGGGACAATTCCTTATAGGAGTGGCCAGCATTTTACAGGTGAGATGTAAATTGAGGAATGTTGGTTTAGAGACTTTTTTTTTTGGAGGGTGGAAGTATAATATTTCTAAAAATTCAGGTTGATTGGAAGCGTCCCGACTTCCCCGCTCACTCCCCCGACCTGAGACACCTGATTTTACTTGCCATTTTTGACAGTCTTGTCCAATATGCCTCAAGATGTGAAACCACAAAGTCCTTCAGTGGTGGTTGAAGGAGCTTGTAATATTCTACGTATCCAAAGGAAGTCAGAACGTTTGTTTCATTAGTAATAAGGAATAAATTTGGCAAAAAGTGGCATGGAAAGAGCTGTTTTTGAGAATCCAAGCTCACCTTTTAGCTTTTCATTCCCAGTAGAAAGGTTCCTGCCACTTTACGTCTCTCTGCGGCGGCTCTGTGCTCTCTCCGACCTGCTCCAGTGGAGCAGCTGAGGACTTCATGATTTTATCTGAGTGTAAACGTACAAGTTCCTGCTTGATCTTTGAGGCAAAGATCAGCCACGGAGACAGTATTTTTGTGGTACTGGGATGTTTTCCTTGGAAAACAAAGGCTTTGGTAGATGTTATTGCTTTTACCTGTGTTACAGGAGCGTGTATGGCTTCTGTTCGTGGGTTGGAGTCTGTCTGCTAGGGGCTGTTAGGAAAAAAAAAAAAAGGAGAAAAAAACTCATTATACCGATTTGTGTCCTTGCTCAATGAAAGCTACCCAACAGACCAATTCATCACGCTGCCATAAAGATGAGGAGCCTTCCTTCGAGGATTGGATGATAATGGCTGCATGAGCAGCCCTGGAATCACAGCAGTGGAAAGAACTCGAGTGTCCAGAGGCAAAACAGCCTCTACCACACGCCCCGAGGATCCATTAAGGAGATTGCTGCCCGCTAATGGACTTCCTCCTGAGGCGCTCTGGCCGCCAACACTCTCCTGAATGGTTTCCGGGAGCTTACACACTGAATGGCAGGGAAGGTGTTGCAAAGTCCTGCAGTTTTTGCTGCTTCTGCAAAACAGCTTTTATTTGACGTTATCAACAGCTATTTTTAATATGCACTTAAATCTTGGCTTTAATCTTTTTTCTTCCGCATTGATCTGTGCAAAAGCCCGAGGGAAAATATTGCTTTATACCCACCATGTTGTTTGGAGTTAGTTATTTTTAGAGCCAGGAAAACATCCGCTGGGTAGTAGCGAGGTCCTCTGCATGGGTAACATACCTTAGGAGGGGATATCCCAGCTCTGTGCCCTGCAGCAACTTTTACCTCTGGACCAGGCTGGACTTCCCCGGCTGGTGGGAGTCCCCCGTCCTTGAAAGAGTGGGATGGTTTTTTTTGTGGAGGTGTTTAGATACCAAGCACCGAGGTGGAAGGAGTAATACACAACCCTCTGTTAGCCTGAGTGATCTGTGCTTTGCTGCCAGGACTGGATGCACGTGCCGTGAAACAGGGTAGCTTTGACCACCACGGATCTCCTTGTAGCTCCTACAGCAGAGGAGGTGCTGGTTTCTTTCCCTCTTTGGTCTTAGCTACTCTGCAGAGATTGCATGTGGCATATGTTGATGGGGCTGGTCTGATTTCTCAGGGAGAGAGGAGGCTGTGGCATATCTCATTTCTTGTGCAGGAGCAAATAGGTATTAGTTGGCTACAGCTCGGGCAGCGCTGATGGAGTCGCCTTTGAACTGGTGATCTGGAGATGAAAGGCAGAGCGCCTTGTAATCGCCTCCCGTGTCTCATGGGTTCTCCCTCAAGCAGAACTGGCTGTTTGAGTTGGTGAGCATCCCTAGGTATCTGGTGTTTTCCCTCCATTTTGGCCAGTTTTCAACAGCCCGTAAATAACAGGGCAGCGCGGAGCTCTGCCTGCCAAAGCTGCCTTGTGCGTGCCGGAGGGGAGGTTAAACCAGGTACTAACTCCTCTCTTCTTCCATCAAAAAATGCTCTGGTGGGGCTGGCCGACACAGCTGTCCTCACCCACGGGCACTGCCTCCTCTCCCACACAACAGGGCAAGATAAGCCCTTTGAAGTCTGCGTTTGGGGCTGGCAGCAGCTTGTAAGGCACTGGGGGACACCCCCCCCTTCTCCCAGTTGCCAACTGTGCCTTGAGTTCTCCAACTCAACAGCTGAGCTACCATCCGGGGCTGAGAAGTCCAGAGCACTGGGGCTGTGCCAGGGGACAGAGGGGACTCCGGATTCCAGTTTGTTCTCTGCGAGCGTGGAAGGACTCAGGGGCTTTTTCCCCTGACGTTGTGCTGAGGAGTGCTCATCACCCACCCGCAGCCCCGCTGTTGGTCAACAATAGCGATTGTTCTCCTCGCCCGGGGAGGCTCCTGCTGAAGGCTCCTTGATCCTCCTCTTTCTGGAAATATTTGGAACAGATCCTGTTTGGCTGTTTGGACAGTTTGACTCAGCTGTTAAACGACAAAGGCATGCTGGACCCAGGTTGACCGTGGTAACAAGTAGCTCTGAAAGAAGGGGAGATGAGGGTCAAGTGCGGAGATGAGGCAGCAGAGCAGGCTCTCCCGGGGAAACACAGAGGATGGGCAGTGACCTGGCCTCCACCTTTGGAGCTGGAGCTGGGTTCCTGTAGCTTTTGAGGGGATCCCTCCTTAACCCTCTTGGCTGTAACACTGCACTCTCCCGAGGAGAGCGTGTGTTTGGAGTTTCTTGTGGTTTAAGCGACAAACATGTCATACTTCTGGCTGCTTAAATATTTCCCAAGAGCTTTTCAATTCCTGGCAGCTCCTTGGTCATTTCTGAGACACACATGCCGTATGTCTCACATCTGTCACTCAGTTTCATGTGCTGGACGTGAGGCAAAGCCTTTCTCTGCTACAAAGGCTTCCCTTTTCCCCTCCCTCCCTGGTTTCCTTTGGTATCTGCGTCCCTCATTGAGAAGCAGTAGCTCCTTCAAATAAATGCTGAGGGAACCCATTTGCAGAATTTACAGCTGCTTCCCCAGGCTTGAGTGTCCTCCTCTTTAAGAGCAAGCTGTTAAGCATGTTCTTAAGTGGGAAGATAAGTGGTGTTACCATCCTTTCATCTTCTGGTTCAGAGCAGGCTGGAGATAACTGATAAGGGGATGACAGCCAGGAAGATGCATCGGCACCTTTGGATTTAATTCCTGCTTTGCAAGGCAGTCTTTAAAGCACATCTCTGGTGGGAACACAGGCTGGTAAAATAAAGCTGGTCCTTCCTTTCCCAGCATATGGCTTTTCCTCATGTCTCTGAGGCAGATCCTCGGTCTGTGCCAGCGGAGGAGCCAGTGCCGAGTGAGCTCCGTTCTCCATTTCAGAGCTCTCCTTCTGGTGCTGACATTCGAGGGACTTGGCTTGAGTTGTCTCTAGACACTGTTTCGGCTGGTGATTTCATTTCCACATTCCTTTTTTTTTTTTTTTTTTTCTTTTTACAGCAGCCCATTGTGGCTCTGGGCTGTGCATTAAACAGGGCTGCGTTTGCAGGGTGGGAGCCGCGGCCTCGCACATGATGGGCAAAGATGCATTCCTCCCTGGGGATCTGTAGGGAAGCACACATCGGTGACAGCTTCACGTGGGTGAGGAATCTTTAGATCACTTTTGAACAGACCCTGCATTCAGTTCCAGAATTCCTGGTTTAGTCCCTCGTCTGCTGGCTGAAACAGGTGGCAAGCACATGCCCGTAAGGGTCTTTACTGGGGATGGGGGGGAACGGTCTTCAAGGTCAGCTGTATCCAGCCCACATTCCAGCTGGGATCCTGGATACAGGCATCTTCTGGCTTAGCTGGCTTTGGGCCATCCAGCCCAGAGGTTCCTCACCCTGGTGCATGTGCTGCTTGTTGAAAACAAACCACCTCAAATTAGCGTGTCCGTGGGCTGAGCCTGCGCCTGCCTGCTGCATTTTCCTGCGAGGAAATGGGGAAAGTGGTTTGGGCAGAACGTGTCAAAACATCATGACCTTAAAGATCATTGAGTTCCAAACCCCCTGCCCTGGGCAGGGACACCTCCCACCAGACCACGTTGCTCCAAGCCCCCTCCAACCTGCCCTTGAACCCCTCCAGGGATGGGGCAGCCACAGCTGCTCAGGGCAACCTGGGCCAGGCTCTCACCACCCTCACACCAAAGAAGTTCTTCCCCACATCTCATCTCCATCTCCCCTCTTTCAGTGTCAAACTACGACCCCTCGTCTCTACTGTTGTGTTAAACAGAGACTTCTGCTTCCAGCACTCTGGATGGTAGCAAGATGATGCTACAGACCTTCCCAGAACAACCTCCTGGTTATCTGCCCCCCCTCTCTGCTTTATCTGGGGAGGTGCTGCAAAGCTGAGGTGTTCTGGCTCTTCCACCCGAGATCTCTTGCAGCACAGCCCAAAGTGCGATAGAGGCTGGAGCCTGCCCTTTCGGATCAGCCCCCGAGCCCCTCTGCACCTCACTGTTACTCAGCATTTTTCTCTGACAGGGAATTAAGTAGGATTTCTAGGTCATTGTGGGCCTGTCAGGAGGAATAGTCTCCTGTAGACCTCATTACCAAGGCTTTCTGCGATGCCAGACTTCAGAACAATTGCAGCCTGGTTCCCTAAACACTGACTAATGAGACAGAGCTGTTAGCAGCAGTTTGCTAAATAAAGGCTGTTTCTGCCTGAGACAGAATAAAGCCAGACTGGATTTTCTTAGCTGTCGCTCACACAGAAGGTATTTCAAAGGACCCTTATTAAAATAATGAGCTAGATCTTGCTCTTGTGGTGGCTGCACAGGGTCGGTGCTTGATGCTAGTGCCAGCCACTCCCTCCAAAGCAGTGACTTCAAGTAACTTGTGCTCAAGTGACCTAAAAACCTCTCCAGCTTCCTTGGTTTCAAGGTATCTCCAGCATTTACCTGAGCTCCTGTGGCTTTGTCCTGCTCTGGACAAGCTGCTTGTGGTCCTCAGGGACCTCCATGTCCTTGGGTACCACAGGAAGATATTCTTTGATCTCTTGATTTCTGCTTGTACCTAGATGCTGAGCAGAGGGGACACGGGGGCCCTTCCTGAGCAGCCTGAGGCCAGGTGACTTCTGTGGCTGTTCCTGTAACGAGATTTGGTTAGATTTGTCATTCTACCTCTCTTCCTGTTGTGAGAAGGGCCTGGATTAAAGATGAACTTCTGGAGCAGGGTGGGATGGGTCTGACTGCCTCTGGCTGGAGCAGGTACAGGAGAGCTGGGGGGGAGTTATTACTTGGCCACTTTGCAGGTTTGTTTGAAGTGGTGTTTTGATGTGGCAGTGGGAGTCCATGGAAGGTGAGTGGTATCTAGACGGGTTTTTCTCACTCCCTGTTGTTGTCTCTGAAGCAAGAGAAACTGTGCCAAACAGGCTGAACGGCTCCAGGATGCGAGAAGCCGAGCTATTTCTAGGAAGATGAAACAATGGTCCTTCAGGAGCAGGGCTATTTCTAGAAAGACAGAACAATGGTTCTTGGAGAACCCAAGCCAGCTCTCACTGAATCCTTGCCGAACCTCCTGCAGACAGAACCTCTCCTCTCCGTGCCCCATGCACTGCCTGAATCCGTTAATTGCAGCCAGATGCTATTAAGAGCGAGCAACGGGAAGCCCAAGAGGTGGCCGGTGTGTTTCCAGGTGAGCTGGCAGGGGAGAGAGGGACAGGAGAGGTACATTAAGCAGGGCTCTGGCCGGCAGAGTTGGGAATCCAGGAGGTCAGTCAATTTTCACAGGGTTGGGAGAGGGATCAGGCTGGCTCCAGCTGAGGAAAGACCTCCTCAGTATGGCTAGCAGGATGCTGCCAGGATTTGCCCGGCAGGGCTGGCCTGCGTGCCCATTAACAGCTGTAGCCAGTGGTCCAGCTTCACTAGGAGGGGAGGAACAGGCAGGCGGTGATCTAGAGGGACTTGTCGCTGGCTGGCAAGCTGCACTGTCAGCGCTGCCTTGGCTCTGATGTGCCATCTCCCCCCAGGCTGTTTGGGAGGGGAAGCGGAGACTGCATTCAAACGGCTATTGTATTGTCTGTCCTTCGGCTGGGAGCCCAGCCAGGAGAGAGAGAGATGCTCTGGCAGCATCGGATACAGGGGGCAGATGTTAGGGGAAACATACTCATCCGTGAAACACTGCCGTCGCTGGGATTTTCGAAAGGAGTCTCAAAGGTTAAGTGCCCATGTGTTGGAATGCGTACGTGAAGGTCAACAGAGAAATCCTGGGCTCCTGGGATTCCCGCTGGCCTCGGGGAAGCATTTTGAAGGCAGCTCTGGCCGCTGGGACAAGTCCGAATGCAGCATCTGTGGGTCATCCAGGTGACGGCTGTTCTCAGCTTCATTTATTTAAGCAAAGGTGGGAGAAGGGGAAAGGCAGATTTCATCTCGGGGGGGCCTTCAGAGGTGCAGGATTGAGCTCAGCCAGGCTCCCCTCCCCTGTAGCCAGCTGCCAACTTCTGCAAGCCTGAGCTGGGAGCCGAGTATTTCCTGACCCTGCCTGTCCTCTCCCCTGGCCCCTGCCAAAGGAGGGCTCAGCCACAGGTTTCAAGCCGAGCTGGAAACTTGGCACTGAGGCGAGGAGCAGAAAAGAGCCCAGCTTGCTCTCCTCTGTCTGGGTTGGCTTCTGTGGGGAGTACAAATATGTTCCCAATCTGTTTGCTTGGCTGACGTGACTCCAAGACACACAGGCAACAGATAGGCTGACCAAGAAGGGGCCATTGTTAGAGGGACCTTCTTGACTGTGGCTCTGCTGTAACCAGCCGACAGCCGCTGCTCTCCAGCCCTGGACCGCAGCCTTCCCCCTGCTTCATCCACAGCACCCCAAGCCCTCCATCCTCTGGGGTCCTCCGACTTTAACGGCATGTTATTAGCCCCGACAAGCCATCAGGGTTCATCCTCATTGCCCGATTTGTCCATCCACGTGGCATGATCTGGCCTTTTGATGTACATGCCCATCTCTGGGCAGGCAGGTATTAAATCAAGAAATAAAGAAAAGTAGTATAAAAGAATAAATAAAAGAAGTTCCAAGCATGGCTTCCCTGCGAACCACCCCAGACGTTCACTGACACGTCGCTAATTGCGCTCGGGCAGCCAGCCCGAGCCAACAGATCGCTTTGCCCTGTGCCGGAGGCTGAGCAGCGAGGAGCCAGGGGAAGGGAGGGATGGACTGATGGACAGGTGAGCATTTTGGCTGAGGAGGGATAAAGGCCCCAGGAAAGCCAGAGAAGAGGATGGGAGTTACCTCATTTGTTTCCAGCAGCCAAAGCAGGGTTGTCCCCTGAGAGGTATTTCCTTAAGCTTTATCCAGTCCGATTTTAGTTGCAATTTTTATGAACAATAAAGGCTTCCACGGTTTCCCTTGGAGGAACTGGAAGGAATCCAAATAGATTTTAGTGCTGAGAAGCAGATCCTGTTATTAATGTCAGCCTAATCATTTCTTTCTATCTCCTTCCCATCTTTTTTTTTTTTTGTTTTCCATTCATACTCCTAAAAAGCCTGCAGGTGGTTATCAAGTCCAGTCCACCCTCTTTTTTAGGTGTTTCTGAAATTACAGACCAGATTGCAGCCTCCCCTGACTTTTGTGGTCTGTGAGGGTATTTAATATGCCTGCACCGGTGGGGGGAAATGTCCCCCACACCTCAGGAGAGACCTGGCAGCACGACATGCCAACCCCAAAGCGGGAAGGACAGTGGAACAGAGCTGGGCTGAACTGGGGAGCAGCTCGTGCTGCTGGGCCCGTGTCTCCCTGGGAAAAGGGCTTCTGACCAGGACTCAACTGGGAGCATTCAGCTGAGAAAATTCTCTGCTAAAAATAGCAGCAGGAGATGTTTAAGGAGAAAAACAAGGCAGGGTCTGGGAGAAGTTAGTTCCCAGATATGTGGCTAATTCAACTCCCCCAGGACGAGTAATCTTTTAACTCCTCCATGCCAAGGCTCGTTCCTGCTCTATTAAATGAGCTCGTCTTGCTCAGGAATCGGGGTTAGGATGAGCCAGAATGGCTTTCTGCTCTCACATGGCATTACTTTCCTCCCTCTTCCCCTGCTTATTTATGCCAGGATCTTCCTAATAGTGCTCTGTGTCAAGCTTTTCATCTTTATCTGTCTGTGACTTCATTTGGGCTCCCTTTAATTCCTTAATAAAGGCTTTCAGTCCAGCGCCTTTTTCCCGTGTGGATGGGCTGACAGATTGGCTGCAGAGCTTCCAAGCTGCCTCGCAGAAGGCGGCCCCACCTCTCCAGCATGCGATGACGGCAGTAGTTTCACAGGCTCCTGGTCGCAGGCAGATGCGAATGTTCCCCTGGCGCCTGCAGCCCGTTGTTCGTTTTCGTGCAGCGCATTAGCTAGACAATTGTGTTTTATACCCTGGGCTGGAATTAGACACACACACACAGAAAAAAAAAAAGACAAAAATGATACTGTAAAATCGGAAAAAAATATTCTTAAAAAGAAAGCTGTTTTCAGTCTTGTCAAATGATTTCGCTGTGTGCTTGCTCACGCCCTCTCCTGTTCCCTTTTCTCTAGCCTACTCTCAGCTCTTGGCTCTGATGACTACGGCTCTCTTCCCAACTCCCATTTTCCACAGGAAGATGACATGGTTGGTCTCTGATAAGCACAACCAGATCTGGGTTTTGTTGGTCAAGCTATAGGCTGGAGGAGAATGGGGTGGGGGTGGGGGGGGAGGGATGAAGAGATTAGAGTCACAGACAGAGGAATAGAGGATTATAGGCTAAAACCCTACGAGTCTCTGTATTGATGGTTGGGACCCAGCCAGACACTAGAGTATTGCAAAGCCTGGTGCTGATAGCATATCTGCTTATTTCCCGTCTTTGCATTTTGGGCAGCTTTTGATATATGTGTCCTCATCAAAAGCCAGGGTCAGGCAGGTACCGAGCATCCCGGCTCCCGTCGAAGTCAAGTACCTGCTGAGATCAAGCCTGTGCCTTGCCTGGCACTCAGCCTGGAAAATGTCACTTTGGCTTATGAAATTCTCAGCAATCCTTGAGTCAAATTCCCACACAAGACAAAAATAAAGGAACTTGCCCCTTTTCCCGGTACAGTTCACTCTGCCTCCTTGCTCCTGGCCATAGATCCCTGTCTCACTGACTTGACTCTGCCCTGGAGACTTCCCTCAGCATCTGTCTACTGTGATGAGAGGAAGGGAGAGGACGGGAGGAAGATCATTGCCCCTGGCTCTTATCACAGTTATCTGCTGGTTACCTCCCACTTTGCACTAATTTGGGATCAGCATCTGCCACTTTGGGGAGGAAAAGGGACTTGCCGAAGTAAGAACTAACGTAGATGTGCCTGTGTGGCAATTCTCGGGGCTGGCTCTGGAAACAATGGGAGAGGCAAGTGGGAATAGGCAGGAAGGGTTGGTTTCAAATCTGCCCTGTGCAAATATTCCCACTTCTCCTCGGTGCTCACCATTCTTGTTCTTGGCCTTTACTTTTGCTGTTGCAGGACGCTCTCATCCGGCGAGCGGACCACAGAATCCACTGCCGGCTGAGGTAGTGCGATTCTCACCCTTCCTGTGATTTCCCATTCCTCAGGTTTTTTTTCCCCTCCAGTGAACTGCGAAACATCCTTCTGAATTGCAGGGGCCCTCGAATGTGAGGGGACTGAGGTTGAACCGATAAACACGCAGCACTTCAACAGATGAAAACGATGGTGGGGAGACACCGTATGCGAGAACCTCAGCAGGCGTCCAGCCCCTCGTATTCCTTGGGTTTCTGTGCCCTAAAGCAGAGGTGGGGATGAGGTGACCTCCTGAGATCCCCTCGTGTCCCATTTTTTCTGTGAATGCGCTAATTTTCACAGCCCATGCTGGCATTTAGCCAGCCCAGTTTGAAGATGTAATTACGCTGCCCATTTGTTAATGAAACTAGCAAGAAGGGCGCTCAGTACAGCGTGGCTGTTTTGATGCAGTCCCAGCCAAGTGATCTGTAATTGTTTCCTTGTTGCCTTATTTCTAGTCTGGTTTTTGCCAAAGACTTGGTGCAGCCCTAATTAGGAGCTCTCCTGCCTAATGGCCTTCCCTCAGAGCCACCTGCCCCTGTTTTTTCACTCCTGGAGTCAGCCCAAAGCATCTGTGTAAGGGGCTTGGCCTCCGAGGCCAGTAGCGAGGCAAAATTAATGATCCGGGCAGGACTTAATCCCCTGGTTAGTGGTGTCTAATGCAACGCAGAAGATTCATGCCCCGTTCCCCGTTGCTTACCCAAGGAAAATGAGACTTTCAAGTTCTCCTTTCCTGGGGAAGGGAGAAGCAATTCAAGAACGCAAGGGCTGGTAATAACGTTCTCTTCTCTGCACAGCTTTCCTATTTGTGTTTCCTCTCTGTTTCCTCTCTGTTACCCAGATTTTGAGGGGCAAATTCTAACTCCTTCCATCTTTTCTTTAGGCGGGAGATGGCCCAAAATGTATTACAGAAAGAGATGCAATCTGACATGCTGGAAACTCCCTCGCCCTTGCTGCTTTCATCTTAATCTCTTTTAAGTATTAGGTATTAGTCATCCACCCCAGTATTGCTTCTCTCCTGTCTTGCATGTACGTTCAGTCCTTTCCAGGAGAACAGCCAGGAACCATGGTAGGAGCTTGGGAAAACAGGAGAGCTAGGACCAGCTCACGCACAGATTAAGATGCTGGGCAAGGCACGGACAGCCACATCTGCAAAGTATTAAATGCCCGTCTTTACCGTGGTGTCAGCAGCAGCTAGATACCTCTGCTGAGCTGGCTCTTGGTCTCTCAAGCCATGTCTGTTCTGCTATTTCAATAAAATGGGCTAAGTGTGCTTGGCCCTTCAACCTGGGAGCTTTCTCCGCAGGTTGCCAGCCATGGGCTCAGCTCCGGCTCTTTTCTAAAGCCTCTGTGCTCCTTTAGGGAGAGCAGAGCATGAGAACCTGCTGGTGGACCAGCCTCCAAGCGCAACATGTCCAGCCAAGAGCTCAGGCTTGTGCTAAGGCCGTGAGTAAGCGTGAACCCTTGCCTGTTCAGACAGCTCTGGAGCGTGGCTCATGATGCCTCCTCCCAGCAGGGGCCTAAGGATTTGCAGAGTGGGTGGTGTGAAAAATCTGATCTCCAGCACAGGCCGTCTTGTTTTTGTGAAGGTGCAGATATGCAAGGCCTTAATGTCTCATCTCTAAACACACCGCAACGCCATGAGCAAAACGGCAACCAAAGATTGTGAAATTCTTACCTCCAGAAGCCCTTGTCAGATGGAAATTTGAGGCAGCTGCATCCCAACGTGACGGCACCAAACACTGGGAAACCATCAGAAAGCACTGTGCGGTCTTCAGCGGGCAACACCTACGCTTCCCTCCCTGCATGGGAGAGAGGAGGAGTGTTTGCTGAACAAGGAGACTTGCTTTGCAGAGAGGTTTTTGTCTTAAGAGGGCTCTGTATCTCCTTGATGGCAACCTGTTTCACTACTGCGTGTGGGTGGGTAGGCTGTGTGTGTTACCGGTGGCTTTGCTGTCTAACTAGGAGGTAGAAAAGTAAATCTTCCTGCCCAAAGGTGGTGGGGGGGAAAGAACAGGAAAAAAGACTGCGTGCATGGCCTGGATGCTAATTAACCTTCTCTGCAGCAGATAGTCAGGTCTTTAAGGTCCATGGGAGATTTAAACAGGTGAAGATTTCATTCCAGAACTGTATGTACTCTATTAGCAGACAGGAATCTCCCTGCCTTCTCTAGTGGTGAGCAGGAAGAAAGTGAATTAAGAGCAAAATCTGAAATTCTGACATCTTCAGATGAACGCAGATACTCAATGGTCTTCCACACAACTTTGTCCTGTGGGGTCGTGGTCCTGCTGAGACCACCAGAGACTTTCCGAGGAAACTGGTCCCATCAGGTAGCTACCTAAGAGAGGAGAAAAGCAAAAGCCAGAACCACGTGGAATGCCAAGCACTGCTCTGTAATGCTGCATTTGCCTTCTCTGGGTTCATTATGCTCCATGGTCCCTGCCCAGGTGGACACATCTCTGTTTGTAGGTGTCTATCGGAGAGCTGGCCCCCTTTCAACCGAGCAATACAAGCCGTGCATCTAAAATAAGTCAGGCTGTTTTACGACGGCTGGTAAAAATAAAGCCTTACTAGCTCAAGCAGCTATAACAGCACAGAGGATTTACAACCGAGTGGAGTTTTTATTTCCAGGGTGGGCTGGCCACAGTCTGGTGATGGCCTTTTTATAACCGTTATCAGCTCCCACACAGACCAGGTCCATCTGTTACTTAATTTGAGTGGAGACACTCCTAAGCTTTTGTTCGCTAATCTCTGGCTGCACATCTACATTGTTCTCTTGCCGGGCAGCCCACCCCAGAGTCAGGCTTGGCTTGCTGATCTTGGGAAAACTGGAATAAAAGAAAGGTCACTCGACCAGTGTGGGCCACCTGTACCAGCTTGAGGGGGCTTTTAACCTGCAATTTGGGTGCCAGAGCAAAAATACAGCCAGCTCCTTGGGCTGGAGGGGAGGGTTGAAAGTTAAGGCTGAGTGGTACAAGGCAAAGCCCCACTGACCACATCCAATGGCATAGGCTGGGTTTTTTCAACCAGATTTACGTGACCTGTCACTTAGGTAGTGAGACACCTAAAAATGCAAATGAGGATCAATAGGGTGCCTAATTCCCACAGAAATTGGGTAAGAATGAGGTACGCCATTCATTCGCTGCCCACGCATTTATGCTTCCTTTATAAATCCAGTCTTTCTATATCACAGTTGCATTTAAGTCCCTTAAGCTATTCCCAAAACCTCAATGAAGGGACGGGTGGACAAAAAAAAACCCCAAATCCTACCAGAGCCAGAGCAGGTTAGGCACTTTTTGGTATCTTGTTCCTATACCATGCTGTGTTGTCTGTCCTAGACCACCTTGTCTACACTGGCATGACTTGTGTTGTCAAATGGCAGAGAGATGTACTGGGGACAGAGAGGAGGGAGGATAAAGAGCCTGAGAGACAAAGGGATGGATATTTTGGGGTGCATAGGGTCGGATGTTTCTGAAAGTTAGGGATTACAGCAATTTCCTCAAAATCAGCCTGGCCAAGGGCAGAAACCTGGCCTCCCTTTTCCTTTTCTTATCCAGTCCAGCACCGTGTGGCTTAGCTCTGCTCTTCCGCGGGAGGTTTCTCACACATTTAACAGTTGGCTTCCTCCCTACTGCACACACACACACCACTTCTAAGGCAGGGACAGACCCGGGGTCAGCCGGGCTGCCCTTAACAACAGTCCTCATCTCGTGCCTGCTGCTCCGATCTCTTTTGGTGTCCTTGTCACCATTTCCTTCGCTCCAGCTCACGCCATCGAGGATTGCTGCTCCAGGGGGCACCTCCAAATGGGGCAGCCCTCAATGTGCTGACGGGCAGAGGGTCCCGCTGACGTGTTTCTAACACTTATCGATATATAATTCTCACTCAGTTCCACTCCTGCTACGCAGAGTAACCCCATCCCGAAAGTGAAGACGCTTAACAAGACGTGTGGTTTATAGCAGCATTCCCACATGGCTTAGATGCATTTTGAATTGCAAATCAAGTGACAGCTTAGGGATGATGGACACCTCAAGCAAGGCATATTTTTGTTGCTTTAGTGGGGAGGTGTTTAAATACAGCTGCGTGGTTTTGTACTGCTTGTGCCTGACAGTGCATTAACTAAAATTCCCCTATCAGATAACTGCAGTATTTATTATGTTGAGTGATGCTGCAGCACAGACTGTTGGCAGCAACTTATTTGAGCTGTTTCCTGGTCATCCTTCTTACCTTGCCTATAATACTTTAGGAATACTTCAAATACTTCCTCTTCAAATGTCTGCCGAGAGGTCTCAAACGGAGAAGAGATTGGGATGGAAGGAGAAGATAGGTCAGGCTTTACCTTAAACTCGGTACAGAGAGAGAAAATTTAACATGGTCTAGTTGTCTATAAAGGTGCTAGGTTTTTTTCCTGAAACTGTAGTTTTGGTGTAGCATTTTAACATGATTCAGATAACATGAGTCACAGTAACAAGCATGGGCTGGATCTCTTTAGCTGAAAGAAGTGCCATAAAGAATATGCTGTAGACTTTGCTGCCTTGTCCTGGATTCTATTTTGGAGAAGTGATGGCATTTGGGATTCAACCATATGTCTGGCTGAGTCTCTAGTACATACAGATCTGGTGGGTTTTGGGAGATGTAGCACATACAGATCTGGTAGGTTTTGGGAGATATAGCACATACAGAGCTGGTAGGTTTTGGGAGATATAGCACATACAGAGCTGGTAGGTGCATCTGTTGTGCCATAAATGCCACTCTGGCAAGGAACCTCTGTGCCCGGCTCTTCTCCAAACCCTGGGTGCCAAGGCCTTTGAAGTGAGATTTGCATAACACAAAATCTTCGCTGCTTATTTGCACCAGGCTGAAAGAGGCCTAAAGGAACATCTTTGGACCACTCTTTGTCAAAGTCACCGCTAATGATGATTTAACACGCAAAACTAAGCAACCCAGAAGTGGGGTCACTGGCCTCAAGCAGATTCCTCCAGCCCCAGGGAGGCTGGTGAACCAGAGACACCCCAAAAGTAATGCTAAGAAGAGCCATAAAGGTGTTCTGCTCCTGCTTTGCAGTCCCTTGGGCTTTTGGTTTGCTCCCTGCGCAGCTGTAGCCTCCTTGGTATTTAGAACATGCTACTTGCAGCATTTGTGTGCCACACGCAGAAGAATAAATCTTAGCACTGATTTAAGGAGCCACATTGATCTCTGCCCAGTCGATAGATATAATAATGTCAGAGCCTCTCACACGGTCTCCAAGGGCTCAGCTTCTGTCTAAAATTTGTTGTTAGCCTGCCTCGTGCCCGAGGGGTAGATCTAAATCTCTTACTCTTCGTGGGTGGGAAAAAGCCCGCTGTGAACAATTTCCGAGCAGCGAGATGGGGCCGGAGTTTGATGGATACCCACCAGCTCGGGGTGAATAATTCCAGGGTCACAGCTCCTTCAGAGCAACACAACGTTGTGGTGTTACCATCTCCACCTTCACCTGAACTTAGATTGGAGCTACTGTAGATGTACTGCAGTAGGACTGCTGCCATCCTATCTACTTGATGGGACACAATTTTTCTGAAAACGTATAAAACAGGAATGTTTAACAAAAAGCAAATGGGCGCATCAAGTTTCCTTTAAGGAATAAGGAACCTTTGCCACATGCCTTTCCCTCCCCATCTTTCTCTAACATTTCCAAAAGAAAGATTTATAGGAGGGTACTGACCAGACAGCCATCTTCTTCAGCTCTTCTCTCTCTGGTCATCTGCTACTTCAGGTCTTGGAAAAAGGCTGTTTGTTTGTAGAAACATCTTTTAAGGCAGTTCCCTGATGAAGGAGGGTGCTGCCTCTGAAGAAAACATGACCTTCAGTTTTCCCCTTTTTGAAAACTGGGCCAAACGCGTTATCAGAGCCACCTGTCCCAAGGAGGAAGCCAACCAGGATCTCCAGAGCTGAGTGCTCGGGCCTGTGCCCTCAAGACCGAGTTCCCTTGGTTCCAGCAGCAGGAATCCCACAGCAGAAGCAATCAAATGCCCTCGTTTGCATGAAGTGCCCCAAGCTGTGCTTGAAAAACGTGTTTTCACAGGATTTCCTGTTTCAACAGGATTTTCCCAAGGTTATTTCTTGCCTTTCTGGTGACCGGCCCCTTCTGATGCTCTGGAGTTCTGCTGGGATCAGTGAAATCTGTTTGTGTGAATGGGGCAGACAAACAAGATTTTCTCCCAAATAGCTCCATTATAGTCCAGAGCGCTGTCATCTTAGTTCAATATTGGATTTCTCCCAAATGCTGCGTGAACGTCTCCAAGTGCAGAAGGGGAAGGGCTGGAAAGGTCCTGCTAAGAGCAGTTTTGGCTGGGCCAGCTATTAGTTTGCATCAGCCGGTGGCTTTTATGTGTGTAACGATTATTTTGTACACAAAAGCAGCTTCTGAATCTTGCCAAACTTCAGCTCTCGGCAGCGGACTCGGGGCTAATAATGACCGAGAGCCAAGGCACTGAGGAAAGCATCAGCATTTAACAAACAGTGAGGGATAAGAATCTGCAGGGAACATTTCAAAAATGCTGAAAGGGTTTTAGGTGTTCGAGGCCCCAGAGCTTTCAGTGGGAGGGATTTCGCAGCTCTTGGGTGTTTCTCAGCCTCCTGCCTGGCTCTGTTGTGCTGCCTCATTCACTCCGCCAGAGGAATTTTGCCCCTGCACTGTCAGATTCTCTCTGTCCAAAAGCTTTCCAAACCCCGAAGGGCAGCACACAGGAATTTCCAGCTGTCTGTCATGATGCCGAAGATCCTTTCTTTCTCCACACCTCCCTTCAGCTGCCTTTTCTGCTTTCTGTTCAGGTTGGTTATGACTTTTTTTCCCTCTAAGACAGCCTTAACCTTTAGATACATCTCTTCTCCGGTCCCCAAGGTGCCGCTTTCCATCGTCTTGTCTTTGCTGTTTGATCGAGCGCCCAGGGAAGTCAATGGGCATCCTCTCCTAGATTTCAACAAACTTCTGATAAGGTTCATAACAGCAACGTTGCATACGGGGCCATATCATACCCCTGTGCCTCATTATCTGCCACCGACTGTAGGATGGATCCTTCTCCTTGGAAGACAGGGCTTTGGAGATGTGCTTTATGAATAGCAGAGTCTGAGGGAGAGGTGATGGGCTTTGCAACAACCAGAACAGCCGGTTCCAAAATATCCTCTCTGCTTCCCTTTCTTCCTCCTGTGCCGTACTGGAAACTGCTGGCTCCTTTCCTTCTCCCTCCGGAGAGCTGTTTGTGAGTCTGGGCATCCAGTAGGCTTGGTACCTGCTCCAGGGAAATGCAGAGCAGAAAAGACACGGAAAGCAGATTTTTCAAACGGAAATAATACGTGAAAGGGGAAAAACAACTGTATTAATTGGAAACATTTTAGTGCTCAGAGTAAAGGGAAATGGGTTGTCGTACAAGGATGCCTTGCAGCATTGCGCGATTGAGCTTTTGTCCCAGTGTCAGCCTGGCTGGGGCTCTACCCAAAACTCGGTTTTTGCCTGAATTGCTGGCCTTTTGTGATTTACTACCTTGCATTTTACATTACCACGCTGAGTCTTAAAATACTCGAAGACACACAGCATGTGTTAGACGCCTGGCACATTCCATCTTGTAGGGACCGACCACAACTCCCAAGGTTGACCTGCTTCCTGCCTTTTCCTCCTCCTCTTAAAATTTATTTGCCGAGTAATACTGTAACTCTTGCATTAGCAGAATAAGAGTTCCTTTACCATTCTAAATAAGCATAAGGCACACGAGGAAATGGCTTGGGCTGGTGCTGGTTTTGTGCCATTATGTTAATCCTCCTCTTTAATTGCTACTTCTAACAATTAGATTTTCCTGTATTTACACCACAACTCCCAGATAAACTTGGGCCTGCTGGAGTGACATCAGTAGCCAGGAATGGGCTTTCTCCGGGGAAGTTAGTCCTTGTCACCGGCTGAGAAGATTCCTCAGCAGGCAGCGTGTTTCCAGCTGGGTGACTTATGAGTTGTGCTATTTCTTATTACCTTCTGTTTGTGTTTGGTTTTTTTTGTTTTGTTTTGTTTTTTTTCCAGGCTGCAGACTCTTGGCCGTGGAACTGACATCCAGCAACACCAAGCCCGTGGTGCAGGAATTCCAGAGTGAGTGCCGCAGGGGCCTCCCGACGCTGTGGCTGCACTGCCCTTTGCCTGGGGATATGCACTGGTCCCAAAAAATCCAGAAAAATTGTACTTATTGCCCCTGGGATCTGGTTTCTCAGGGGGAGGCAGGGCTATCCAGAGCCCGGGATCCGGAAAAGCGCTTAAGAATATGTCTGTATCTCTCCCTGTTTAGCAAAGCACTTGATTGAAATGGTTTATTGAAGTCCCCTGCAAGCCATTGGCATTGCAAAGCGCCTGCCTAAGTGCTTTTTTGAACTGGATCCCAAAAGGAGGAAAGGCGGTCGCCTTGCAATTAATATACTGAAAAGGGGGTCGGGAAATTTATATTTTATTTTGGCTGGGGCCGTGCAGGGCCATACTAAGTAAGCCACCTCTCAACCCCGCTGTGACGCCTTCTTCTGTAGAGGAGATGGAGATGACAGCGCCTGCTTCAAAGGGGCTGAATTTATCCCCAGGCGTCGTGGTCCTCAGTACATTGCCAGACACCACCCGGGGAGATTCTGCATCCCTGACTCACGCTGTAAGCTCTGATTAGCAACAAGACAGCGCTCCGGACTCACCCTGTCATAAGGTCTTGTTTGCCATGAGTTAGAGCCTTTAGAGAACAGTGTGTTCATTTCTCTCCATAGTTGATATCTGTTCGGCTATTATTTTTGCTGGCTGAAGTCCATCTTCCCCAATAGCTCTTGGAATCCAGCAGTGTTTCTGTTTGCGAGGCAGATGAAAGGGAAGGCTTTGCTTTGTGGGCAGCATCTCCTAATAAAACACTGCGCGAGGCTGCTTAAAGCAGAGCAAAAAAATACAGCTGCTTCCCATTAATCTGTCTTTCCTTTCTTTCTCCTGGTAGGTGTCGAGCTGTCCTGCATTATTAAATCCACTGTAACGCCAGATCCCAGAATCGAGTGGAAGAAAATCCGAGATGGCGAAACCTCTTACGTGTTTTTTGACAATAAAATGCAGGGTATGGAGATTCATTGTTTTCAGACTTCCAAAACAGCCTCGGAGACAATACAACTGAGAACAAGCAAGCCTGTAAAAGGCAGGACCTTGTGGCTGTCTTGCTGCTTTCTTCTAGAGCGGGGGGGTTCAGCAGTCACAGCGCAGGATGGAGAGGGAGCAGGATGTTCTCTGCCCTCATTACTGAGGGTTCACAGTAGGGAGGCACAAAGAGCTGGAGCAAGATCCTCTGTAGGAGATACTTCTCAGGAGAGAAAGCAAAGGCTACAGCTTCCCTTCTCCAGCACCCGGGGGTCCTCGTGTGGCCGCTGGGCATCTGAGCTCTCAGGACCAGACACCCACCCCTCCTGTCTATCCCTACGACATCTGAGGGCTCCACCTGCACTTCAGAAGGGGTCTCTGTCTTGAGCTGTCGGTGCTTTCTGCTGAGGCAGCACAGTGATCTCAGCATCCTGGGAGGATCTGATTAGAAGCAGACTTATTAGCTTGATGGTGGCTCAAACACAGGACTGCCTGTAGGGCTTGACTCCATGTGCAATTACCCCAGCACTTTCGATGCCACATCCAGATAAATCTCCCAAAGGAGACAAGAGCTGAGGCTGTCTTGGAAGTCCAGTTTTGCCACAGTTTTTGAGATTTGGGGTGGTGCTTTCCAGTTCATCCTCTTAGCACCTGGGGTGCTTAGCAGTGTTGGTTTCCTTTGTGGTCACTGGGGAAAGGATGGCTCTTCACTTTCAAGCCTCAAGGTGGTTTTAGGTGGCTTTCTTGACTCCAGGAAGAGTCCAAGATCAACCCCTTAATTCAGACGCTGTGTGACTACCCTTAATTTTTTTCTCTCTCTTTTTCCTCTGTATCAGGAGACTTTGCAACTCGTGCAGAAATTCTGAGCCGGACATCGCTGGTGATTAAAAACACCACCCGGATGGACACCGCCACGTACCGCTGCGAAGTGGCCGCACCTTCTGATACCAAAACCATCGATGAGATCAACATCCAGCTCACAGTCCAAGGTATGCCTTTAAATCCAGACGCCTCTGCCAGCTAAGAGAAGAGGCTGTGGATCCCTTCTCTGTGGATCCGTTCTCCAAACGGTGGCACTATGCAAATTGTTTAAAACCAGATGGAAAAAATGGAAAGTTTTTATACCTTTGTAGTGCAGCCATCTTCAAAAATCTCTCAGGAATTATTTAGTTCTACCCAGCAGCACCATTCACGTGGTTTTTGTCTTTCCCCCAGTGAAACCCATGACTCCCAGGTGCACGGTGCCTAAAGCTGTACCTGTTGGCAAGTCGGCCTCTCTTCACTGCCATGAGAATGAAGGATACCCAAAGTCCACGTACAGCTGGTACCGCAACAGCGAACCTTTATCACCAGACACCAAATCGAATGTCAGATTCCAGAATTCCTCCTACACTGTGAACCCCACCACAGGCACCCTGGTAATGCCCCTACAGACACAATCAAGACTTGTTTCGCTGGACGGGTCGTTTATAAAAGAAAAAAAGTCATTGCAAGGCTTTTAAGGAAGAATAATTGGAAGAAGGTTGGGTGTTCTAGGATCTGGGTGACTTGGGAAAGGGAAGATGAGTGATGGAAGAAGGTATTACCCGAGCTTTTTGGTTTCAATCACTGCCTTTTATACCCACCAGGTTTTCCATGCCGTGCACAAAGGCGACACGGGCCGTTACTCTTGCATAGCAACGAACGACGCTGGTTTTGCCAAGTGTGAGGAGCAGGAGATGGAAGTCTGTGAGTGGCTCTACCTTCTTTTTGTCAACGCTGATCAATATATCACCATAAATAAACTCTCATCACCACAGGGAAAGAAGGGGGACATCCTAGAGCGTTAAGTCTTTCCTGCTTTCTCATAGCCCCAAACACAGGAAGCAAAAAAACATCTAAGAATTCAGGGAAACATTAAAACACAGTTCAAATTCATCAACAATTTTAGTCTTGGAATCTGGGACTCACAAGGTCCCTATGAATTATTGGGGTTTGCTTAAAATCTGTCATTTTAGTCTATGTAAAGCTAGAATATTGCTGCTGCCTTAAAGAAATGCTGGATGACGGCTTCTCTCTTTGCCAGATGACCTCAATATTGGTGGGATAATTGGTGGAGTCCTGGTGGTCCTAGCAGTTTTGGTGCTCATCACCCTCGGTATCTGCTGCGCCTACAGAAGGGGTTACTTTGCAAACAGCAAAGAGAATGGGGAAAGGTAAGAGCTGGGATTCAAAGCAGTTTATACAAGCCCCTGCCCCACAGCTTGCATGAAGTAGCCTGAAGGGCAGCAGAAATTGGTGGATAAAATGTATTTCAGTGCCTGATTTGGACATATTTCTTCCTAATTCCCTACCAAAGATTGCGTGGGGACCAGCACAATTAAATCCCCATTAGGTGTTTGTCCAATAGGTTACGCGCTCTCAGCATAACGAGGTCTGCGATTTAATGAAGAGAGGTTGCTGCACAATTAGTTTAAAGCATCAGGACACGCATAGGAAATCTATGCAGAAGAGTAGGCTCTCTGCAGGAAATCTCAAACCTAAATTTGGGATTAAAAGCAACCATTTTAGAATGCATATTAAAATGTTAAAAACAACAGCATTAGCATCAGATACAAGCCTTGATGTCCTTACAGAATCCGAAGAAGAGATAATTTATGTAAAACCAAGCTTCTCACCACATAGATTTGTTCTATGTTAAATGTTGCTTTTCAGCAAAAGTCCTGTCTTATTTTTTTTTTTTGGTTCGGTTTGGTTTGTTTTGCAGAAAAGTCTCCAAATACCCTATTTAAATGCAGCTGGGGGTTGGCATACACGGGACTTGAGAGCGGTATATAAATCCTGAATTCCTATGGGATTGCAAACAAGGAATAACTAAGGAAAATGCTGAAGGCACCTGGCAGTGAAAGTTTAAAATGAACTTTATAATAATTGCCAGAGGAAACAATGCAAGAGGGACACAGGAAGGTAGCGCACAGGGAACAGAGCAGGAGAGCCCAAAAAGGAATCAGTTAAATCTCTTTGCAGAGTTAGTTGTGGAAACATACAGTGGATTTTTTTTTTTCCCCTTGTGCTGAAGGGGATTTTAGAAAACAAATCTCAGTCCTGACGGATGATGGGATAAGCACAGGTCTATCGTTTGAGCAACGGGCTGGGCTTTGCTCTGCTTTCAGCTGCTCTTCCTCATTTTTCATCTTCCTCAGCACCTCCCCTCCAAAATCCCGCAGTCTTCTTGTCCCAGAAATGAGCTCTTTCCCTTTATTTCAGCTACAAGGCTCCAGCGAAACCTGACGGCGTTAACTATATCCGGACAGATGATGAGGTAACAAGCCATTTGCATTTAACATCTCTCTGTTTAGGAGAGGAGGAGGGTGGGCAGAGGACAACTAGCTTTTTTAGGGCCTGCAGACTTTCTTCGAGTGGGCACTGCTCAGAAGCAAGGATGCAGAAGAGAGAGAACACAGAAGGGCGAGGGCTGAGTCATTTCCTTAGAAATGATGAAGAGTTTAAGTTGCTTGAAGTGACTGATGCCAAGAGTGATCAAAAGCAGCGCTGCGCTGTCTCAGTTATCTTATGGCTTGACCCCCTTAGGATGAGTTTCATTGGATTAAGTGGGGCTGGCCATGATGCTTTTACCAGAGAATTTGCATTTTGGGATTTGATAAGATCACAGAGCTTAAGATCAGAAAAAGCCTCTCCCTATTAGCAGAGATACTGAGGAGAGGATGAGAAAGTCCCCGGCCATGGCTTCTTAGTGTGTGAGGAGGACAGGAGAAGGAGGGCCTGGCCAGTATGACTAGAGTCTCCCAATCCTTCCCAGCTGGAAGTGGGGGCCACCTCGACCAAATGCTAGAAGTTACAGAGATCAGACCTACTTTTCACAGGCACCTTGCAGTGTGGAGGGAAGCAGGGACAAAGCCAGGAGATCCTTCATCCATCCGGAACTGTTTTGTTGCAGGGGGACTTCAGACACAAGTCTTCTTTCGTCATATAAGACGCCAGAAGAATACTGCAAACCAGCAAAAGCAAGTGTGAAAATACCTCCTCCAGGAACTCAAAGCAAGAGCAAAGGATGAATTAAGTGCGCTTGGAAGAGTTTGGAACACACAAGAACTTGATAGCTATCTATCTGTATATCTTTTTTTTCTTCGCCAAAGTTTAAAGTAACTCCTCACTGCCCAACTTGCGTCTCCCCTGCCTCCGGAGATACCAACAGGATATCACCTAAACCTCTCCTTGGACTGACTGAGGAAGCGTTTTAATACTTCCCAAGAGACTGGGCTGTGGAAGTTTGTGGAATTGCCTTCTATTTGCGCTGCAGGGACACAGCTACGATGTGCAAACCAACCAGGGGAACAGCGTTAGGTAAACGTGTAGCAGACCTTACTAGTAGAAATTACTAGTAGACCAAAAAAAAAAAAGAGAAAAAAAGTGAAAAAGTGCTGATACAGCAATAGATGGACTTGAAAAATAAGAGTTAGCCATGCAAGGGGGGAGTCTTCCTCTCAGCAGCTTGTTGCCCAGGCCTGGCTGGTGACTTTTACACATTTGTGATTGTTTTGTGCTTTAAACTCTGACTGCTCAGGTGCAGAAGGGGGTATCTGAACAGCCCACGGCGACAGATAGCCATAGGGTAAACGCAACTAATGTTCTCAGCCCTTTCCTAAACTTACCGAATCCTCCTTACTCCACTTAACGTGAAACATGGGCAGCATCAGACCAGAAGGATCGCTTCTGTTCCCTGCTTCCTAAAAAACTCATTGCACGCAGGTAACCCCTCCTTCTAATCTCTTGCATCTTTTGGGGTTTTCAAGAGGCTTAAGAGTGGAGGCAGAGAACTTAGTGCTAAGACATCCCCTTTCAGGAAAATTCAAGCCAAATACTTCCACGGGCTAAGATTGCCATGTAAAAGGTACTGAGATATCTTCAAACTTTTTTTACCTTTGCCATTTATTTTGTAAAATCCCACCTTCTAAAATTTTTTGCAAAGATATATTTTGATTACTTCAGAAGAGGTAAACATTTCTATTTAAAGTGTAAATACGCGATGCCAGCAGTGTTTAAGTAACGTAGCTATTTTTTTACTTGTTAAGCTACAGAGAGGAGCTCAAATGTTGCTAGAGTACGGCACTGTCAGAGCATATCAGTATTATTACAAAATGTAATAAAAAAAATTGCAGGTGGAACAGAATCTCCTTCCTCCTCAGCAACTTCCTTGTCACAAGAGGTCTTACCAGACACAGAACAGAGTCACTCAGGGATAGTTTTTGTAAATTTATGGCAGGAGCTATCAACTTTTTTTATACAAAAAACGTCACTTTTCTTGCCAGTGACCAACACTTTTGTTTTTGTCGTCGCAAGAAATATCCAGGGATGGCTTTTGGATTCAGTTGCGACAAGGTGACAGAGTGACTTCAATGTTTGCTCCCCCTCTGCGCTAAGGCGGTGTGACGGCTACGGCAACTTTAGGTTTAAACCCTACAGCCAAGGTTCTGGAGCTGGGAAAGCAAAAGCTCAAGACAAAAGCACTTTTGTAGTGTCAGTTGCAACTTTCTCCCTAGATGGTAAAAGAAAAAAGACAAGAAAACAAATCGAGTTCTCTTGGCTTTAGAGAGACAATAATTGGAAACATGTGTTTCCCCAGAACATACACGTTGATAGCATTGAATGGCGTTGGGTAATTTAAAACTGCAAGATGCGGATGCAACACTAGAACTGTGCTGTGGTTTAAGGATTTTTTTTAATTTTATTTTTTTTTAACGTAGCATAATTTAGTGTTCTTGTACTTCCAATATGAATTGAGTTGTCTTAACTTTTCCTGTATACAGTATTTTGGATACTTGACGATTTGGACTGTCAGTGTTGGGGTTTTTTTTAGTGTTCTGCATTACTCTGCTTTGTTTCCTCGGGGCCTCGCTCGACATGCCATTGCTTCATTTGTTTTGCCTAAACAAAGCATTACCACTTCTCCTTCTGCTAATAAGAGTAAAAATAAGGAGGGGGCAGCAATAACCATATGTTCCCCGTATAACTTGGACATTACCACTGCTACCTTTACATTATGGTTACCTTAAGATACGCTCTTCAGCCAAGCCATATTGTTCACTGGCTGCCTCTAATCATTACGACAGTAACGAGCGTAACATTCCTTTGCACCTCCTGTATTTCCACTACTCCTTTTCTACGCTGCTTTTAGGATACCTACAATAAGGCAGAGAAAGAGAAGGTTTGAATCAGGGTAGCTCTGGGTACAACGGGAGCACAATCTACAGTCTCACCATGAGCCAAAGGCAGCCTTCACAGGAAAAGCCAGCAAACCAAGAATCCAGGCTTATTTTTTCCGCTTCTAAAATGTGACAGTGGCATCTCTAACGAGAGAGGGGGAGATGGTCCCCCTGATACAGCTGATGAGATCTGACTGATGGAATTCCTTGTATCATTGTGAATAATATTCAGGTTTGTACTAATGTATTACATTTAACTTTGCCAAGAACGTTTTACATAAATACCAAGCTATAAAGCATTCTCGTAGGGTTTTTTCTTTGGTTTTGAACAGCCATATTATTGGAGGTTTCTGGTTTCAGTTTAGTGAAATAAGGGAAGGTCTCTTCTGTCAGAGACAGAGACCTGTATTGGGCTGAAGGTTACAGAAAATCCAAGGAACGTTGCCGTTTATCAGTTTTTTCTTGGACATCAGTCTATCTCTATCTCTAGAGAAGACAAAGTAAAGCTCATCTCAATACTGCTCAAGAATAGAACAAGAACTAGAAAAGCACCAGTTAGAAAATAAACTATTTCAATTTACCATTCAGAGTTTAAATAATATTTTAAGGCAGGAGAGAAGGCACAAAATAAATAGATGTGGCCATAATTGACCATCGCTTAAGCCAAAGCCGTTCCATACCTCCCCTGTTCTCAGGTTTTTCCTTTGATTTTGAGAATAAAGTTTAATCTCCCTTGAAGGTCTCTCTGATCTTCAAAACTGAATAGGGAAAACGAGGCCAAATCATGGGATTCCGGAGCAGGAGGTAAGTGCCTCTGGAAGGGCTGTGGCAAAAGCACGCTCAGCCTCTTTGTTTCTGCTTCTGAAGAAAAGCCTTCCCCGTTTCCGTTGTTCTTGCCTGAATAAGAGAAACCAGCATGAATAAAACAGATTCCATTTTCAAGTTTCAATCATATCTAGGGCAAGAGCTCTGGAATGGAAGTTAACAACGGGAAAAACCTGTGTTAGGTTCACACAGTGTCAGAGGGAGTCAGGAATGGTCAGATTCCCACATTTCCACAGCACATTTAGGATAAATAAGTTATCTGCGCAGAGCACAAAGCCGCATATGTGACTTACCAACCTTGATTTTAGTGAGTTACTCATATCCTGCTTGTAGTCAAATAAGAGTCTATATTTAAAAGCTGCTGGGTCCTACATTAATTGAACTGAATGCCTAAGATACCAGCAATGGAGTAGAAGAGACTTTGAGGCTGTAGAAATCTATAGAAAAAAAATAATTTCTCTGTCAGATCAAGATGAAGGGAGAAGCCGTGGGTGGAATTAATTCTGGAACCATTTATTTTCATAAAATGTTAATAGTTGGAAATAACATAGTTGAAGAATGGAAGTATTCCATCTAAAAACATGAAGGTTGTTCATACACAGGGGAGAATGCACAACAAACAGGAGGTGATGTAGCATGCAATTACCAGATTTGGGGGGTGTGGCAGCCACAAGCTGGTTTTACCTTGGCTCAAATTAAAGCAACTTTAGTATATAAGCAAGAGGGACAATGAGGGATGGAGTGAATAATCTGAGCCACTCAATTCCTGCAAGCTGTGATAAATGCATTTATTGCTGAGCTTGGGGCAACATCATGCTCTCACTTTTCCAAATGGACAAATTATACATCCTGTGAGTGAAGAGCAAACCTCTCTTTATGCTGCGGCTTTCGTCAACAGCAGCAGCTTATAATACATACATATGTTAACACGGGCTTTGTATGCTCATATTCTAGACAGTATCACATAAAACCCAAATAGGAATAGATAAGGAAGGCAGGCCGTGTGCCCGCAGTGATTTATAATTACAGAGGAAAAGGACAGATTTCAGGCAACATGATGCTTCTGTATAGAAGTTCAATGAAAGGCTCAGTTGTCTGGTTTCAGTGGAGTTCTCCGCTGGGACCGCCTCAGAGGAACACATTGGTTGCTTTTTTTCCTTGCTGGGGATTCTACTTTCCACTCCCGTGGCAGGGACGGGCTGGAAGAAGGAAGCAGAAGGACCATTTATTTTAAAAACACTTGAGCAATCTTTCTCACTGCGATTGCTCTTTCAGACCCGAGTTGAACTTACGGTTTCTCGGGTGATAGCAAGCAGATAATATCTCTTGGAACATCCTCATCCGCTTTATTCTCTGCAAATAATGCATATATTTTCATATTTTAAAAAACGCCACAGATTTGATCATTTTGGGGGGGGTTCTCCCCCCTTCACGTTACAATCACACAGATAACTTGCCTGGAACTGAACCGGGTGAGTGCGTCAAGCTGATGTAACTGACCCCAGCACCAAAAGTCAATTCATTAATGGTCTCTGCAAGAAAAAACACACGGCGTTCGCAATCGGCTTATGACACAGCCAGAGGGCAAGACACGCTGTAGGAGAAGACTGAAGTGTCACAGAATAAGCAGATCCCCTTAATTGCAAGCACACAGACATCTCTCTTTTCCAGCCCAGCCCCAAAACTGAACCTGATGGGCGATCTGTGCATATCAGCCTCACACTCCAGACTCACGCCTTCCTTGTAGGTGAAGGAAATTAATTTAAATACGGGACCTCAGCCACACACCCCCTTGTCCTACCGGGGTGGGACAGCCACACCTTCCGCTGAAGCTTTGCCACCTTTCACAACGTGTTAGATTCAGACCGTGCTTTGTCTAAAGGCAGAACACGGCACCCCCCAGGACTGACAAAGGACCTGAGCGGTCCTTTCCTAAGGAACTGCCAGCAGCCAGAAAGGAGGAATTGCTTGACAAGGAAGCAAGGTAGAATTTAGCTTGCCTGAATAGGCCGTAGTTGTCAGCTGTCTCTTTTCCTACCCCTTACCTCAGGAGAGATGTCACAATATTCAGATTTTACTTTACTCAACACTCTGTTTTATGCTCGTGTTTCCCAGAACCTTTCACAAGGAATTAAGGCAGAAAGTGCTTTATAGGACAGGAGTTGGAAACTCTGCTGAAAGGACTTCTCTCTACAGATAACTGGGTTTGTTCTTCAGCTACTTCCCCGTCCTGGAAGGGAACCACTGAAGCTTGTAGGGGAAATCCAACTAAATCTATCTGCCTTAGTTGACCTCTCTATCTCTCAAGCCTGACCTGGAAGCATCCTGACTTTGTGAAGTGTGTGCCTTAACAAGTTACCTTGATTAATGAGAAGTTTATGTGAAAGAAATGAAGGAAATGGTAAAGAACTGTCAGCAAGTAGGGCTTCCCGTGCAGTCCAAGGTGGTGTCTTCACAACACGTGTTTATGTACCACAGGGAAGGAATCTACACTTGCCCAGACTGGGGCAAGACCCCCACTGGGCCTTTGTCAAAGCGAGGAGCAGGAGTTGAGGAGACCCAAAGACAGCAGGGGACAGGGCGACAGCCAGAACAGTCATATAAAGTAAAGAGAAGAGACAGCTGTTCTTAACTTCTCAAGTACAAAATGATTTGCAAAGAACTGCAGCTCCCAGTAGTTTCAGAATGATACACCAGAGAATTAAAGATGTTTTCTTTAGGTTGTCTATCTGCCAGCAAGACCCAGCCGCTACCACACAGATGGCTCAGCACACGCTAACTGGAGTGATGACACCGCTCCGTACAGTTTGTCTCCCCGCTGAAGGACACAGGCTGCCTCAAAGCAAAGTAGGAATTCGGCCCTCTCCTCCTCCTTTTTCACCATATGGTGCTTAAGAGAAACAGCCATGCGAGCTTCCAGACAGAGATATAGATTATAGACTTCTTGAAGATTTCTGCTCTCTTAAAACATGCCCCCTCCTTTTTTTTTTTTTTGCACGAAGATCATCGCGAGAGGAACCTGATGAACTTCAATAAAGGCAAGTGCAGGACAAGTTGGAGGCTGACCTGCTGCAGAGCAGCTCTGAGGAGAAAGACCTAGGAGTTCTGGTGGACAATAGGATGCCCATGAGCCAGCAATGTGCCCTTGTGGCCAAGAAGGCCAATGGCATCCTGGGGGGGCATCAGGAAGAGTATGAGCAGCAGGTGGAGGGAGGTCATCCTGCCCCTCCGCTCTGCCCTGGGGAGGCCCCATCTGGAGCACTGGGACCAGTTCTGGGCTCCCCAGTTCAAGAACTGCTGGAGAGGGTACAGCAGAGGGCTACCAAGATGATGAGGGGCCTGGAGCATCTCCCTTACGAGGAAAGGCTGAGGGACTTGGGTTTTTCAGTCTGGAGAAGAGAAGGCTGAGGGGGGATCTGATCAACACCTATAAATACTTGAAGGGTAGGTGTCAGGAGGATGGGGCCAGTCTTTTTTCAGTGGTGCCCAGGGACAGGACAAGAGGAAATGGGCACAAACTTGAATATAAGAAGTTCCACCTAAAGATGAGGAGGAACTTCTTTCCTGTGAGGGTGGCAGAGCCCTGGAAGAGGCTGCCCAGGGAGGTGGTGGAGTCTCCGTCTCTGGAGACATTCAAACCCCGCCTGTACACGTTCGGGTGCAACCTGCTCTGGGTGGACCTGCTCTGGCAGGGGGTTGGACTAGATGATCTCCAGAGGTCCCTTCCAACCCCATGGAATTCTGTGTTGCTCAGGCAGCGGAGAGAAACATCGAGGCAGACAAATCGAGCCAAATGGCAGAGCACAGAGGGAAGAGAAGGGTCAGATTTTCCACTGGATGCACATTTCCACCTGCTCACGGATGCCAGGTATCTGCAGAGCTGCCCAGCTGCCTGCCTTGCGGGCTGCATGGTGTGTGCTCCCCAGTGTGCGTGCAGGGTTTGCACAGATAGAGGTGGAGAGAACAGTCGGACACCTCTGCTTCTGGCAGATCCACCCCTCCCCGCAACAATTCACAGCTGCCTAATGGGAGAGGAGACCTGTGGGGCACCCACCTGTACTCCCAGTTTAACCAGAGCGTGTGTTCATCACACTCACAATTTGTAACTGCGATGCCCTAAAGGAGTTCAGCAGCGAATTGACATAAAGGAAAGGAAGCTGCTGCTGGAGCTCAGCTCCGTTTGTCATTTACTGTGAGTGCCTCTTGCGCTTGCAGAAACGCTGCGGGGCTGTCAGGAAGCATTCCAATAAAACCTAACTTTTGAAGATCAGGTTTTGGGAGAGGGCGGTTCAGCTGGAGTGGACGTAGGCACAGCAGACTCTCACCATTTGCATATTAGAGATTCTCTCTGTGCGTTTTTACTTTAGTTTCCACAGCAGAGTACAAAAAACCCAAATCATTCCTTCTCCAATGCTCAGTTCAGTTCTTTTTTAGGGTAGAACACACAGACAGACTCAGAAGTGACTCTGCAGGTTATTAATCCCACGTGAGCAGATCTGTGTGTTCTCTTATGATTGTCACAGCTCACTAGAAGCAGGTCGTAGCTCACCTTAGATCCTTTGTCTGGACAATAGGAAGCCCCTATTTTAGAGCTGAAAAGTACCAGACCGTGAGTATTTCCCTCTGCAGCAGGATTCTGTAATTCAATCTAAAAATGCCAAGCTATGCCTCCAGAGGTAAGGACAGCAAGTGTCTCAGTGCACCAGAATCCTGCACCCTTCGGGCAATGCATGCTATTAAGGAGCCATGACAACGTGCCTCCTCAGCACCCCAGAGTTGCTGAAGGAAGAAAGGGCAGTAGCTCTGTTACTTCAGCAGCCCAAAATAAATGCTCTCCTGCACTGACTCAACTATAATAACCCGTGACACGTAAACGGAGACCATATTGGACTGTCCTTTCCTGTGTACATCATTCATCTGAGACCTTCAGTTTCAGAACAGTTCTTATTTACTACGACCATTTAGATAAATAAATAATCTACGACTATCAGTGAGTAATTTTCCCTGCTCTTTAGGGAAGCCATGCGCTGCTACCTCTCTCAGAGAACGATTTCTCAGCCCAATTTGGGAACGGTTCCTTTGGGTTACACTTACGTTCTGGTGTGCTGATTGCGCGGCCCAACACAGTAACTTTTTCCCCGGTAGACTGCTGATTCAGGCTTTGGAAGGACGCTAGAAATAACAAGGAAATAATTAAGAACAGAAATGTGTTCACTCGGAGACCTCAAGGGTCTGACAATCGGGCTGTGTCAACTAGGTCTAG
Organism: Calidris pygmaea; assembly: GCA_003697955.1. Lineage (NCBI taxonomy): Eukaryota > Metazoa > Chordata > Aves > Charadriiformes > Scolopacidae > Calidris > Calidris pygmaea. Next base: position 355,436 of record QJSC01004509.1, on the reverse strand, counting down.
CCCAAGTTTGCAGAAAGCTTCCTACCCTGGTTGCTGCCAGCGGTGCTCGGTGGAAGTGATGTGGCCGATGAACTGCCTCCAACACTCTTGCTACGCTGTTTGCTTCTGGCTTCCGTTGCTTTCCTGGCAGAGTTCAGGATAGCAAGTGTGCTCAAGGATGCCGGCCTTACAGGGCAAAAAACAGGACAGAAACATTGATTTCCCCCTCCAAGCCCAGATGAGATGCACATAATGAGGAGAGAGACCTGTCCCCTCCCAATCCCTTATGATCTTAAACACCAAATGTAATGGAGAAGATTATGCTGCAACACTGGTGACTTTCATCCCAATAAGTAAGGAGTGGGATAAGTGAAGCAACAGCCCTGTGGAATATCATAACTGGTAACATAGACAGAAATCCATACCTGCGACCGAATAACGGCTGTCTCCGAACATCAGCGCTAGGTGTAGCGAACTCAGAAGGCACAGAGGAAGGATTTGATGAAGCTGGAGAGGACTGTCTCCCACTTACAGGAGACTGAGCATTATTATTCCAGCCACCTGAAGTCACAGCTCTCTCCAAAGATGGAGGTTGCTACAGAAAACGGGAGAAAAGATCATATATCTAATAGACACAAGTGTAGAAAACCCTACAAGAAGCTTAGACCTACACCCTGTGTGATTAAAAATTGCCCTTTGATGGATGTAAAGGGGTTCTAGGGAGAATGAATTTATTTGGCCAAAATTTTAATGAGAAGTGAATAGGAAGTTTGGATGGGATTCATATGTCCCAGTTTAGAGGTCTATATATAGGTGCTCTTTTAAAGGCAGCAGAGAGAGAAAGGTACTTCCAGGGTAGAAGTCATCTCATCTTAAGGCAGGTATCTAAAATAGCTTAGGACAGTTGACCCCAGCACATGCTTATTTCTTTGCATTCACTTTAGAAGAGGATCTGCATGACTAGAACAGATTAAGTTTCCTCTCTGTATACACCTGAAGCCAGACAAAATGAACCCTTTTCTTTTTGACCTGTTTATCACTCTGGGAACAGAGTGCCATACGACGTGTAAGCACAGCCAGTGGCAAATTAAACTTGGTTTTCCCTTTAAATTGAATTCTTCTTTTACGTTAATTGTTTGCTGCTCCTCTTTGGCTTATGTGTGTGGTTTGTTGTCGTTCTAAGCATATTAAATGACTCTGAAACCAACGTTTCTGTCAGCAAATGTGAAGAGGTATGAGAACATCACATATCCATCCTTGTGCAAGTGCTGTAAGGAGGTCTGCAGTTACACATACACAGACTTTAACACAGAAGACAGTACGTGGACAGGTTTAATGGCACCACCAACCTCTGCCTGCGCTGCCGAGACCTGCTCTTGGTCCGACTCCTTCTCCCTGGCCAGCTGCTCCTCATATTTCTTCATATCGTACTCCAGCTCGGCCGCCAGCTGCTTGTCCACAGCAAAGAAGTCTTTGATTTCGTTTCGGTAATCTTGCATCATTTCCTGGAGCAATAAGGAATGTTTAAACTCTTTCAGAAATCTCTCCTGACTACTGATTCATGTCTCCATTCAGATCACAGCTGCTTAAGTGCAAAAGGAAATACCAGTTGGTAGAGCAGAGGTGTTTTTAACAGACTAAGAGTTTCGATTCCAATTTGTACTTCAGAACATGAAAAACCGTCCCAGCGTTCAAGCTTTCTGCCCACGTTCCAGTGAGGAGGCTCACACGTAACAGACTGCGAGATCCTTATCTAAAACCCCCCCACCTCCCACATTATTTAACACAGTGGCAGTGTCACAACATCATATGCCTCCTAAATTCCTTCTAAGAAGCTGTTCCTTCCATTACTGATTGCACATCGAACACATTGACTCAGGAGAGGGGGAAAAAAAACAAAACCCAACAAGAAAACACTTCCCCTTACCCGCAGGTAGTTCATAAGGTCCCTAAGAGCTGGGATCCTCTTCTGCTCCATCAAAGACTTGAGCGACGTGATTATTGGGATGATATTTTCTATGAAGTTCTTCTTTTGAACCTTTGTTTGAACAAGGCACGGACAGTTACATGAGGCAATAAAGGAGAAGCCACTCTGAATGGCCTAAGTGAGAGGAGCTATCACTCCCCAGCAAGAGAATTACCGCAATTAAGCCTGCTCTCATGCCACACGCGTGTACGCAGGCTTTTAAGCTAAGTGGAATCTTTTAGGATACATCACTAATTCAGGCAGTTCTCACATGAAGGCAAATTGCTTTCAGACAGAGCCCGAGTACCAGCCTAGAGGCATGGTATGTCACTGGCATCGCTGAGTTACTTGCATAATTTTTGCATGAGTTTCTCCGTCAGAGAAAGGTAAAATCCCTCCCAGCATGGTGGCCAGTCCCACACCAGACCAAGTGCCATTCACCTGCGAGATGAGCTTTTTCTGCGCCACCTGCATGACAGCGTTGGCCATCGCCATTTCGTCCTCATCAGGCTGAATGTCTTCCTCAGGTTTGGATCTCATAGTCGACAGCTTGATTTCTTTGCAGCTAAGGACTTCGAATGTATCTGAGAGCAGCTCGCTGGCTTCCAGGTCCAACGGAAGGACATTATCCACAAAGCACGCTGGAACACGTAGGGAAGAAATAAGCGGGATTTAAATGCAAACAGCAGCGCCAGTAAAGATAACATGGCTGGACTGATAGCCCGGTGGCTTTAGATAGACACCCATTCTCTGTCTGCCACATTTTTCAAGACAGACCCTTACCGAGGATGCTGTGGCTGATCTTTGTTGTGATGCTGAACCTCTGCTCATCTGTAAAGTGGTCCAGCAGGAACCTGTAGATACGCATCCTTTTTTTTTTGTTAACTTTTCCCTTCAGAGAGAAGAGATTCTTCGCCCTGTGGTACAAGCAAGACATTTTACAAGGGCCGCATCACGTTATGGGAACCCACAGAAATAATAAGACTTTAAATCAGCCAGGAATATTTGAATGTCACTTTCAAGACCCGTTAACCTATTAGGATACCACACGCTCCCAAAAATTACATGCAGAAGTCCTCTCAGAAGTGTCACAGGGCAGGCAGGACGCTAATTTAACAAGGTTTCCCCCCTACTGCATGCATAATTATAAAACACCATGAAGTGCTTTGCTGCAACCAAAAGCTGCCCGGCCAGACGGCCCCTCATTTAGCAATAAGGAGATTTAAATGTGTTCAACTGACCGCACACTCTGGGGGAACCTGTTGTACTTCTCGTGTTTCTCGTAGCTATTGAAATGGAAGATGCACTCAATGAAGTGTTGGGAGAACATTCCCGGATTCCTCTTCAGCAAGAGATGGACCAGGCAGAACTCTGCAAACCTGGAAAGGAGGAAAAGAAAGAGTTTATCATCAGGCAGCTTCAAAAAGCCACCCCTGAAACATGGTGCAGGGTTCACAAGCCATAAAGAAGGCAGATGGCTTTCCTCTGCCAAGTCTCCCTCCATACCACATTTAATTCTTGCCCAGCTCCATCTGGGCTCAAACAGGGATATCAGCTTATTGACTTTAAGCCTTTCTTTCATCCAGAAAGAGAGAGACAGACGTTTTCAGCATCCACAATACCACTTCATTTTTTTGCCATTAAAGTAAACAGAGACAGACGTAAATTTGAACTTGAATCCAGGCACAACGCTTTCATTATTTAAATAACTTAAGTTCCCGTGTGGGTGAGACACTAGCGCTTCGCAAAAAGTTAATCACCAGAAGTCCTGCAAGTCAATCCCAGACTTGAGGAACGTGGTTTTGTCGGGACACAGTCACTGAATGCAGATGCAAAGGAAAAGGCTCCCAAAAAGCCTTTAGCTGCAGCTCTAGGAACACGATGTTGCAATGTCACCATCTACTGGAAAGACATTTTTACATATTAAAAACTCACTGAAGAGAAAAGAAGAGGTGAATATGCACTATAAGCAATGATGGGCCTGGAAACACCCATCTCCAGATGGACTGTTTCAGGTAGAAGCAAGCAGCAATGTGTCCAAGCCACCTCTGCATCCAGCATCCCCGCATCATCTACCGTCCTTAGAGAGACCTGCCCCGCTCTCATTTCTCACGTAACACAGCAGCTTGAGGCTCTGAAACCCACAAAAACTTCATAAATATACACTTAAAGCCAGTGTGCAGAATTCTTCTTACATGTCAAAGTATTAAAAAATGTGGTAGAAGGCATAAAAAGGCAAAGAGACTATTTAATCCTACTCCTAAAACAAAACCAGCACTCAAGACAGAGCCTGGTAGAAATCCATGAAGAAGGTTTCATAAAGGCTTCTTTCAAAAATTCCATGTTTCTGGATAACTGAGAGTCAAAAATAGAGCAGAGCTGTGTGTTTTGAAGACAGCCAAGAACACAGAGCTTGCTCCTTCGGGACCTTCAAATGCCTTGGGAAGAGGCTCTCCATTCCTTTGCTACCATTGCAGGTCCTAAAGCGTGAACAACCGCACGAGTGAAGAGGTTAATGGGACAATCATCTGCTCTCTCACGGCAATTTTTCTCCACACGCTCAAGATGCAAGACTGGGACTGGTTTTGTATACATCTCTGGTCTTCAACTCCTTCATTGCTTTACAGATGAGTATTTTACCTGGCAATGTCGGGATTTGGATCCACCAAGACGCTGATGAAACGGAAGAAGAGACAGTCTTTCCATTTCACAAATTCCTCCTGTAAGAGATGGCCAGACGATAAATTCTCAACCTGAGTCAGGAAAAACCTAGTGTGAATCCACAAGGTTCACAAGGCAATACAGGATCTACCTCAGGCAAACGAGCAAGCGATACAACTTCAGCTGAGGTACTCAAAATAAACCCCAAGAAGACAATGTTTTGGAGGATGCTTTAAACAGCATAAATGCCACAGCGGCGAGTGCTTAGGTTTACAACAGACTTTTTTATTAAGTAGACTCGTGAAAAATCCGGTCTCCCATGCCAAGGCACATGTGCTCTTCAGCAGAGAGCCAAATGCACTCCAAATCTGCCTTGGTTGGCTTCATGCGAGCATTGGGAGGGTAAACATCTTCTGCCTCTCAACATTTCTGTCTTCAGAACAATAAGCAGAGACAGCAGGAGGAAAAAAGTGCTGCGATGCTTGTTATATTCATTCATATGGGAGTGACATTGAGGGGAATTCAAAGAAACAAAGAGAAGGCAAGATAAGAAGTAACCATTGACTAAAAATAATCTCATTATCCAACTGTGTTAAGTGTCCTCGCTGTGATTTCTGCCTAAAGAAAGCTGTAACAAAATACATAGCTGAAAATCTTCTTGATTAAGCGTAGATTAATGAAGGAACAAGCAATACACCCCCAGGACAGGTTGCACAACAGAGGTTGTCAGGCACGTGCTTAGGACTCTCTTTACCTGCAGAAGGTTGGTGAGCAGGATCAGCGTCTGCTTACGGATGAAGGGATCTGGGTCCTTCAGACACAAGGAGATGTTGGGCACGTATCTGTCCACCATGGATGTGTAGCGGATACACAGATCACACATAACGATGACAACATTATTGCGAACGGCCACATCGTGGGACACCTCCAGCTCTCGAGCCAGAGCTGCAATGCATTTCTTTGCCAGATCCTCATGCTGTAAACACAATTTACCTGTGAAACAGGGATGAGACTGTCAGTGCTGTGAATATATTCCGCTTCCCAACCACCGCAGCCCGGCTTAGTGCCTCCTTTGAGCCCAATACAAGCCAAGAAAGGGATCAGGAAGTAAACAGGGGAATAAACACGAAACACATGCTGAAACTTGATGCGCAATCTGCACGATCTCTCAAAGAAATGATACTTCCAGGAGTTCTTCCAAACTCCTCTTAGACCTATACTGTGGGTCCCTATGCCAAATTCCCTCCTTCAGAGAACTATTTCTGCATACAGGGTATTATTCAAAGCAGCTAAAAAGAACAGCCCCAGCTGTCACAGGCATAGCAGGGAGACACCCACCTCTAAAAGCATCACTAAACCAACGTAGTATAAAACAGCCTGCATTCTAACATTACTTCTCCCTAACTGTTTCTAAGCTCTGTACAAAAGTATCAAGGCTTCCCTAAGCAGTTAAGGAAGAATAATACTGACTTATCTGCAAGAGAAAAGACTTGTTGGTAATTACAGAGGGACTACAAAACCAGAACTTTGACTCAGTGCTCTCCGTAACGCCGGAGATGCAGATTGACCAGGCTTCTCTGAAAGCTCCTCTTCATTCACGCCGAGGAGAACAATTAACTACAAGCAGGTATTCTGCCCTAAACTGCACCAAAAGCACTGAGTTTTCCTCATCATCTGTTGAGCACCTCACCACAGCTAAGATGGTCCTTCAGCCAGACAGCAGCAAACTCCGAGGACTAGGACAGCACAGTTCTGAAGGACGTTGCTAATTAACGATCACAATTAATGCATCAACAGCCTCGAGAAGCAGCCATGTAGATGGCAGAATTTTGATGGTTTATGCGACTTGTTACCATGGATATTCGCATTGCTAAAAGCTCTGGGCTGAGGCAATGCAAACATGGAGCACCGTGGTTCCCCAAAACGACTGACACAGCTTCTGAGCAGAACTTTAACCAGAAAAAGGTGGGAATTGGGTACACGAGGGAATGCTTTGATGGCAGGATGGCACTTACCCAGAGTAATGAAGGCGTGAGCTCTGACCACCGGAGGCATGGCTGATCCTCTGAACTGGGAGAGCGGCTGAGAAGCCAGAGTTTCCTCACCATCTGGAGAACTAGACACTGGGAAAAGAACAGAAAGCATGCTCTTCTGGTAAACAGTGCTGTCTGCGACTTCAAAATGAAAGGCACTAAGGAGAGAGCCTCACATTGGTCCTCGTTGGCAGAAGAGGCCAGAATGGACTGAATCAAAAGAAAGATGCGTTTCTCCACTTTGGCCGGACACTGCTGTGCAGCCTCGCCCAAGACGAAGAGGTGTCTCACCTGCAGAGAAAAAGCAACACTGCAGTCAAAAGGCACAGGCTGAGCTGCAAATGAAGTCAGCAGGAGCTGGCATGGTACTTCTCCAAAAACAACTTAAAATTCCCATGGTCTTTTCAAGAAGACAGTGGCTAAAGGTGAAGCTCTGAAACACAAATAAAGGGGGGGTGTGTTTAATGCGCTATAACCCCCCCAACATCTACTAATAGTGAAATACTCCTCATTGCATTCTACAGGTTTTACTGCCTTATTTCCCAAGCAGCTCATCTAAGAGTGAAAAAGCAAAGAAAAATCATATTTTATTAAACAATACACAGGGTATCACATCCTTAAAGCAACTTATGATGTATAAAACTGTTATATGCTCTCAGACCCATAAATACCAGATTTCATTACGAGCTTCCACATCAGTATTTTCCTATGTAACACAGTTATTGGTGTGAACTTTAAGGAATGCTGACTTCAAACCCACCTACATCCTTTTGCCATTCTGGGAAGAGGAACCAGACTCACCAAGAGATCTTCCTGCAGCTGCTCTGCTCCGTCCTCTTTGAGGACTATATTCGAAATGTAGCTTTCGCAGGTGGATACCAAATCTCCACACACCTGGTTGAGCAGCTCCTATTCCATAATTACACACAATTAATTCAGCAATTTATTAATTAAAATGTAACTGTAATATCTGTCCACGTGTGAATTCCTAATCTGAAAGTCCTTACAAGCTTTTAATAATCCAGGGCCTGTTGAAATCAATCAGACAGTGCCTTAGAGCTTTAAAATTCTTCCTGCACATCAAAGGACGTGTGCAAGTGTCAAAACACCTTGGAAAATCTGGCTTTTAATGATCCACAGGCCTAAGCTTACTTCATTATAGAAATCACACAGATTTAAACAAAAAAGGATTTAGGCAACTGTTCCACGTCTGTCCAACACATTTGAAGTTGTCCGTATGAATTTGTAAATGGTGTTTGGAAAATGCAGTTCCATTCAAAGGAAAACCCAATGCAAATTCCAAGGGATGGAGGGGAAACAAAAAAAAAACCTGGCTTCTGAAGCACAGAGTGCACAGTTTTGGATACTATTTACTAAACTTAATTGGGATATCTATTAGAAAATAGCTGCCATCAATACTGAAAGAGAAATATGACATATACACAAAGAAAAATCATTAGCGAGACCCGCATTAGCTTCTTTGCAACTGTGCTCTGGCTGAGATCTCTATTTGACCAGCAAAAGACAGCCTGCCTTCTCACTAAAGAAATGGAACAAAGCTAAGGCATAAAACAAATGGGGGCAGAAAAGAGAAATGTGCAAATAATGTGTTATTCACTCTCTATTTGGTCCCACGGAAGAGGTCTAGAAAACATGTCTATCTACAGCAGCTCTGATATAGAATAATCTGAGTTTATACTATAAACCTACAGCTTTGAACTGGACCAAGCCTGAGAAATAGCTGGTATCACAAAGGCACAGCAATAGGCCCCCTTTAGGAACTCTGTAAACTTTGAGAGAAGGCAAATGCAAGGCATTTCAGGTGGGGAAAAAACAAAAATCCTTCCAAAGAAAGAAGATTCCTTGCAATCCATCCTTAGCTCCGGGATGCTGGCCAGCACAACTGCAGCAGAGCAAGCAAGAGCTGAGCAGAACAGACTCAAGTTGTTGGAGTCAGTTCTTCTTTGTTTAGGGAGCTTATCAACGAACAAGCTGGAAACTGAACTGCCTTCAACAAACAGCCCTCCTAAGTGTGAAACAAGCTATTTTAAAAGATGTATTTTAAGTCACACCTGTGCTTCCTCTGGCATATCTGCATACGCACGGCAGAGCTTCTGCAGAGCTTCCACCGCTGGGCTAATCACCTCCAGGGGACACTGAGAATCCCTCAGCCAGCACTTGATGCTATCTGAAACGCAGATCACACACACACAAATGAGCGTTTTCCAAGCTTATCAACTGCTTAGGGAGAAGGAATAAGATGGGAGGCATGAACCTGCCTACCCCTCTGCAGTTTCTCAGGGCTGCTCACCGATCAGCCTCTCGCAGGTGCTTTTGGGGAGATGCTTTGCAACGTGACCGATGACACACAGTATGTGTCCTGTAGTATCAATGCTCGTGTTCTGCTGCCTGAAAAATAGTAGAGCAGACAAACTAACATCAACACTAAGGAACAATACCAAATCACAGGAGGAAGGTCTTTTCAGCTGGGACATGCGTTATTAAGGCAGACATGTCAAACCAAATGAAAACTCAAAGAGCTTAAGCTAAGAGTTGGTGACTGCAGAAATCCACAAGCCATTTGCCCAGAGAAGTTGTGGATGCCCCATCCCTGGAAGTGTTTAAGGCCAGGTTGGACAGAGCTTTGAGCAACCTGGTCTGGTTGGAGGTGTCCCTGCCCATGGCAGGGGGGTTGGAACTCGATGATCTTTAAGGTCCCTTCCAACTCTAACCATTCAATGACTCTATGATTACTTGCCCCCTTGCTGCCAAACCGATTGCCTGAATAAAGAACTGAGATTTGAGCAGCTAAATGTCACTCTGCTCATGGAAGGACAGCAAGTGCTCACTCACTTTGTCCCTCCTCTTCACCCCCATCTCTTTCCTGAAGAATGGAGGATGGTGTTCAAAGCACACAGATACCTGCTGACATTGTCCCAGGATTCAATGACCTTGGAATAATCCAGCTTGGGTGAAGAACCCGCCACCTTTGCAAGCAACATCCAAGCCGGTACAGCATGCTCCGTTTCCACGTGAGACATGACGTTATTGATGAAGGTGGAGGTGAACTTATTCTGTCGGGACCACATGTGAAAAGCTTTGTTCAAGTAACGGCTGCAAGGAAGAGAAAAAAGTAAGTTAAAGAAGGAGTAAACCAAACACTTGGTCTTGGACATTGGTGGTAAAATGCAACATCCCTGCCCAGGATACACTGGGCAACACAACAAAGCTGCTCTCTCCTGGTATTCCCACTACTCCCAATGTGTCAGGATTTCTGCTACATATTTTACTAGAAATATTTGCAGCCTATCGGTTGATGTTTTGATACACTCCAGACCTGGCACACAAGCAGGGATGTAGCGCTGTGTGTCAGGAAGACAGAAGGTCCAACTAATACCGTGACACATCAAGAAAATATAATTTCAGCCATCTGTAACAAAGACTTTCTAGTGGCTGTAATTTAATACCCATAATGGGACAGGATACAGTCATGTTAAGGCACCATAACTTGCTCCTTCTTCTATTTATCTCCAGTTACCTACTTCACGTTGAAAGAGTTCTGAGATTTATCAAGCTGCAAGGTACTCTCAGGTCATGAAGAAAAAGGTGCCATGAATCTGCAAACTGTGTTCTAAAATAGCCCAAATTAGAACATTGACAGTTTCACAGATTGGCGAGGCAGCAAAACCACTATCTCATTTTCTATTTCTAAGCTATTATGCCCTGTTGACTAATAAACATACAGCTGTCTTTAATCAATGTTGTGTCCTTGTCATACTGTGTGTCATCCCATTTCTTCTGCTTCTTCCCACAGCATTCTGCAAAAGGCAGAATAATCCTATTTGTCATAAGACAAGTAACATATTGTACATCAGAATTAATAACAAGTGATGTTCTCCTTTCTTTATATATCTTCTCTTACTTGTGTCATCAGAACACCTCCATTTGACTTAAATATTCATGCTGCTATCAACACATCAAGAACAGTGTGTAACGTTCCTGTACATGAACACTGGAGTTCAGGGAGAGAGCACAGGTAACGACACAAAGGAAAACTGCTTTTGTCTCACCCTCTGCCACCTGGTCCGTGCTCCTCTGGCCCAGGAACAACACGACAGTCTCCACCTCTAGGAGTAATATGCGCTTATACTGACTATTTCAAGCAGGGAATTCAAATAGCTTAAAAAAAGCTCCAATAAATTTGTGTTCTTGTCTTTGCACAACAGAGGGCACATGCATTTAAACAGTATGTAACCTGTGATAACCAATGCTCTGTGGCCACACAGTGAATGAGAACGCTGAGAGTATAAACTCTTATCTCAGTCCTCCAGTCAACAGGCAATTTCCTTCTGTAAAGGCAAAGTTGCATATTCTAAGAGGATTAAAAGTAAAAAAACCATGTTGTCCCTGAACGCTAAAAGTAAAGGCAATAAAAACATAGGATGCATCGGACAAAGGGTTGTTACGGAGAAGCCATCAGAGCCTACAAGGAAGGGAAAAACGCACTTACTTCAGCTCCTGGCTTTCTGAAGTCAAGAGGGTGAGGAGATCCCACGCCAGAGCCTGCGTTTCATCTTCGCTCCTGAATTTATTATAATGTTTTATATGTTGAAGCAAGAGCTGATCGAGGCAATCCAAGGCCTTTTCTTGGACAGAACTTTCAGCGTCCATCACAACAGGCACCACTCCGTTTAACCAGGCCTTCTGCACTAGAACATTACTGTGCTGGGACTGGGAGAAACACACTGTGTATTAGCAACATTTTTAAATCATTATAGGATCCTATATGAACGGGGAAGAGCAGCAAAGGCCTAGAAACCTCCAGATTTGGCTACTAACCTTAAAAATAAATTTTAATAAAGCTGAACTAGCAATGTGGCAGCACATGGGACAAGGAACTTGTACCTCCTTGACACCACGAGGTATTTGATCGTATCAAGCTACGTGGGGCTTCTGCTAAAGTACTGTACTACTTGGTCTTGAAACCCTATAAATAATTATAGCAGTATCACATTAAAGCTCTACAGCAGATGATTTAACACTAAAAAAAAAGAGCTTTGCTTAATATAAACCCTATGCTCCAAGCCTCAGTTACTAACCCTTCGTGAATAAACAGAAAAGAAGGAAAAATATTGCAGTGCTATCATCTACACATTACATCTTAGTAAAGTGATTCAGGGTTTTTTTTTTAACTTGAGAAGGCCAGCAACATAAACATTTTCTCCATGACAGATAAATCAACAGCCAGGAAAATAAATGTTTCCAACAGTTGGAAGCATCCTACATAAATCACAAGTACGTATAAGAATGAGTCATGACTTACAAGTCAAAGGGTAATAAAAAAAAATTAAAAGACAGTCATAAAATGAAATCCGCTGAATGAAGAACTGATTTGGCTGTTTCCTCCTTTTTTTAACCCACAGTTTGCTCATCTCGGGTCTGCGTAAGAATTCATGGTATTTTCTCACCACGAGAAGCTCTGTTATAGACTGCAGGGCCTGCTTCCGCACGGAAACAGCGGGGTCCCGGCACCGGTCTTGAAGGGTGGACAAATCTTCTGCAGTGCAAGGGATGACTTTGTGCTTCAGGATGTTCATAAAAACCTGGAAGCCAAATACCGGTATAACTTTGTTTGGGAATACAGGCCACGCGCATCGGGTAGCAAATCAGAAAGACAATCTACCCCCTACCAACTTCAACTGGAGATTAATTAATCTCAGCGAGAGTGAAACATCACATTAGCAATTTATGAGTATTGGGCACAACCAGAGATGTAGAACGAAACAGAAAGCATTTTTTCAGTCATTCCAGTTTCATAACAGCATTCGGATAGAGTGAATGTCACAATTTCCCCTTGAAAATAATGTGTCTCTTGCGTGGCTCATGTACTTTACCTGGTAATAAGGAAGAGGGGATTTTTTTATTTTTTTATTTTTAAATCAAAAAGCATCAAACCCAAACAATTATAAAGCCTTAAGTTGAGAAGCTCAAATCAGTGTGTAAGCTGAGGAGGAAGAGCTGGAGTGAAGAGGACTAAGAGGAAGGCAGTCAACAGCAGACAATGAAATTTTCCTTGAAGCATTAGCTCTTTAAAAGCTAATGATTTCATTAAAAAAAAAAAAAAAAAAGAGCAACAAGCAAAGCAACGCGTCCCTCCAAAAGAATCTGGATATAACCTAATCTCTTTGTTAACAAGGTCAAAACAAACTGAGCAACTAACATGCTTCAGTTTATACGGAAGTTGCTTAATTGAAATGCCTATTGACATTTGAAAAGAGCCTCTCTTTCTAAATTACAGAAAGAGAGAACGCCAGCAAGAGTACTAGAAAAATTTTCCATCATCATGCTCGCATTATTTACTTATGAGGAATTAGCAAGCGCGACCTCCTTAAGGCCTGTAGGCTCTCTGCAGGAATAGCAGGAAGCTACAGGTGGGCAAAGTTCCATACAGCTCATTACAGTGCCATGGCCTAATTATTTATTTTTAAGGGCATTGTGGGTAATGACTGGGAACAGGGGAGCAGGTGAAAACACCGTACCTGGAGAGCAGATTTCCTCACATTGGTTTTCTCATCTCCGGCTCTCAGTCTCAGCATGGCCATGATTTCTTTTCCTGTCCAAAAACGTGATAAAAAGAAATTACCCCAGCGCCACTGAGCAGCTCCAACACAGGGAACGCAGTGCGGCAACGAGGAGGAATCCAGCTCCGAACAAAACCGAGCAGCAATTTGTTGCCCGAGACTTTCAGAGAGGAGGAATGAACAAAGCAGAAGAAAAAAACCACCCAGAATAATCCAGAATGAGGTATAAGCCAGAGGGAAAAAAACCAAACAAACCACAACTGAACACACAGGGCCACAATGAACTATTTCTCACCTTTTGAATCCCTCAGAGGGACTACTGACAAGCAGGCAATATTGATTTCAAGTATTTTACCATTGCTTTGAAGGTTTCTATTTATTGCTGTTTGTTAGATTTCTTACAGCATTAAGATTTCCCAACTATATGTCAAATTTGGAGACCTGTTACTTAGAGAGATTCAGGTAGAGATTCACTCTGCTGCCATTAAGAAGGAGGGTTAGTCACAGGGAGCTAATCAAAAGGAGTTTGAAAATAAATTTTTACTAAAGGAAGGAAAGGGACTTTGATCTGTCCTTTCTTAAAGGGCAGCTGTGATTGCATCTTCCTCCTGATGGCAGCTTGACAGCAAAAGCACCGAACCTTTTCATTGCAAGATCTTGCCATTAAAATAGTCCAGCTCTTGTGAAGGTGATCATATCTGCTAAAATAATCACGCTTGGCCAATTGACATTGATTTTACTCACCGTGACATAGAAAAGGGAGAAAAAAGCCACAAAACCCAAATGACCAACCAAACAAAAAACCCGAGCTCTAAACGGCTGAGAACTCTCGAGGGAGCGTGTTGTCTGTACGCTGTCGGGCAGTGGTAATTCACTTCACCCTGCAGATTATCCCTGCCCTTCTTAGCTGTGCGCCCTTGTGTGTTTCTCATGGTCTGACTATTTATTTCCCTTCTAAAACACGAGTTGTTTGGTCTTCACAGAGATGCAAAATGAGCAGAAGCAGAAGCCAAAGGCAAGCGGGTGCCAGACAGCTTTGCTAATGCACCTTGACTGAGTCGGAGAGGCCGGTGTTTCAGCTATTCTCCTGAGCCCCAGACAGAACCTTTTCATCCAATCCTTTTCTTAATTCGTTTTGCCAAGCGCCAAGCGTACGCTCAGCTGGGTATCGGATACAAAACCAGGCCTCCTCTGTGACAAGGAGCCTGCAACCACACAGGGAATACACAATACCTTAAGCGGCCTGGAGGAGGGTTCTGTCTGAGAGAGCAGATTAACGGAATTTATCAGCGAAATGGTTTAAAAGAAAGCTTTCAAGGGAGAAGACTGGAGCCTGGCTGCTGGAGATAGGGAAGGAGATCCTGTGCGAAGAGCAGCACGAGCCGCGTAACAAACAAAGACAGAGGGGCAGGAGGGGAAGCAGGCAGAGAATTGAATTGTCAGCGATTCAAGGGAGGTGAGCGGGGAGAACTGAGAGCAGAGATACTGGCGGGGGCCTAAAGGTCGGGAAAAGCTTTCACACGGAAGAGGAAAAGAAAGGAAGAGATTCACAGAAGGAACATCCTGGCCACAAAAGCCAACTTACGCAATGATTTCATGCTATCAGTGAATTAGAACTAGCTGCTTGTCACCCCGTGCCAGGCCATTTAACCTCCCGCTTTGCTCTCAGCTCCAGCCAATACCTGGTGCTGCAGAGAAGGGAATTCTTCCCTGGCACAACGGCGCCAGTCAAAGGTGCCAGGGTTTATGTAGCAAAAAATATATTAGTTCTTTGTGCGCTGGAGCAAGGGATCTAATTACCCTTAAATTTACGGAGTTACAAGTATTATAACCCACATCAATTACCATCCTTTTTGCAAAGAACAAATTACCTGCTTTTCAACAAGTGTTGCCACCACATTAGTACAAACGAACATGGGCATTTCAAAATTAAATGTATTTTTCAGACTCGAGTGGAAATAGTACTTCTTTACGGCTGGCACTTCCACCCCCTTCATCACCCCTAAGTGTTTTTTAACAGCTCTACAAAAAGCTCTCGACAGTTTCTTTGAAAAATGGACCATGAATAGACTTCCGAAAGTCTAATTTCAATTAAGGTTTTGAAAAGTTATCTGAAAAGGTGAGTGTAATTTTGACGTACTGTCAAGCCCAGCAGTATTGCTGCTGTCTGCCAACTCGATAGTTTTGAAAGTTGGTAAGGTCTTCAGTGGATGGTTGGACACAGCTGAAAGAGAAGTTACAAGTTTAAGTACAAAAAAGGCATATATTCACGCAGCACGATGGTTCACTGATAAACACGGAGCCTCACGCATGCCTTAGGTTTTACATATAACCATATTTTTAGAAAATGGCATGCCAAGAAAAGCCTGAGTCTTAGTAAAAAGGAATGACTCTATACCTTCTGCATTGACTGTCACATTTCCAGTGTTTGTGTTTGCTTCCAAGACTGTATGGTCAGGGACTGCCAAAAAGCAATAAAAAAAAGAAATTAAATGAAGTACTTTAATTCTGGATATTCTGTCATTCCAATTTTTTTTCAGGCAAGTAATCTAACCGTAGGATGCTACGTGCAGACTTCTGAATTGTGCCATCTGGCCTTTACCACACCTGAGAGAGTTCAGAACGCCAGTCACCAACAAAACAACTTAGCAGAAGCCAAAGGCAATTCAAGATTTAATCAACCGTCAGGCAAAACCAAACTTTTTTTTTCTTTTTTTCTTTCAATGAGTAATTTCAGTTGTCTGTAAATATCCTTCAAAGGCATCTCATGGAGGAATCTATTTAGAACCAATATACGAGAATAAATCCATTCCAAATATAAGGCTTCGTGAGTAACACAACTCATCTATTATTTCTCATTATGAGACTATGTAGATATTTAAGCTCCTGACAACTACCTCTCCCATCTCCCAGAAATTTCAGGAAATATTTGTACTATCTCATTTATCCATAATACTTACAGCTTTGTAGTAAGTCCTGTATACTCTCCAAGGTAGCAGCAGCTTTCATTTCCAGACAGTGGGCAAAGCTGCTCAAAGCTTTGCTACGGACCACGGACGCTTTGTCCGAGCACCGGCCGAACACCATGACCTGCACCAGAAACTTGTGCTTTAGAAAATTCTGATGATCCAGGGACAAGGAGGCGTCCAAGTTCCTCTCAGGCACATCCAACAAAGCTAAGGCTACATCAAGAGCAAACACTCTGTAGGCAGTCTGGAAGAAAGAGCACACAAGGTGTTAATGTCAGCAGAGACACAGGCATTGCTGACTCAGTTTACCCACTTTTAGACACCAGCAACAACAACAACGCTATTCAGTCCTGATATTGAGCCCTTCAGCTTCAAAATCGTGCTGTATCTGGAACGTCAAGGTGGTGTACTTACTTTAGTGTTGCGTGAGTATTTATAAAGCCAGGCGATGAAGTCAGCAAACTCTGCACTTGGGAGTTTGTTCAGCAGATTCACCAAGGCCTGCGCGGCGTATGTGCGATAATCAGCCTTGTCTGGGACCTGGAAAACAAGGGCAGTTAAATGGGATGACGTTTCGATGCTCTGCTTTAGAAGCCAGAATGGCTTTCCAGGGGTTAAGATAAGTATTTTTTTTTAATTTAATTAGGTGATTCGGTCACATCCAGCAAGGACTAAGAAAACCATCCCAGCTTCCCTGGTCACTACCTCAGCACCCACCCACAATCACGCAGCAAATTCCCCGCAGCAAAGGCGGAGCTCGGATTAAATCCCAAGGCGGTATTTCTACATGGCAGTCTTCAGATGGTTAGCTAGGCAAAGCGCTCTCATAATCCTAATTTTCCTCTATCAAGGCAGCGGTAAAAGCAACAGTAAATTGGGGAAAAGTCAAAAGTAGGGTAGAATAAATTGTGAATGAGGAGGGAAGTGTTCACCCTCAGTCTTCTCCTAGAGAGTAGATGCCTGAAAACGCCAATAAAGATGAGCACTGAACTCAATCAGGCTGTCAAGGAATTTGCAAATGTTTAAAATCCTTTCATTCCTTACAAAACATTGTGAAAATGGATTTCCTGACTATTACAGTTACTGCAATGTAGCCAGACAGGAGTTCTTCAGCTTAAGGTGCAGCAAAACGGAGCATACCTTCATACAGATGTGCTGCAGTAATATCCGAAGAACAGGAAAAACAACTTCTTTCAGCTCATCTACTACAGAACTGCACAGAAGGAAAACAAGCAGGTTTGAATAAGGCTGGGCTTATAACAGAGCAAACCTCAAGTTGAGGACATTCCTGTCAGAATGCATTTCCAAAGTCAGGAGAAGTGCATGTTCTGGAATCACAAGCAGCAGGAGACACTCAGACAACAGACCTACAAACTTTCTACATTTACCTGGCTTTGCAGGCAGAAAACATTTCTTTTAACAACTAGAAGGTCAATATGAGAAGCTTCTTTATTCTTAAACTACTTAGTGTATGTTGTCTGGGGATCTCTGCACAAACCATACTTTTCAACGACATGGATCCCCACACCGGGGAATAATGAACACAGGCAAAATACAGCTTTAAGCAGGAGAAGGCAAAGAACTGAGGAGAAATGAGCTCCGTACAAAACTTTTATCTTCTCTACAATACTTTGTAGTAAACCACAAAACCTGAAAAACTGTCACAAAGCAAAATACAGATAGCAGGTCCCTTCCCCTCCCCACCAATTCCCTGTCAAACAGAACCTTCCTTCCGCTCCACCAGCAAGTTCAGTTAATTCCCATTACAGACATTTTAATTAAACCTCATTTACACGAACAACTTCAAAGTCGGTGCCAGTTTGTCTCATCCCTTTATCAACTCAACAGCAAAGCCAAGGCACGCCAGAAGAAAAGAGCAGACATCCCCAGGAAGGGTAGTGCCAGAGCTCTGTACTTCACCTGATGAATTTTATAGCCTGATTCCTGGCACCGATCACGGCCGATGTGATAGCAAGGACGGCGCTTCTGGAACCTGCACCGCTTTCCAGCATAAGAATGACATTGAGGATTCGCTGGAAGACCCAGCGAAGGATCTGGAAAGAAAAGGTTATTTTCAAGTTCATCTCAGCAGCAACTGGAGGCCAAGGATCAGCATTCTGACCAGGTTTATGAAATAATTTTGAACTAAAGAAACTTAGACCCAAATAACAGCACCTGTCAAAATGTGACTTCTGGCAGAATAATTCAAAGAGGCCCCATGAATACACACAACATCTTTCTCAGCTGTGACAGTTCTGAAAAGCTTGTGCCGCCTTAAGAAACCGAGGAGGTTGAAACACACAGGGCTAAGGCTGCTAAAGCTGGGCAGACACTCAGATATACGTCAGGTTACCAAGCTCCAGGCTCTCCTGACTAGACAGCCGCTAATTCCCTGGTTTTCTAGCTCAGAAGGGTGTACAGAGACTTGCAAACATGGAAGCACAATCACACCCAACTCTCAAAAGCCCCATCCACAGTAGCAGCACACAGATAAGTGGGAGATGACACTGCGCCTGGTGATTTAACAGAATAAAAATGTAAAGCTGCAGACACACTTCTGGTAGAACTGGATGTTCCACGATGCCAGACTATTCTCTGAATAAGCATCAGCCCTGCTTACCATCATCTGCGCATAACACCTCCCCATCATGCTTCACTGCTGCTCAACAAACGCCACAGCACCCTGCCAAGCAGTGCTGGAGCTCCATCTAGCAGGAAACAATGACATTCCAGGCAAAAGCAGTAACCTGGAATTCTCTTTTTTTAAAATACAGAGATCTAATGCCACTGTAGCTAACCTCTATTTTCGATTCATTTGCCCCAGGAGTCACTAGAGTGCAGAATTCATTGCACACGAAATTCACCATTGTACAAGCGGAAGGAAATAAGGACTGGGGTGGAAAAAAAGCATCTTGCCTCTGACCCAGCAAACACATGCCCAAAAAAGTAAAACTAAAGTAAAAAATGCCCAAGCAAAAACAAGGTGCAGAGAAGCAAAGAAACAACCGCTCCTTTTCAATACCACAGTGAGCATTTTAAAGATTCTTGTCCAACTTTTACCTTGTCTTCTGTACCATGTAGAGGGGAACACAGTAATCGCAGTCCGTGGTAGGCCAGCTGGGGAATGTACTTGGCTTTGTTAACATCCCTACGCCAAAAAAAAAGCAAACAGATGTCATCATATCTCATTGGAGAAACACTTACCGCAACTATTACAACCACATTTGCTCATTGACTGGAAAACATTCAGTATTCACTACATGTTGTTTACTGTTAGCTAGGTGGAACATGTTCTAATTATCTTTAGGGAAAGAAATCACTGCTTTCATTCTGGAATAAGCAGGCGAATAACACCAGTATCGAGCGCTTTGCTTGTTCAAAGCACCGTTTGAAGAAGAAGAGTTATTTGCTTACATTGCTGCTGAAAACTCCAACTCATGTACCACCGGCTCGAAGTTTGTCAGTTCGACAAAGATCTGCAAGAGAACAAAGGCAAGATCAGCTA
Source organism: Calidris pygmaea (assembly GCA_003697955.1). Lineage (NCBI taxonomy): Eukaryota > Metazoa > Chordata > Aves > Charadriiformes > Scolopacidae > Calidris > Calidris pygmaea. The sequence goes on along the minus strand of QJSC01004509.1, from coordinate 335,742 downwards.
ATTCAGGTGAGGGGAAGACATGTAGGTCTCCTTGGATGCTTTAGAGTCAGATGACAGAGAACTGGGGTCTAACTTTCAAACCACAGCACCTCCCTTGAAGCAGAACATAAGGAGACCCCAAAGCCACAGGCTCAACACCTTTCCCCCAGGGACAGTGAGGACTGTCTCATCAGGGGACCAGCTTAGGTCCATCACTCCCATGGCTCAGGAGTGTTCTGCAGCCACCAAAAGTTTGTGTTAGGAGGAGATAAGGTTCCTTGAGTTAAATCTTATTACCTGCAGGCACTTCTGCACACACTGGGGTTTTTCTTTTAGGGAGAACTTAAGGAGAAGTCTCAAGAAGTTTTTCAAAAGAAGGAAGATTGAGTTGCGAACTTGAAGAAGGTCATCCGTTGAAAAGTAAACATTTTCACAATCCTCCTCCTCCTCCTCTTCCAACATCTCTTCCATCTATATTGGGAGAAAAGAGAAACAGCACCATCCTGGCCCACAGCACTGGCTGATCTCTTCGCACATTTTGGTGCTTCACAGAGTTCTCAGGTTCAGTCCTACATGATTTCACATCCAAAATTTTACATCTTTTCTTTCCAATCAATTAACGCACTTAAAAGTGGGGGAAAAAAACCCCAATGCCTATGCCCTTCTTCACTTGCTTGTCATGATCCTGCAGCACCCATGTTCTGATGGATTTCTGATGCGTAATCCTCAATTCCATTTAAATAAAAATAATCATATAAATGTTAGAAGGAGCTGCTGACTACAGCTAACCAAAGCATTTAGCCCTAAACTTTCCGTCAGTAAGTTGGCAAGGAAACGCAAATGTCATTTGCAAGCTTGGATGTCTCTTGAAGAAGCCAATATAAATTAAGTTTCTCCCTCTGCTACTGAGCTTTCTAACAATATGCCACAGACAAATAAGCTGTATGTTTTCTATTAGTCAGCAGCCGAGAAACTGCAGCTAATGTTGAATCATCAGATCTCTGAAATCCCTAATGATAGGTAGAGGATCAAGAGCAGAGCTGAATTGTTGAATAAAAGGTTAAAAATTCAAAAGGGCATGAAAAAAAGGAAGAGTATCACACTGACCCGGAGGTGAAACAGCTTGCCAACAATTTGCTTATTAATAATAGAGGCTTATATCTGAAGAGATTACACAAAGGTCTTACACTGGCAGTCCTGCTTGGTTTTCCTTTCTTTCTGTTTCTTCGTGCATTGGTCCCAGAGCTTTGAGCCTGCGTCTTCTTCCTTTTCCTCATCAGATCTGGCTTTTGAGGCCAACTTTTTGTCAGAGTGTGAAGACATTTATCAAACATCACTTGATGGAAGAGCTGGTTAGCTACGCTGCCTGCCCAGAAAACACAACATCAGCCATCTCCCAGGCAAAACACAGGGAGCAACAAATAATCTGGCCACCTCTCCATGTGCTTTGATCAGGATGACATGTCATCAGTGATGGCATTCTCCAGTTAGATCACCAGCCGATCGACCCCTTCAAGCCGGTAACATGCTGCACAACAAAGATCAGCAAAACCCTAGAGGACACATTGGCCTCAAATACTAAAGGATGCTGCTGTGAATCAACTGCCAGAAAGCTCCAACTGTTGGTTATTTAAAAAAATACTTTTATTTTCACAAATGAACCTGTCCCAAAGCACTAGCACAGTGAAATCCTCTCTAGTTACAGAGCAGGAACAGGAACAAGCTTCTGCCTTCGCTGTGTTTTGCTGTCACACCAGAGGGATGTGTGTGATTTCAGCTCCCTGTACTGTTCAGACTCCTCTGTCGACCTTGTCACAGAGCTACCGAGAAGACACATGGCAACGCAGCCCCGGACTGAGACTTCAAGCCACTTTATGACAGGAGACTAAGCTGCCATCAGACCACAACGGCTGCTCAGCCCTCAACAGCACGGCTGACTTTCATCCCCAGGGATTTCAGGCAGATCAAGCGAACAGTTCAAAAGCCGTCACTTGTTCCACCTGGAATTCTTATGAGAAAAGAGCTGATTTTGCCTGAGTGATGTTTTATCCAACACTAAAGAGGGACATCCCTCCACTCACCTGGGATTTCCAGCAGGAGGAAATACAACCCAGCGGCGTGAAGAGCGTAAATCCTCTGCTGTGGACTGGCACTTTTATGCTGACCCGCCTGGACGAAGTGGTGCAGCACCGCCACGAGGGCGTTGTGAGAGATGTTGTTTTCAGCAAAGAAGATCCAGATATTCTGGGGCAAAATACATGAGCATTTGTGAGAAACGCAGTAATAACACAGCTGTCTGTGAGTAGCTACTGTTAACATTTTAATGGTTCCCACTGCAAACAAATCCCTATATATATAATGCATATATAAATATGTTTTTAATAATTAGGGTATAGCATATAGTATTATTTACATAGAGCTGTTGGAGCGGGGCCAGAGGAGGCCACAGAGATGCTGGGAGGGCTGGAGCCCCTCTGCTGTGAGGACAAGCTGAGAGAGTTGGGGGGGTTCAGCCTGGAGAAGAGAAGGCTCCAGGGAGACCTTCCAGCCCCTTCCAGTCCCTCAAGGAGCTCCAGGAAAGCTGGGGAGGGACTCTGGATCAGGGAGGGGAGCCATGGGACGAGGGGGAAGGGTTTGACGCTGAAAAAGGGGAGATTTTGATTGGATATTAGGACGAACTTCTTTGCTGTGAGGGTGGTGAAACACTGGAATAGAAGTTGTGAATGCCACGTCCATCCCTGGAAGGGTTCAAGGACAGGTTGGAGGGGGCTTGGAGCAACCTGGTTTGGTGGGAGGTGTCCCTGCCCAGGGCAGGGGGTGTAACTGACCATCAAGAGATGGTCTTGAAGGTCCCTTCCAACCCAAACCATTCTACGGACTTTCCATCTTTGTTAAGCCGAAGGTGGCCCGACACAGCTGGCCTTACCTCTCTGTTCTCATGGTCCTCCCCAGCGAAGGGCCACAGGGCCTGGTAGAGCCAGGTGAAGACATCCAGTCCCTCCTCAGTGATCTCCTCTGCTATCCTGGCATCCAGAGGTTCAGTCTCGGTGAAATCCAGATCCCAGACGGCATCCACCCAGACTGCAAGCAAAAAGAAACCAAACCAGGGATATGAGCATCAGATGGGAAGCCCCTTCGACGGGCGCGTTCCAGCCTATATAATGCTGGAAACATAATAGGGGAATAAAACCATGGGAGCGGAAACCTCGGGTCCCCGAGGCGGGGGGGGTCTGTTTCGGAGGGGTGGGGAGGTGT